>WTTZ01000054.1:0-182463 GCA_011750695.1 Penicillium sp. OUCMDZ-019 | reverse complement strand
TAATCCTAAATCGCTGCAACGTGATCGGTGACCAAACAAGTGAAGTCATCAGTACCATAGTAGACAGTATAGTCATCATTTGGCGATTCGCCAGAACTTAGGGAGTCTCCAAATTGCCAAAACGAATCCGCACCGATACCAGAAGTGTTGAGCGCTGTTTGCTGCCATCCGCCTTCTACGCTGCATTTATCGGAGGTTACTCCATACTCCTCCGCGAGACAAGGCTTGGCTGCTGCTGCGCATGCAGCGCCATGCGCAGTGATCCAGGGACTGCCGAAAGAGTTTGAAACACCCCCTTCACAGTAACGTTAGCATTCAATAATACATAGTGATTGTTGGGGAAAAGGAAGAAGACTTACAGCTGGAAGGATAAAGATGGAATGTACCAAAGTCGATGGTATCAATACCTAGATTCAAGGTAAAATCGGTGCCCTCAGAATAGCCGTAAGGATAGCTTCCATCAGAGTCGATATCCAAGCCAAACCCCTCTGTAAGCGACGTGAGTTACTTCTTATAATTGAAAACGGACAGGGTTACAAACCGTCTCCAATACACACCAGATGTGCTGAGTCTATTGACTTGATGAAGGCACTGGTAGAGGAAACCCAATCATGGATTACGGAAACATCGCAACCGCTGCAACGAGGCTCATTGGCAAGCTCCCAAGCAAAGATAGCTGGAGAATCAATGTATCTTGAGATGACGGTCTTGATATAATTCTGATAAGCTGCTTGGCTTCCATCGTCGGTATACCAGGATGTGGTGCTACCGCCGAATGCGTTGACATAGGCTTGAATTCCACCGTAATCTGACCAGTTATTGACAAAGTTGATGATCAACTTGATGTTGTGCTGCTCAGCGGAAGAAACGACGTAGTCTAGACGCTCCAAACCGTCTGAGCCGGTGTTGATTGTCGCTGTCCCATCCTGGAGTAGTTGAAAGTACACGGTACCACTAGAAGGAACTGTGTTGACATCGTTGAAACCCCAGACACGCATGATACGCAGCCCAGAGCTCTCTGCATCACTTAGAACTTTATCAACGTCATCGTTGTCGGTCAGGAAGCTTAGCCAGTAAGCGTTGCTACCGGCAAAATATCCAGCAGTCCCGTCGATGGTGAAATCCAGTCCACTTGTACCAGGAAAAGCTGTATCACTCCGTTTACGGGTCCCTAACGTACTATTGTCAGCCCCTTTCAAGCTCTTTGTCAAACATTGAATGCTTACCTGGAGATTGGATACTCGTGGAGTAAGACGTCACTTGGGCAATGATGAAACATGCCTGGATGAGGATATTAGTGGCCTTCATGGTGCTCAAACTATCTTAGGTTGATGTTGGTTCCAATAATGGTCATGTTGTGGTGCGCTTTTGACGTCCTTATATACATACACGCAGTACATGATCTACAGAAGTCCTCGGGGGCTCCTTGACGAATATGGACACGGAACAGTCTTGCAAGCAAATTTTTACTCACTTGTGTTTATTTGACGCAACCATCTGTTTCGTATTTATCAGATACTTTTCAAGGTTTGTATAATTGTGAAGGAAGATCATCTCTGAACGAAAAGGTCCTATTGGTTAGGGCTACACGAGCCAAGGAAAATTGGCGACCGGGGTAGAGCCGAGCGTAGCCGTCTTTGGCACGGAGCATGCGGTATATGTCCACTTTCGGAGTTTGCTGGATGTCGGATGCCAGCCCGGATTTAATGTTGCGGGGGTGGATATCACCATATTATATTATGTTGTGTAAAAATGTTTATTCACCGGAGCTGGTATTTGAAAGGTTCGGCAGTCTCAAAACTTTACGTGCCCACCTCCGTAGGGCATCTATTACTCAGATAGAATGAAGCAAGTACTAAGTGCTATATGCTACCGGTGCGAACTGGGTGGGTCTTGTGCTGTTCACACCCATGGCAATCTAACTATCCAGACCCAGTAGGTTCAAAGAGAAGCAAATTATATGTAGAAAAAATGGATATTTGTCGTTGGATACGGTAATGGAACACCATAATGTACATTAAAGATGTCCAAAACAGTCTCAATAGGATGATGCGTGTAAGAGATGTTATGCGCTTTCCCCAGCAGGATCTAAAAGGGAAATCATGTCATTTTCAGAGTCCATATTGGGAATTTCCGGCCACACTCCGCTGGGCGTAGGCAAATTTAGATACTGCCACATGTAATGGGACCAATAATCTTCGAAGGAGCTGGCATTCTGATCTAACACCATGTCTTGAGCCATTTGCTGATAGCTCTCTGAAGCATTAGCCAATGGTAGATTCTGCGAACCGAACCCTCCAAGGCTGTCACTAGTAGGGCCCATCAGGGGATCACGCAAGTTGGCTTTGAGGAGACGAGAGACAACCTCGTGAGAACGTCCTGCGGTGTGTCCGTAGGGCCGCAGGCGATCCAGAGTTAGTAAGGCTGTTTCTACCTGTGCCTTGCAAGCATCGAAAGAAGTTAAGGAATCGCCATCTGCAGAGCCAGCGGATAAACGAATTAAAGGGATCATGGTAGCTTGGAATAGTAACCAGACAGCATTCCAACCAACAACTTGGTTCAAGCTTGTCGTCGATGAAATGTCCTGGATAGACATCTCAGCAATCTCGCAGCATGTCCGGATGGCATTGCATTCCTCGGCTTGAAGAGCTATAAATGGAACCTGCCGCATCGCAAAGCTTAGGAGGGCGGGTCGATAAAGTAGGATGCGTTGATTGTAAAATCGCCAGCGCATGACAGTTCGCACCGTGTACAGCGAGTCGGGACAAGGCTCGTAGTCCTTTAGGATTGCTGGTAGATTCTCCCACCATTGAAGTACTTGCGAGTCCATATGAAACATATCCGTGTGCGCTAAGGTTGGAAGAGCTGCGAGAAAATCCTGTATCTTTGAGGCGATCTTCACAAATCGGATGTTTTCTATTAATGGGAGAATTTTCAAATAACCTTCCTACGAGTGGCTGTCAGAGAGACGAAAATCTTGCTCGTAGCAGAAATGGAGTGAGGGATTCACCTTTCTAAGTTGACGAGGTATATTTACTGTAGTGCTTGGCCCAAAACAATCAATGCTTAGCCGGCCAAGAGTCTCATGGCCCCAGATCTCTAGACAGGAAAGCGACCACCAGATGCGACGCTTATGTTCCTGGTGGACGATCAATGCAGGATCTGGCACAATATGGTTGTATGGTTCACGGTGTAGGCCCAATGTAACCGCCATTCGCAGAGCAGCACCCATAAGAGAATATCCAAGATTCGGTTGGCTGATATAGTGACAGTACCAACCACCAATGAGCCCTAAGGCCTGGACAACTTCTAGGTTGGGATTGCCCAGCGAACTCAGTTTTAAGTGATCCATTGAACGCTCAAAATAAAGTCTGTGGGTGTGAATGTCAGCGCCCGCGATTGCGATGGTGCCCAACGCAAGAACAATGTTAAGCAATGCTAGCCAGTTGTCGTCCTTCCGTAGACCAGCAGAGTGGTTTCTACGAAAATCTGCTTCATCCAAAAGTGGCGAAAATGGCTGAAAATTGACAAAGTATGCGTCCAGGATTTGCGCTTCCGTGGATGGTAGGAAAGACTGTGATGGTGGTGATGGAAATGATGAGCCGGAGGGCTGGTTACTTTCTCCTCTGGACGTAGGGAGAGGGAAGTCCGACTCAAACTCTGGGTGGAGCAATGCAATGACTTTTAACGCGGCCTGTACGGACGAGACACCCAAATAGGAGGTGGGACGTAGAGCCGAATGGGAGAGCGCGTTAACGTCGTCTGATATTTGCTCGATCGAGACCAAGGTGCTCGTAGAATTATGTTCATCCAATTGCTGTTCTGGCATCGAATGCAAGGACTCTAGCCCAGGCTGTTCCTGCGAAAGCGTTGAGGCATGGGTTTCCACGGTCGGGGCTGCTATATGTAAATCCTGATGCTGAGAATGTTGGGGTTCAACCGAGGTGACTAAATCTAGTAGCTGCTCTCTTGATAAGTGAGCGAGGTCCTCTAAGGCAGTGTTTGGAAAGAGCATTTCCAGTGTGCCTCGGTAGCTTGGTGTGGCTATCATAGATTTCTCCGAGTGACTATTTAATTCAGTTGGGGTTGATTGTTTTTATTTCCTATCACTCGTTCTTACCTATGCGACGGTCGTCTTTCGGAATAGAGACACAGCTCAGGTGTCTTATACCATTGACAAGCCTCACAGGGGTTTTCGCCGTTGCATTTGATTTTACGTCGACGGCATGAAGCGCATGCATGTGCTGTAGACCTTTGTCGGCCAGTGCGCTCACTTTGTTTTGCGTCTTTGGGATTACGGGAGTGCTCATCGTTGCCTTCTGAAGACCTAAATGTGAGAAACATGATTAAGAAGGATTAAACAGTGGAGATTCGTGCGCGCTCTGGAAAGGTGAAAAACCAAACATACGAGGTGTTGGTGACAGAAGGGAACCTGGGGCTAGTGTCGGATTAGGATTAGACATGTGCAAGCTAGGCTTATTTAATAGTAGTTCCAGGTCATGTGATAGATTATCATTGCCCGGCCCCTAAGTATGCCCCGGAGCATGCCCCGGAGCACGCCCCTTAGCCTCCGAGCATGCTCGCAAGCAAGGCACTAAGCATACCCATAAGCGAGATGCTCAAAGGTGCTAAGCTACAAGCAAAGCTATTAGTGCTTACTATATTAGGTTAGCCAATAAGAGGCCGTCGACGCGTCGTAGATATCCGTTTAAAACTTTGGGCAAATAAAATTGGTAAAAAACGATTTTTGTCGTGTATTTTCGACGTGGAAGCACAGAGAATACGTCTAAATACCACTAAGGATACCCCCCGGGCCCCGGCCCGCCCCCTAACGGAGCTCCATGTTTGGGCTAGTGGTCTATTTTCAATCTCCCGCAACGGTAGTATTGATTCTCTACTGTACCTTCATTGATTGGCATGGATAGATGCATTAGTGCAGACCAGGGTTAATAAAAATACATGTCTAATGTAGCAAAGCGCCTAAAGAATCTTCAATGTTACAGTCTGAGTGAAACATAGCTAATCATAAGGATTTCTATATCAACGCTATGGTAGTAATTCGCTTGCCACAAGCTGTCTATATTGTTTTGAATTGTGGACGGTTTGCCTTCAGATCGTGAGTTGATATATCACAAGCAGGCATTAAAACTGGAACGATCTACCTAGGTAACTTCGAAACTTGGTCAATAGTGAACACGATAGGGATTTACTATATGGTCATATTTCATTCCAATTTCAAGGGTTATAGTATCCGTGGAAGAGAGATGGAGAAGATACGATCATTCATCTTTATTGTCACTCGGCTATTATAGCAGAGTTATGGCTTCCAAGGTTTGTCCTCGACATATTTCCGTACCCAATAATACTTATGATATCCAGGATGATGCAGCCAAGCTCAAGCCCACAATACCAAACAACAAGCAGTGCCAATAGACGATATAACAATGAGAGTGAGTTATAAATTGAAGAGGTATTAATGGACAAACACAACCTCCAAACCAGATGGTAGCCATGCGGCAGGGATTTCCTTGGCTCGTGAATGAGTATACATCGAGAAGACATGTCAGGCTGGCAGTTGATACGTTCTTTAGACTGCATGCTAACCATTGCTTTAGTCACAGGGATTGTTCTTCGTATAAACGACGGCACCTAACTACTTACCCAGTCACGGTAGGTAAGTTAGTTTAGGCAATTATACTCTAACTTGCGTATTCTAAAACAAACTGACTTCCTTATCAAGTAATTCTTGGAAGATTATGGTAATAAATATGGTCTTATTTTAACAGTGTTTGTAATTTGTATCGTATTTTACTGCCATTCAAGTCGAAGATGGCCACCACTTCCACACGGAAGAAATAGCAAATCATATTACAATAATTTTCTCGAAAATGTCTTACGAGGCCTTGACATCGATTATCTCTTTTTCGCTTACAGCCCATGCCTATCTTGTTTCTCCTCCAGTTGCGCCAGTAGACATCCTTCACTGCGGCTCAACTCCGGATGAGGCTAAAGAACTGGCTTGCGTTTTCACATGTTCTCCTACGGGTGGTACCCAAAACCATGCTGGGATAAGGAGCTACATGACGAGTATTTCCGAATTCATAGCCATGAGACTGATTGAGATTGATGAACTATAGTCCAATAACGGCCACGGAGGTTCTTAAAGGAACCTATATCGATCTACGTCCAATATCCGGCCAGTCTCACGATTTACATTGCACCTATGAATGGCGCAGACTGATTCGCGCCCTTGCCAACGAGAGACCTCTGGATAAGAAACTTTCGCAATTTGAGCACTCATATCACTGCTCTCAAAAGTTGTTGCAAAAAGACAAGACTCACCGAAATGAAACAGCGGGCACGACCGCCAACCTCCTTTTTGGTTCTTGTGCATTGACAGCAGAAGAGATGTATTTCAAATCTCTAGAAGCTGACGTAAAGTAACTCCATCTTACAAATTTGCTTATCTAGACTCTAAAGTAGATCGTCTTTAGTTGACTTACTGAAGCTACTGAAGCATTCACTTTTTAGTATGTAAATTAAAAGATTGAACGGTTTTGTAATATTTCAAATGTACGTCTTATCTAATGGCTCACGAGAGATACACTAACCCTACGCTGCTCTAGATGATGGAATCCACACATCCCAACTGGCATTTTGGAAGAATCCCCCGAGGACGTTTTAATGCCGAAAAGTAGTCCCATACAAACAATAATATATTAAAGTACATCATTTTGTACTCCGTGGAAATACCTTCGAATTATCTTGATGTCATCGCGTTTTGCACGTAAGAAAATTGAGACATGGGGCAGAAAACAAGCGAAAAGGAGAGCATGGTTAGTCCAGCTATAACGTTTCAGTCCATTTATACCAGTGCATCACGGTATAGACCTGTTGAATATATAGAGGTGACAATGAAGGCTGACGGAAGTCCAGTTACCCAGTTTAGTTTAGGATGAAATGACGTGAGAACATGAGACCATTTTCATGCCAACAATACATAGACTATCAATATCAGTCTGGGCCGTTTTTCATCATTAGATAGACATTGCCAACTAAGAATGGCCCAATTTACCAAATCAAGTGATGAATGTCTTCGAGAGTCCGAAGAAAGTCTTCTCGTCGGGGGTAAGTCCTGCACTTGCAGCACTGATTAATGATACAGAACAATAGGCTGATTAGAAAAATTTAGCGGCGAATACTTTCGTAACAGAAGAGGAAGCTCAATTGCTGGGAGGAGGTTTATTTCTTAACCCTGCTACCGGTTTATACATGGCAGAGTAAGCTATCCCACTGTGGCCATCGTCTGAAACAGAGAAGTATCTGGCACTAACAAGTATAAAGGGTCACTGTGTTCCATGATCTTCATTGTTTAGTAAGTTCCTATAATCAGGACTTGAGATGAAGGGAAAAACTCATTTTGCCCCTTTAAAAAGAACAGAATACGCCAATCTTTGCGTTTGGACTACTATACTCTGGAGAAAAATATGACAGTATGGCCATCTCATTTAGGTATGTTGGCTACCTCTAAAGCCACCAATTTATATCCCAGTTAACTTGCCAAAGACCATTGCATCGACAGACAGCCTTAGACAGAGTCTGATGTGTGTCGGGGACATCGATTATATGGTCGACAAATGGAAATAGATTTATCCCAGACTTTGAAGTGATTCATACCTGCCGGGATTACGAGGGGTTGAAAGGGTGAGCAAATAATCGAGATTCTGCCGATCCGGAACGATGGCGAGAGAATGCGCAAAGTTTAGTTCATCATCGAAAGGAGGAAGGTCAATTCCCTGACCCTTGTTGTGTCTGGTAATGTCTTTCGGGGTTGTAACTAAGTTTAGGGAATGGTGTGTAGACTTCACTTAAGTTTCAATCCTAAAGTACCTAATATGTTATAAGTTCTTCCATTAGCATTCGGTCTACCCCATGCACACTCTCGTCCAGCTCAACCATAATCCTCTTCGACCAGGCCGAGCATATACTCGATTGATTTCTTGCAGCTTGCTTCCTGTGCCTGTGTCCGAGTGCTTTTTAAGTTGTCCAATTTTCCGATAGGGTCGGGGTACGCGAGGAAGGGGTCGTTTTGGATTGTGGCCCAAGCTGAGAAGCTAGGGGGTTGGGGTTGAGGTTGGGGCTGTTGTGATGCTGGTGTATTGGGGATTTGTTGAGTCTCTATTGTCGGGGATAGGTTTAGGGCGGTGCAGAGTTCTAACATATATCACCGTTAGTATTTGAGATACATAGTTTTTAGTAGTAAAAAGAATAGAGAGGGGTAGGTATACTACTCTCAAATTATTCATGATACTTCCATGATGCACCTCATAGCGGCGGACCGCAGACAGGGACGGGCATCTCCCGTCTTGCCCTCGGCTCTGTAGGTGATAATTGATAGATTAATAGGGTTAACAATGGCATCTGCCACCAGGAGATATTCTCCACCGCAACTTGAGAGTAAGCACCCTTGTACATCCGAGCGTTGATCCATCCCTAGATTGCCCGCACCCCAACAACATGCCTGCTCAAGCTCCTCTTCTGCGAGAAATGGTTTCCACCTTCCATCTTCACAGCCTAGGTGGCACATCAAAATTACGGTTACGTCTTAGGCGCCATCAAATACCAATCCGAAGAATCCGAAGGACGGAGCGATACTCACTGGAAGGCAAAAAGAGGGGGTTTCTAGGCATATATACAGTCTGATCGGAATAGGAAGCTGTCGAGGCGTTGCAACCCTGGCCAAAAAGGCCGTGTGTACATGTACGCAAGAACAATCAACGCATATTGAGTGAAATTAAGGTATATGATAGCTCACACACATTGTTAAAAGAAGCGCCATCTACCCCGCGTTTTGAGGCAAACGCTCAGTTGACTACCATCCCTGGAACCCCTCAATTATGTGAGTAATGAGGCGTAACACACCAGATAGCATGTCGATGCTCGGACATGGCATTGGGCTGAGTTGGCAACTCGACTAGGGTCTTGACAAGAGAGAAGCCCCGCAGATAAGAATGAAATCGTCAGCCACATTGTTTTATTTATGTCTATGATCGGTGGTGACACGGGCTAAGTAGGTAGATTCAATTATTGACCGTTGCCTGTTGTCTGTAGAACGTGATGGAGACCATGCCTGAGCATTCAGGCGCATACATATTATTGGGCGCTTTGACATGTTAGCATGAAACATGCCTGTCTGGACATGACAAGAACATGCCGATTCCTTGACCGCTATATGCTCACCTGTCGACATGCAGCAATCAAATTTATCATTCCATAGAATGTAGTCGCACAAGAGATGGAAAAATAAAAATAAAAAATACTGAAACCGGGTGTAGAGCAAAACAAGGAACCGTGGAAGCGCGCACGAATAAAACAGGGAACGAGCCAGAGCCTAGACCGGGACGTTCGCCTTAGTTGCATTAGTTCTTGGGCTAGGCCTGGAACTCGTGTGCGTACTAGAGTTCCTCTAACGCCTAGCGAGCGATAGGGACTCGTTGGTTCTCCGTACTTACTCCGTATGGAGTACTCTGGAGATGGTGTGGGCGTTAGACTGACTCCTTGACTCGTTCAGCTTGACCGATCAGCATGGCGTTATAAAGTTTTTTGGTGGCTGCATTGATGTTGCGCATTTCATTCGACACATAGCCGTTGGAAATATAGGCGTGGAATTTATAGAGTATCTTTACATAGACTTGCTGAATGAATGAAACCATCAGAGGTGACCCTTGAGATATCTTATGTAGATTTATTGAAGAAAAGAAAATGGGGGCTGGACTTTGATTGGCTGGATGCCGCTTAGTCTGACATGCGCCCACCACACTAACCGTATTAGGGAAACGATCTATTCGATGCCAACAGGATTTTCATTTCATTTTTTTCAGGGTTTTCGTCTATCCTTGCTTGACTAGTATGGATGCCATAGCTTTCATGGCATATGCTATATGTTGGTATACTATAATGTAGTATGGATATAAGAATGACTCGCTGCCGTCCAGACAGCATTGACCACAGTCAGTGCGCAGTCAATTCTCGCGCGAAGTATTCAACAACTCAACGGATTATCAGATAATGTTGCGGAGACGGATCTAGGACCATGGATTGAGTGATCTCGATCAGAGGTAGCGGTAAGTTTTCACGAAGGTTTGTATGGGGTAGCGTTTTGATCCGTGGATGCCAGTACCACTGTCTCGGAGAGAGTTTGAATAGTCGATATTCAAATCGATAGATTTAAATTATTTAATATTACGTATTATTATTTTTTATCGTCCATCAGTCAAATAGCAAGGGACATTTGAAAAAAGCCTAACAACTCGACAAAGAAGGTTTTCACCGGAATCAGATGCGTACTAGTAAGTCGATCCTGTACATATTCAAGTTTGCCTCAAGAGTCAAGTACTACTAGATGTGCGACCTCTCTTATTCGCACGGAGTTATAAGACAACATAAAGTAACGTGCGCAGTCACTAGTCTCTATATGGATTCTATCTGGTAATACGTACGGACAAAGTCATATCAATTTGGTCACTGATGCACAGGCCACAAAGCTAATTAGCCTCTATTTCACGGAAAATTCTTCTCGTCGCATTTCTTTCTAAGAACGATCGACGTCGACTGAGATACCAGACAAAAATTCCGGCTCGATGTCCTCCGACATCTGCCAAACCAAGGTTTTCAAGGTTGTGTCTGCTAGTCTCGTTCTGGGTCATGGCATGCAGTTTATAATTCGAGCAGGATGTTTTGCAGTTTGCAGGAACTTGGCTAATGCGTACAGCCCTACGCTTACTGCTGCACCTGCTACCTGCTTCCAAACTACAGTAGTACTCCGTGCAGAGCAAACGAGACCTGGTGACTGCAGTCAGAACTAATGTAGTAGGACAAAGTAGTATGTCTTACAGAGTATAGTAGTATCATGATACTTCCTCAGGAATACCCGCACGTAGGCGCTGCCAAGACTTTTTTTCTGTGGATTCACCTACAAGAGGACAGAGCATACGGTTTTACTGAGTATTGCTATGCATTGACAGTTGTGGTAAAGGTGTAACTATTCGCAGCATCTCCGCGGTTACTCCATAGAAAATCGGGCTCCGGATATACGTAGTCAAGTCTAGACCTGGCCAATAGCGGACCCTTTGTTGGATGACGTCACCACCACCCTCCCGCAATTTGTGCCTTGGAAATTTGGCGCTAAATCATTCCATGTTGCGAGAGAAGTCGTGTACATACTGTATGCCTGCTGAGAATCCAAGAATACCAGATGCAAGAGAGCATGTGAAGAGTGTTTAGCCTGGTAGTAGTCGATCGTACTGTTAGGCACATAAGCGCTAGATATGGCAATACGACCCTCCTTGTGCTAATCTTAATTCCAGTTGTGTCGTACAGGTGAATCAACGTGCAACATGTCAAGTAGTAAGCAGGAAGCACGAGTTGGTACATGATATACTTGGCATGAATTCGTTTAATAGGTGGCCAATTAATACAATTATTGCCCACAGAATAGAAACGCTAATTGCTCTCCTTTGGGAAGTCGGAATATATACTACGTATCACTCTATCGGTACCAGTCTTAGTAAGAGTGGCAAGTTAACAAAGATGGGGGGTGGGGCGGCCTTTATCAGGGCTCCACTCTGCGAAACAGTTGAAAATCAAGGAAATTTCTAAATCGGCTCCCTGCTAGTCCCGCCAATCAGCGCGGCCGCTGGCGCATGCAGGGCTTCAACGTGCGACGATATCAATATAAGGTGGCGTGATTATTGTACGTTATACGGCCACTTTGCTCGTGTTGTCGTATTATCGTATTATCTGTTGACTGATAGTGATAGGTAGTGATACCGGCAAGAAATGATGACATGCACGGCTTGTCCGGAAAAGACAGTACGTACCGTAGTACGCCGGCAGCCTCAACATACAACAATATCTATACACACATTCATATGCATGTACAGATATGATCAATATGTATATGGGCATGAACACATATAGATATACTACAGTGTCATAAATCAATAAAATAAAGCAAACAATAATTGACTCCAGGATCATCGTGCGACTGAAGACCCGGGGACCCGTATTGATACCGTACCGTACCTATCAAAGTTTTCCGGTGGGCCCACCTGCGTCTGCATGCATCGCCTCGCCCATGTCCCGTATATACTCCGTCTATCTTGTATCAATCGGCAGAACCTTGGGAACGTAATGGCCATGACTGCGAGATAGACAGCATCTATTACCATTCGAATGCTGGAATGCACACTGATATGGCGCAAGAGATTCCACGCACGGCCCCAATGGCTGATCCAAGCTCCCAGACCAGTCTTTTTTGCCCTCCGCCCTTCTGCGATGGCGGGGGATTTGCCGCCGGTGGCCACGAACAGAGTAGGTATTATCGTGGCATGCAGTGCAACAGACATTAGCATTGCAGCAGCACACAGATAGAACGATACATATAAAACATATTACATACGACATACATATTAAATATTGCCTTGATATCATGATGAGAGTGGAGGCTGCACTAGTCAGTTAGCTAGCCTTATGTAAGTGCTTAGTGCGCTGACCAACGCCCCGGCCTATATTATTCGAGACTCCCCGACCAAACATCCTCACCCGGATCTTCCGTGCACTATCCCCAGGTATTTTTGTATACCTTTTTCTTCCTCCATGTCAAAGGATGCTGGGAATCTTTTGTCGTGCATGCCTGCTTAACGTCTGAAGGTGAGTTGGCGTGGTTCCCTATCCTTATCACATCATTCCAGTCGGTCATGAGATCTTGAAGTGTCTGGAATGAATGGAGGCAGAGAGAGTGGCCTGAGGACCCAGGTGTCGAGGTTGCGTTGCTTCCTTTGCTGCCCCGCCTCCTTCCCTTTGTGCATCTACACACCACATTCAATCGATCAGTCAATCGATCAATCCGTCGCATCTTCCAATTCCTTGCAATGAAGAAAACCACAACTCGTGCATGCGACCTCTCTAACTCTCTCCAGGGTGGTTCCCATCCGACTGCTTTAGCTGCACTTCTACGACGAGCTCCTAGACCGTCATAGAGGATGCCCTACACATCACCGACAGCGCCACTCGCGCAACCGCAGACCACAACACCCCCAGAGGCGAATTCGCCCGATTCGCATTCCCTCCCTCATACACATACCAATTCACACCACTCGCATACGAATGAAAGTGCAAAAACCCATACAAACGCACGCTCACTATCACTCTCACTGCCACACGCACAGCCCCAGCGACCACCAGTCCCGCGTTCGTACTCGTCTCAATCCTATCTTCGCAGACACCGACGCAGCCCCTCCTATAGCAAAGCGACGCTTCCATCTGTTGGGGAAAAGTCAGACGACCATAGTCTGGCCGGCTCGACCGATGGGACACAGTGGTAAGTTACTGGGAACCATGACGGAAAATCAATTGAGCTAACGCGGGTCAAGGTCTATGTCGATTGATCCTCATGCAAGTCTCCGGCAGTCACCTCCTCCCCGCAATAATGCCATCATTCCATCAGGCGCCGTGATCTCGCCTCCAGAATCTGCTGGAAACTCGAGCGATGAGGAAGTATCGCCGACAGACGTTCGCCAAGTAGATCTCATAGATGCGGCACTCAGGTCACTTGAAGCTAAAAGAAAGACCATAGATGGCCTGAGTCAGGAGAACAACCACACCAACCAAACACAGAGAAGCGATGAAAACAAGGAAGCAGTAGCAGTGCCGGCGCTCTCGCCAGAAGCACGGAAAATCTCCCACTCTCGCTCTACGTCGACCGAGTCGAGCCTGACTCTCCTCCCCGATTCTGAAGAAACCTCTTCCGTTGACAGTGAACACGAGCAGGACGACAAATCGGGTGCTAAACCACCCATGGTTCGTAAAAAGTCGGGCGAACTTGTTCGTCCGGCATTGCGGTCGAAGCGCCGACCATCCAGCATGCCCGGCACTCCGATATACTCGAAGAACGTCCACTTTGATGCTCACCTGGAACATATCCGCCACTTTCTTCAACTCGATAAGCCTTTGGCTGTCAGTGCCAACACCTCTCCAGTCGAGACATACAGCGAAGAGCTCGAGTATCCTTTTGGCAGTAAAAAGGCACCAGGCATCGAATGGCAAATCAGATTGCCCAACTTTCCTTCCAACGCAGCTGCCCGAAAACAACAGCCTGTCCGTCTGGAGCGCATGTTTCTATCTGCCGACCAAAAGAACTTGGTGGGGGTGGTGTCTGTTGCCAACTTGGCATTTCAAAAGAAGGTTGTTGCTCGCTTCACAGTTGACTATTGGAAGACGGTGTCTGAAGTCACGGCCGAATATAACCACGATATCCGCCGCAAGCAGGCTCATGATGGATTTGATCGGTTCGACTTTAATGTTAAATTGTCTGATATCACGGATTTGGACAAGAAGACGCTTTTTGTCTGCATTCGCTATTCAGTGGAAGGACAGGAATATTGGGACAACAATGAAAGCATGAACTACCAAGTCGAATTTTCCAAGACGGAGAAGACTCGTAATCGTGAGAAGGAACAGCAACAGATTCCGTCCACTAGGGACCACGGGCGAGCACTGCCACGGAGCAGAAACAATCCTTCTATTGCCGCTCGACCTCGTTCAATGCCGCCTGCACATTTCGAAGATTTTAGACCGTCTGGCCCCAACTTCCCTGCGTCGTTGGACGGCAGCGGTCGACATGCAGATTCCGATTTCCACCTAAGTGCAGTCGACTCTCACGACTGGCTTGTCGAAGTACCCAAGCCGAGAGAGAAACCAGCTCCACAGGCTTTCGGCGCTCGGTATGATTTTGGCTTGTCGCTTTCGGCGGCGAGAAGCAGCGGTGCGACTGAGGACCGTACCACCTTGTCGGCCAAGGCGAAGTCTTTGTCCTCGAGAGCTGAGACCCCGACCACTGTACATGCCCATCCTCTACCAAGGAGCGATAGTACATTTCAACCATCGGCAATTGTTTCCAGCAAACCGCATTTGGAGTCGCCTGTATATAAGGAGTTGGTGGACAAGTACTGTTTCGTGAGTATCTTATTCTGTTGAATTATAAATTATAAAGAAATACTTACTAATAATGACATAGTTTGGATCGTCCAAAAGAACGGATTCGGGTGTGGCTGGCAGCCCTTTGAACTCTAGCAAGAGCAATTCGGGCACTGCATCGCCAGCTGAGGTGCCTCGTGCCGATTCAGGTGTTGCAATGAATTTGCCATCGGACAGTCCGACAGGTTCGCCTTATGGTTCACCGATTATATTCAATCCGCTGTACCGCGACAACCTTCCTCGATCACACAGCCCGTTTCTTTCCGAGTCGCAGCCTGCAGCTATTCTCGGATGATCCAACACCACTCTATAACCTTCGATACCTCGCACAATCTTAGCTCGAGATTGTGGAAATATTTTCCCATCATACACCTAATAATATTCCTGACTCGAGATACCTATGAGCATTTCTGTGACCGTTCCATCTATATTCTTATTGTCTAATGCATTATACTGCGAGTCCATCGCATGATGTTGATCTGGGCGTTTTGTCTGTTTTTCTGCATTGTTTTGCACGGAGTCTGGAAAAGTGTGGCTTGCGATTGAAATTGAGAGGGATTTTGCCTGTTTTTTGCCTGTTTTTGCCAGCTGGGTTATACTTACTGAGGCGTTTAGATATTGTTACCATGTTTGATCTTGTCGACGAGACGACGAGACGAGACGAGCTATGAGATAAGAGACATGTTATACATAGTATGCATTATAATATATGCGTTAAACCATACATAACAACATACTAGCAGTACAGTAGAATAAGCAACAAGTAAAACAATAGAAAAGAAAAGAAAAATAAAAAGTGCATGATCTAATCATGAGCCCAAAAGCCTGCCTGACTTAGACTGTCGAGTCGAGGGGCAAGTCACATGCGCGCCGCTAATCCTGATGCAGCCTAGTCTACCCGCTGCCCCCAAAACCAACGCAGCACGCTGATTGGCGGCAGCAAAGCGCAAAAACGCAGGCCGCAAAGCAGCACATCATAACAGCCGTTTGAGCCGCCAATCAGCGCGCCTTCACTTCATTCTTGTTCTTGAGAAGGGGGGCTTAGTCATGCTCGCTGCGGCCTGCCTGCCTTACTTAACTACGTATCTGCCTTAGTTATCTGGTTTACACCGTTTTTCTTTGGCACTTATTTAAACAAGCCTATTTCCCACTTTCTTCCCGACTTTCTCCTTCTTTCTCCTCTTCCTTTTTACCGCGCTCGCTTCTCGTGTTGATTCCATCACTTTTCATCACTTTTTCATCAACTTTTCATCGGCTTTTCGATTTATTTTAATTCCTTTTCATCATGACTGGACGTAAGTATTTATTTATTTATATTTTTATTCTTCCTGTTCCTCCCTATCCCGCCTAGGTGTTGCTTGATGATTGGTGTCGCGTGTTTGGTGATGCCTGCATTACATAAGCAACGCGTCACGCCACATCACCATCACGATACCATCTCATCCTACCATGCTATTATTCCCTATATCTCTATTCTTATTATTTATTTTATAATTTACTAATAATCTACAGGCGGCAAAGGTGGCAAGGGCCTCGGCAAGGGTGGCGCCAAGCGTCACCGCAAGATTTTGCGCGACAACATCCAGGGTATCACCAAGCCCGCTATCCGCCGTCTGGCGCGTCGTGGTGGTGTCAAGCGTATCTCTGCTAGTACGTTCCCTTCCTCTTCCTGTCTACAATATCCTAGGATGATAGCATACTAACTTTAGTGCAGTGATCTACGAGGAAACCCGTGGCGTTCTCAAGACCTTCCTTGAATCCGTCATCCGTGACGCCGTCACCTACACTGAGCACGCCAAGCGCAAGACCGTTACCTCGCTGGATGTGGTGTACGCCTTGAAGCGCCAGGGACGTACTCTCTACGGTTTCGGTGGTTAAACACTTTACTTCACTTCTTCTGTCTACATTCTGGTGGATGATCGTCGTGCCTTCTGTCTGTTGTCCTTGAGATGGATGATAGGATGGATATATATGATGTGTTACTCATACTGTTGAATGGATGACTTTTTATAAACGTTTGGGTCTGATTTACTGCTTTTAAACTGGTCGTTCGGTTTGGGTCTGGTACGGTTGTTCGGTTGGGTAGGATGGTGTGTTGATTATTTACTGCTATTAGAGAATGAATCCGTCTCTTTACAAATAGTAAACTACCTTGAAGTGACTAGCTTGAAGTTTGGAGTAAGTAAAGTAGATGGTGGATTAGATTGTATTATTCTAATATAGTAGTTGCCTATATCGAGATTGAAACTGAGGTATCTGCCCAAACGCCGTTGTATGTATCACTAATGATATCCATGGAAATCCATGGTGGTGTAACTTTTGCTGTGGAGTATCGCGAGGTGGTATAACAAGTGAAATAAAAAAATGTGGTCGTATCGATCGTGAGTCTTCCAGTCCGGCTCATTTTGTGTTTTGTGTTTTGTGTTTTGTGTTTTGTGTTTTGTGTTTTGTGTTTTGTGTTTTGTGTTTTGTGTTTTGTGTTTTGTGTTTTGTGTTTTGTGTTTTTGGTTGGTTTGGTTTGTTTAGGGCTTCACCGGCCCTGTTGATTCATACCGAAGTATGGAGTATGCGTTTATTTCAACGAGAAGACAGTTGCCGCAGCCTTGAACATGTTAAGACGCTTCTTCTGTGCGGGAGTCGCACTGCTCTGCTGCGTGTTGTTCTTCTCGTCAAGGGAGGCACGAGCAGATGAGGTGGTGCTGCCGCTGTTGCTCGAAGTTGTGCTGCCGCTGCGCTTCTTTTCGGCGGCGAGCTTGAGAGCGAGGGCTAGTTGGACGTCGGAGCCGTCGAATTCACTGCAGGTGATGCTAGGAGCGTGGAGGCCGTACATTTTGATGATGTATGAGTGTATTGACTCGAAGTATGTGTTGTTTGAGGCAATGGTATTGATTGAGGATGAGTAGATGTAGTCTTGATTGTCTGATTGTCTGATTGTCTGATTGTCTGATTGTCTGATCGTGATGATGATGAGACAAAGAGAGAGGATATCACTCCCTTTATATACTTCTCCTGAGTCATTTCTATACATCTACCTAGTATACAAAAAAAATTCATCTTCATTCCGCAGCCATTCCACTCAACTCCGAGATGGCGATCCAGATGTCTAGATGAGCCACCCCAGGCGCCTCCTCGCAACCAATCAGACAGGCTAGCAGAGCCTCGGGGATACTTATTATTAGTCACACCAGGCAACATCGCATCATTCTGGAGTTTCTGGAGAGAGGCTACTCGCGGAGTGGATTCTTTTTTTTTATTCCGAGCTCCGACGAGGGCGACGACTATTCCGAGGGCTGTGCTGAGGTCCACTTAGACTAGCCCTATGCTCTGAGCAAGCCTCAAGCGTCATATGGAAGAGACTGGCTAGAACGTGGATTTAGGGTTCGGTGCCTAGCGTACGGAATGAATTTGCAGCAAAACGCGTCGGGATACGAATGTTTTGACTCCTTGGATACGCCTCAACGTCATTTGTGTCTAGTGGCTAGTATGTGCTAGAGGCAGTCAGCTGCTGATTTCTAATCGGTCTGTAGAGTCATAGATTTAGCAATAATAGATGAGTTATTTGGACATTTTTGTTGCATATTTACGGCTAGTCAATTATAAGAAGTAGTAAGTTGTAACACGCTCATCTTTGGTTTCGCATATCCTCGGAGTTCTCAGTATGGTACCCTTGTAGGTACCTCATACCCACTTGGTACCTGGCAGTAGACAGTTGCCATTCCATAAAAATAACTGAATTCCATGACAAAAAAATAGAGAGAAAAAATATTTTCTATACATACAGAATCAAAGTTCTGACTTCTGAGGCTTGAGACGCAACTAAAAAAAAATTCCGATCGGGACACTCCGACACTAACGCTTTATGGGCTTAGCGCGTTAGGGCTTGCGGCAGGCGTCGGAGTAAAAATTTTTGGCATTCCGATATTCTCTGTGTTTCCGTACGGAATAAGAGGAAGATGTGATCTATTCCACGGGAAACGATGAGATTTTATATTTATGGATATATTCCTCGCAGTTTTATTTACGTTTCATGTCTCGGATAGTAAATCTCCTAGGATGGGAACAACCAATTGCAAACAGGATTCGATGACATGTGCCACGCATGCCCTAATACATTTGCTACCTAGATAGGTTTTGGGTAGGTAGGACGTGTTCATGTTGTTATTCATGTCCCGGAACCTGACTCCCCGAGTCTCACAAATGGGCCTGCAAAAGACCGCACGGAGTATATGAGTTGATCGTACAAAAAGCTAAGAACTTGAGCTTTCTCGCTGCCTGAAAACCAATGCAGTAAAGTTCTAGACAGAAAAGTTCCTGCGCGTTGTCTGCACCAAATCCTGCGGTCCCTCGCAGAACATAATCTTCAACTCTGGCTGGACACGGGCCTGTTTAACAAGCACAGCGACCATCTGTTCGAAAAGAACAGTGAACTCGACACGACCTCTAGTGCACCATCCAAGTATAACCCCGTCCCACGGGCTTCCTTGAACCGTTTGCTCGAGACATCTCAATGTCTCTGGTATATTTGTAGGGTCGACCGCGAACCCAACATTCTCGAACTTGTGGGCGATATCCCGTGCCTTGTCCTTCTCCCAATCGGCCTTGACGACTTCGCTGATGGGGCGACCACCGAGGTATTTGCTTGCACTTAGGACGAGAATGGCTTTGCGGGCTGTGTTGCCACTGTTTCTGACGATGCTGGCCATGATGAAGGGAACTTAAAACGGTGGTAGACAGGTGTGGAGGTATTGCTGGTGTCTTAGGTATTTTGTAGAGAAGACTGGTATTGTAGGTGCATGTTGAAGATAATGTCTTAGGAAGAATAGGCAGTTTTTATATTATTATTCGACCTACGTACTTGAATATATCGTTTGTCTAGTTAGGGTTTCTTGGTGGTGAGGCTAATTAGCGTCGGCCGCCCGCTGGAGACAGCGGCCGCCCGCCGTTGCGTGCCGAGAGTCCCGAGACCCATCTCCTGAACGTTCCTCTAACACATCGGAAAAATGTTATATGGGATATTCATTTCGACACTGCTAGTTCTCATTTAAATCCATGCATGGAGCTCACTAGTTATGCACCTAGATTTAGCGCAGCCAATCGCGGATGAAAACGCAGGCTCTCGCGGGGTTATCTGAGTGAATATTGATTGAAAGATACGTATACTTAATGCTGATTGCCCAAAATCAAATGAAGTTAATTGGCGGCCGCCAGCGCCATTGATCGTATAGGTTAAAATGCCGCGTCAACACTTACTACATTTCCCCAACAGGTGTCTATAGGTACCTAGGTAACTTAGAGAGATAAGACAATTGAGTCATCCGCTTCCCTCGCACTTGACTCAATGCCATATCGTACTGTAGACAAGCCAAATGCAGCCACATTAATTCTTGAACTAGAAGGCAACATAGAAGTATTTCTCGCCTCCAATAGTAAGCCCGGTTCAGTATGAGTGACCGGCCTACACAAAGTATTCAATCATTTTACCCTAGAACAGGGCCAACAACCCTTTGCGAAGGAGGTTGATTATGATAAGCTCTGTCAAGGCTCCTTCAAACGCTTGATCATAGGATTGGAAATGACCGTTAAAGATAAATGCGAGTATCATACCGGCTTGACATTGTTGGTTCACCTACAATAGGGGTAGTATTCAGTAGAACCCAATTTTTGTTGTTTTTAGATAGAATGCCTAAATAGGCAGGTAGTCACTTTTTAGGGTTCGGAGTTAGGGCTAGGGTTTTTTTTTAACCAACTTTAATCTCGTGACGCCTTTCGGATTTACATACGGTATACATAGTGATATCTTTGATACACATTATGGTAACACCTAATAATGACAGAAAAACATTGCGGAATTTGTTACGGGGCAACGTGCATCGCAGCAAGGGGCCGGCCAGTTAACAAGAACTTGGTTTACTGTACCCATTCTTCGTTTTTACGCAACTTGTGTCAACCCGCCATAAACCTAGTGCTTAATTTTAATGTTCATGACACTTGACGCCAACAGCATAATGCATACATAGGGCATTCATTCCAGACACCCACGACGTCAAAGATGTCTAGACATCGGTTGGTCATCTGCATGTACGGAGTACATATGCAACCCTGGGGATCTACCCTACCATAGTGCATTTCCGACCTACCTCAAGGCCGCTGTCTACTCGGTAATAGTAATTATTATTGATGATCATACATAAATGCAGATCACTCTACCTGACGGTTGCCCGGATTTTTAGTTGTAAACACAGGGTTGCCTGTCCCCTCCAAAGGCCGTAATAGTGGTATGTACGTAATTGAAAGATTTCTGCCGCCCCCATTTGACATTTATTATCTTGGGAATAACAACCATTTAATTGTCACTCTGAGGTTTCTTCCAAGTGGCCTCACAATCTCAATATACATGTTTATGCTTATTTTATTACTCGATTTATCAAAATATGCCTCCTACTCCTGAAAAGCCTTTGCCTAATGACAGCTTCAAGGTTGTCATTATCGGAGGTTCCATTGCAGGTCTCACGCTAGCCCATGCTCTTTCTCATCGAGGTATCGATTTTATAGTTCTGGAGGGCCACAGGGATATTGCACCAAGTGTAGGAGCGAGTCTTTGCTTGCTCCCCAATGGAGAAAGAATCCTAGACCAACTCGGCCTATTTGACAATATTTTACAAATCTCATCGCAAATATCTTCTCAAAGACTATGGCGTGATGATGGCCGGCTTCTGAGTGAAACCAATTCAGTCAAGCTACTCGAGTTGCGGTTTGTTTTATAATCTTCTTTCCAGCTATCTTTTCAAGCCGAAAAGGAGTTTGCTCCAATAATTATAGTGAGGATGAGACATACTAACATTCTATCTTTTACCAGCCAGGGATATCCAATGACATTCATAGAGAGACAACAGCTCCTACGCGTTTTATTCGACGGTTTAAAAGACAAAAGAAGAGTCTTGATGGACAAGAAGGTCATTTCTATCGACCACACGTCTAACGGCGTGACCGCGAACTGTTCCGATGGTTCATCGTATTCTGCAGATATTGCCGTAGGGGCAGACGGTATCCATAGTATCACTCGCCATGAAATGTGGAAATATATCGAGAAAAACGAGTCAAGTCAGTGTATAGAGAAGGAAAAGTCATGTAGGTTTCCCAAACGCTCCCGTATTATGTGTCATCAATCAAAACCGGACTATCTTAACAAGGAATGCTCATAGTGATGACTTGTCGATATTCCACCGTTTTTGGCATGTCTAACCCTACACCCGGCTTGAATGAGGGGGATGCCCATCGCACATATGCTCAAGGATTCTCCTTCCTGATTGTAGTGGGAAAGGGTGGCCGCGTCTATTGGTTCGTTTTCGTCGACATGGGAACGACCTATCAAATGCCGAATATTCCAAAGATGGATCAATCTCAAGTGACTAGTTACCTTGCTCCCTTCTTCAATACGTATGTGAACGCAAAGGTCCTCTTCTCTCAGGTATATAAGAATGTCATCAGGTGCTCCCATGTTAGTATCGAAGAAGCCATGTTTAGCCAATGGACTTGGGAAAGGTTGGTGTGCATAGGCGACTCGGTCCATAAGGTGCGGTGCCAATTATACCTTTATACTGGTAACCCTTCTTTAACATTTGCTCATGCTTCAGACGACTCCGAATCTTGGACAGGGAGGGAATGCTGCGATCGAGAGCGCTGCATCATTAGCCAACGCCATTGCCTCCATAGCATCGGAGAAAGAAAACAAGGAATTATCGACTGCAGATATCTCTGTTCGTCTCAGCATATGGGAGAGAACCCGGAGACGACGGATGGAGCCAATTGGAAAGGTCGCAAACAGTATTACGCGGCTCGAGGCTTTTGCATCTAGGATTTATAAAGCCCTCATTCTCTTCATTGGGTCTCAATTTCCGGATTCACTGGCAGATATTCTTTGCGATACCGCTGTTGGTGCAGACCACATTTCTTTTCTGCCCTTGCCTCCGAGATCTATCAGGGGAACAATGCCATTTGATACAAAGTACGGTTTAGGGGCACCCCTGACCATATTATCCCGGCTTGCTTGGATCCTGCCTTTGATCTTTAGTCTGGTTGCCTATCTCATCTGTGAAAATTACAGGACATCTCACACGAATCGCCTACCGGTGGTTATTGCTTCTGGCCGCTCAAACACGAGCACGTCGACACTCTCAGCAGACTACGGCCCCGTATCCAGTTCAGCTGGGTATGATGGACCGCCTGGAAGTGTATCCTATCTCGGAGACTTGGCAGTATTTCAGGCATTATTTATCGTCGAAAGCTTTCGTCTGGGCAATGCTATGACTTTCATGGCCTTTTTGTGCGTTTTTAACCTACTACTTCTCCCTGTTCCTTGATTTCAGCATTACAATATTAATAACCCCAAACTAGCTACTGGCCGTTCTCTCTAATTTCTCACGCGAAATGGGGCTTTGGGGTCGCCATACCGGTGTACTTCACAATATACTATCTCTCCTCCTCTGTATCAAACTACTTTCCATCGGATCGTCGTACCGTTCGGCTAGCTTCTATAAAAGCTCTAGTGCCAGCCATGTTAGTTGGATATTATATGCCAGCTTATTTCCTGGCAAAATCCCACGTTGCTGACATGACACACAACTACTTCCTTGTTCTTCCTGTCCTTCTTCGATTGGTGCATGGGGTTATATCCTTCTGCATCAATGATACAACAGCCGAGGAGAGACTGCACAACCCAACAGCTGATATGCGCTATATCAGAGCCACGTATATCTTAGCTGCCACGATAAGCGGTGCTGATTCACTACACCGCTGGATTTCACTTCGGTCAGAGTTTGTGGGAGGTCTTTTGGCTACTCCGAATTCTTTCCCTAATTCAACAGCAACTTGGACAGATCTCATGGCTCACGGCAGTCGATTTTTCTCGTTGCAACCTTTTCAAAAACTGGCATTTATGAGCGCCTTGTACTGGGTTCTGTTGAACTTGAAAGATCTCAAACATGAGAAAAAGCTGCGTATATCTTGGCTACCCATTATTACCTGCTTATTTCTGTGCACTGTTTGTCTAGGGCCAGCGGCAGGCTTTGCATTGGGTTGGGGTCTGCGAGAAGAAGTTCTTGCGAGTATCTGAATCTATAAATGATCAACGTTGGAGATCTGTTTCATCTGTTTGGATATAACAGCTCCCCAGGGTAGATATAATCCCGAAGATATGAGCAGAAGACCTGCCCCCGCTTGACAGCCAATTTTGTGCTGGAGATAGTGCTCATGGACACGCTCTGTGCCCCACGATGGAGGTAGTGGAGGGAACCCCCCGGCTGCAACGAGACCTAATAGAAATGTCAATTCCGAGAGTGAACCACTGAAGAAGGTTGGAAAGTGATTTGATGGCCATGGTAACGTATATCTCTGAGTTGAAAGTAGCCGAGAATATCAGGAAATGAAATTGGACAATGGTCAGGAAGTACGTATTTCAAAACTGTCACTAGACTAGTAGATCAGGTCCTCAGGGCCGGCCTTAAATACATACGTATAATATTTAGACCACCCTCAGATAAATTAACAAATTGGGATGTTATCTAAAACTAAGTACGTACTTATTATTGGTAGAAAGTTTAAAGTTACATACCAAACCAACACCCGGTCAGAATGCAGCATCCGTGGGAATGTAACAATGTATGCGCTTGGGTACCTGGACATATGCAACCTTGAAGCCTTGCATACAGTGGTATTGTGAAAAAAAGGACCTGCATGATACGTTTCTTGACCGACTATCTTGACTTGAATTGGATTTGCAATTGGAGTAACTGAGACGTCTGATAACAATATGTCAACAGAGAAAAAACTCGCAATACGATGAGCCAAGGAATATCTTGAGTATTCCCCCTTCGCTACGTCTCATGCTGACAATTTCTATTCTATCTTAGTCTTTTCTGATTGAACGTTGACACTGGACATGACATTCAGGTATGTGTTTATCGTCACCGTTACCGCATTACGCCGTCGGTCTACATCCATACGACTGGAAATTGATCCAACGGGGCATTATCAAGTGAGGAACGAGATCAATAGAACATATAAACATGTAATGATGCATTATAAGTTCGGCTCATATGGGTACATACCTTGGGGGTGGTAGACTCGACTCCTGCCCTGGCATCCGCTTTCATTTTTTTCTATGACAGCAGGGACCATATCCATCTCTTGTGATGGAATACAATCCTCACGCACACACTTTTTCCTTTTTCAACTATTGCCTCCTCCCATTACTTCTCCTCGAGAAAGTGTCCTCACTTGAGTCTGTTGTAGCAACTCTTTGCTCCCATTCACCATCGGCCGCATCAATCCTTTTTATGCAATTTCCTTCCCACAAAAATTCTGAAACCAGCTATAGCCCAGGACTTGCAAGATAGTTCCGGAGAAAGAGAAACGCTTGCTTCACTTTCAAAATAAAAAAAGAAAGAAAGAAAAGAACAAAAAAAACATTAATACCCATTGGTTCTTGGCCCACTCTCTCTCTTGTGATTCTTTCTGCTTTTTGTAAGTTGTTCTTTTTTCGCTCTCTTCAGTTTGGCACATATTAGGGCTATTATCTGCTTTAAAAGCTTCAGTTCTGATTGGTCAAATTTCTAGGTAGTAGCTAACCCAGAGTGGGAAGGACTAAGAGCCCTAGCCCTAGCCCTAACTAATGCCTTAGGGCCCTTGACATACTAACAAAGATAACACAAACCAAAGGTTTACAGCACCATGATAAAGAATCCCAACTTCTCAAATTGCGCTATTTAAATTTGTGAAAAGACTTTGTGCAAGCAGAGTTATGTGCCGTTCCTTTGGGTGCTCGGAGTAGCTTCAAAGCAGAGCTGGTTTCAAGACCAGGATGAAACTGGGCATGAAACCGACAAAGCTGCCCAGATATCTCTTTGAATAGATGGTTGCTATGTGCTGGGGATATCCGATAGATTTGTTGGCTTTGGGAGGACATAAATATGTGGCCGAGGGCCCCCCAAGTTGTTTACTTTCCTTCTCGAACGGTCCAGTTACTTCCACATCATGCCAGAGGAATCAACACCGAACCAACTAGCCATCAAGATGGCATAAATGTTTCGTTATTTATGACGGGAAGCCCCTCCTACCGATATCTGTCTAAGCAGCAGCGCTCCGCTAGGCGGCGCCCCTTTTGGCACCGCCGACAGCCATATGAGGGCGCAACGCACAATCCTTGCTCCTAGTTCTGTATTATCTCAAAATGCACTCTTCTTATCATCCTTCCATCAGACGAGTTTAGTCGGAAAATCTAGTTGCCTTGCAATAGTCTGCTATTTGGCAACAAGAAGAGATACAACGGCTATACATTTTGCAACATGCTTCTGATCGAAGGCTAGCGAGAAATTCTGAAAGCTTACGGTCATTGCAAGACGGGGATCTGGAAAGGCTATGGCCTCTTCCCCTCTAATCCAAACACCAGAAACAGAAATATCTGTAAGAGTCCCATTCCACTAATATATGATGTTGTACTGACTTGAAGTCTGCAGGTTTCATGTCAAATCTCACAACCTATATCCATTCCTGACCTTCAAAAGACCACCGGCAAAGTTATTGACGCCATTTTACGAGATTACCCAGTAAGTCTGAGATTTACACCACACCGTGAAATAATCGAGGCTTCAGGGGGCTTTCCCATACTATACTACACTACTACTATCGCTGCCACTACTGCTATTTGGTAGCTGGAGTTTTCTCAAAGAAAAATTACTGCTTAATCTTTTTTCCTCCATGGATCTCGAAACAAAAGGTAGGTATTGCTTAAAGTGTTGAAAATTAACAAATGTCTTATCAATGCACTAACTATCATTGAAGCTCAAAATGCAGAATGTCGACCCTTCCAGCAAAAACCCGTCTAATGAACATTAAGCAAACACTCTTCAGTTCCGAGCCTAGTTCGAATGAACGTCGTCGAGTGGTCGAAGACTCCAATGACGATGAAGCTGCTATCAACGGGGATCTAATGACCAAGCTTGGTGCATTGGAAAACCCAGACTCTGGATGTTTGGATTTCTTCTCTCTCACTTCCATCATTTGACGAATCGGAAATCGATTTTATCTTCGAAGGTTCTTTCGATGAAGATCCTAAGGACAAGGAAGACACTGAGATTGATGATGACGACATCCCGCTCGAGTCAGGGGATGAAAAAGAAGATGAAGTGACAGAAAACAAATGATCTGATGAAGAATACTTCGTCAGCACCGAAGAGTCCATTGAAGGTCAAAATAGATATTTTGCGGCTCTTCTTTGTGAAGTACTTACTAGATTGATATTACAGGCCAAGGCCCAGAATATCATAGAGCTGGAATCTTCACTGAAACAAATTACCACAGGATATGAGGTACTTGTCAGACAACTATCAGTCGGCTATCCTCTAGATATTTATCTATCAGCAATCCCCTCTCGAGTCCAACAGCTTCTTGAGAAGGAATCTGGATGTTAGACGATTGGAAGTCACTGGCATCTGCTCGTAAAAGTCCACACCGGGGTATTCACGGAAATTTCGACGGAAAATGGCATCACACATGAGTGTAAATGCTATACTGGCTCTACAAAATGTTTACTGAACAGAGTCAAAACTCATTTGTACATCGCCACAAAGGAAGCCGATAATCTGCCTGATGAATACAGAAGGAGTTTCCATTACCGACAGATCTGTCGCGAGAGTGTAACGTCACACTCTAGAGTGTTGGCAGCTTTCGAGAAACCTGTCGAACGGGGTTATTTGTATTTGCTTGAAGCAATTTCTATGATGCTCTTTCAGACATATAAACATCCTGGATATGTTCATGAATATGCAAAAGAAGCTTCTTATGAACTCTTTTATCAGATGATAAGTTCTTTGGGTCTTCCCTCTACCACATGACAAGCGTTGCCGCTGCATCTGGGATTCTGCAACTCATCATCGAAAAAGACATCGCCGTGTTATAATAGCGCATGCGATCGAATAACATGCTCTCAAAACAGATGACCCTCTGGTCTGATTATTAATGCTTCGTTGGCACCGTTGAAGGTCAAAATAGATGTTTGCGACTCTCCTGCGTGAAGTTATTATCAGTTGATACTGTGGGCCGAGGCCCAGAATGCCAGAGCTGGGGTCTTCGCTTAAATCAATCACCACAGGGTATTGACCATTTCTCAGGCGACTATCAGTCGACTATCTTCTAGATCTTTATCTGTCAGTAATCCATTCTCAAGCCTATCGGCTTTTTGAAAACCTTAGACAATGTGTAATCTCAGTGTCCAGAGGAATGGCACTATTCTGCTCTTTTCTATTCGCATTTGCAGTTCGCCCACGTCAAGTATGGAGCAAAGTAAGTCAATATATCAACCACACCTTCAGCAAAAATCTAAGATTCCCAGCTCAAAAAACGCCAGAAACAATGTGCTATACAACAGTCCTAGCAGTAGCAACAGAACTAGGACGAGAGCCCCTCACTTGCCTGGGGTGAACGGCATGAGCAACAAGTTCGTGGCGATCGATCCCGTGGCAAGGGAGAGAGGGATTGCATGACCAAGAAAAGAGAAACCAAGAAGAAGGGGAAGAAGAAGAAGAAGCAAGTATGTGTATCAATTGTTCACTATTCTCAATTCTCATGCTAACTAGTTTTTGTTTATGTAGGATGCCCCCGTACTTCTTTCACACCAAATCCTCCTCCAGACATCTGACTTCCGCATAAAAGAGATCAAAGAGATAGATATAATATGTAAATATCTTGACAAGCAACTGAAGAGTCTCGAAGAAAGGAAGGAGTTGCTGGGAGGAAAAGAGAGATCAAAAGAGATCCATTCCCAATTTACTAATGCCGTCAAAGCTTCCAAGGATTAAAAGGAAGTCGTGACCACCTGATCTGTCTCTTTATCTTCATTTTCAAGTCCAACGATGGTGTGTAAAGGAATGCCAGTGTAAATGACATATTGGCTCTTCAAAATTAAAACAGTTCCATCATCATCACCAGAGGGCGAGGATGAGTAAACATAGGCCATTGAAGCCATTACTGTTGATGATTGATACAAGTTTTGGCTCTTCTTTTACATTTTGAAGGCTACATGTAGTAATGTTTTCTTTTTCTTTCTCACATGTTTATTAGACAATGCGGCTTAAGATGACCAAACTATTGCGAAGAGCGCCCCCAAAGTATATTCTATAAGTTTTCGAGCCAACTTGTTGATTGCATATGGCTCGTCACCTACCTTGTATGGGCATGAGCTCGATAGCTATATTGCATGGGAACTTAGTAGCTAGCTCGTATATAATATCAATTCAAAGCTCGTTCGGTGGTTGAGTCATGATTGACCACATGTACGTGATATTTGCAACCAATCAAACAAGGACGCTACGATACAATTCTTGATCTAGTCTTTTATTACAAGAGTAGTGAGCAAAAGCCCACGTACGATAAACGCCGTGGAGACTCCTGTCTGATCGGTTTGGTTTGTTTGATCTCCTTAGTTGGAAAGCATGTGACTGACAGCTGGTGATAGGCGAGTTCTTGATCCTTGTGTCTCATTGGTTCATTCGGGGTAATCGTGAACTTGAAATCTCCTCCTCCCCCCTCCTCCTCCCCCTCATCTTACTCTTCTAATAGCAGTAGGAGTAGCAGTAGCAACAAAGGCCACCAACACGATTAATAATACGACTACTACAACAACAACCTCCTCATCATCACCACCACCATCATCATCACCGTAAGTCAATCTATTAACTATTGCTTCCACAATATAGCTAACATTCTTAGAAAATGGTCAGCCAGAACTCCCCCGAGCGCGCCTCCTCCCCTCCCTCACACGTTGCAGTATGTCTATCTTGTTATAACCTGTCATAGAATACTATCTAATGTATTACACAACAAGGCCCTCTTGCGAGCTGAAGAAGAGGTGGTCGAGAATATCAAAAACATCGACGAAGAGATCAAAAGGCTCGATATCATCTGCAAGCATCTCCAGCAAGAAATGGAGAAATATGACAAAAAGATGAAGGAGTTGATTGAGGAGAGGGAGGAGGTGAAAGAGAATGCCCGCAAGTTGTCTGCGGCTCTCAGGGCACTAGACTGAAAGAGCCTATATTTGCCAGAACCAGTGGTAACAGGCCGCACGCCGAATGATTTCATCCTTGAAATAAAACACCATTGTCTGTATGCTCCTTATTTTGGTGATACGAAGCATTCTTCATGGATTAATCTATATGTCATGTCATACATGGCTACGATTTTCAAGTACCATATGCTCGCTCTATTGACATGAACGAATAATTTTAGACAACACTTACTTATCTTCATCCAGGAGAACCTTTTCGACTCTTGTCTCGCCATTACAATTATATCTCATGCCTGCCTTCCTTAATTTTAAATGAAATAGCGCCCGTGTTAACGTGTATATGGTTACTAGGGAGAAATTAAGGGTAGGATGACAAGACATATTGCTTTAAAAGGAAGCAAAAGCATGATATAGATGTACATGCATATCCATGATAGCGTAGTGTAACACGTGAAAAAAGGAGGAAGACATGTTCAAAGGTAGACGCTAAAGAACAAGAGCGCCGGTCTATGCGAATAAATATATAAAAATAAAAAGGTGCTGTACAAAAAAGAAACAAAATTATCTATCACGGCTTCTTTTTAATATGATGTTTCCCCGTATCTTTCTCTGATACACTTCCACTATTACCGCCGCTTTTTATATTGATGATATTATGATGATAATCATCCGTCTTCAGTATGCGAATGATGCGCTGGACGGAAAATCCGCCTGATACGAGGTAAATGACGACAAGCCAAGCGGAGAAGATGTTGGCCACATGGTGGAGAAGGTAGGCGTATGAGACGCCATAGACAGCCGAATAGCCGGCGAGGCAGAGGAGGAGGATATATGTTATGTGTTTGGCTCTGTTTCGTTCGTTAGTCGGGGAAAATAAGAAATAAGAAATGAGGTCAAGGCATACCGTGAGAAGATTCGCGGAATCATCAAACCGCTCGTCATTGTCTCCACAAGGATCAGGAATGGCATGATGGATAATACGTTGTGGTGAGAAGAGAACGGCGTCAACCAATGTACAGCCAGGTTGTGTACCCAGACTACCAGCACGAGGATGTTGATTGGGAGTACCCAGAGCATGAGGGTGAATATCGAATGTGCATAATTAAAAAAACTCGCGTTGATTGCAAGGCGCTGTCTTTTGTCAGTACACAGTTCAGGTATGAAATTAAATACTCGGGTAGAAGAGTACAAGAGTAAACCAGAATAAACGTACCGTTTCTCTTACGTGCCACAGCGCCCTCACACATGTCGCCACTTGCACCATACATGCAACCATGTATGCAAACTGATATGGAATAACAGTCCCAACAAATACGAGCAATATACTAGCATTGATAATCCTCCGGCGGGGACTTGGGTGTGAAAATATCGGCCCGTTCCTGCAACTGGTTAGAACATGTGTCACGGATAGAAATTTTCGGGGGGAAAAGTACCCTCGCTCATCACGACGAATGTAGCCAGTCCTGGTCCGTAGCACTCCATACACAGACGATAAAACGTTTAAAATCACCAGTGATGCATAATTGATAACAACACAAGCGCCAATGCTAACTAGACCGAAAAGAGGTACCAGAAACCAGAAAAATGCATCCTGCGCCCCAAGGAGAAGATCGTACTTGGTAAAATCAACGGCTGTCTCTGTCGAATTATTGCGCCAATGAAAGGGATCATCGTTGGGAGGCAGTCTTCTGCTAGAAGCGAGCGAGGACGCCAACAATGAAAGTATGCACAGTATTATAGGCAAGGACGAACGAAGACAGAGATTCAAGCTTTCCATAAAGGTGATGAAATAGCCGGTATCGTCATAAACCTTGAATTGCTTCCGCAATACAAGGGCAACAACAAGTAGCGGGAATGCCGCAAAGACTGTTCTATACCGCATCACTAGCTCACCAAAACTGTTGGGAATGCTGACAGTCAAGGATAGGTCAACGTTCGATGAACACGTCGGATCTGACCACAGGTGGAACGAAACGCCGTACGCTGCTTGTTCCCGTAGAGAAGGGGGCATATATGGCGCCACGCCGTGAAGATTCACGTCCACATCGTGAACGTTGACGAAGAACTTGGACTCGTGGGGTTCCGGCATTGACTGGCGTAGCAAAGGGGCGAAGAGCGGAGTGGAGTCAGAGCAGCCCGCAGTGTGCACCGAAAGCTTGTACCCGAGTAGACTGGAATGCAATGACGGGATTTTGACTTCTGTGAGCATCGGCCGGTTGGCAGGCAGCTTCATATGAAGTCCGGCACTAAGCAAACGGCCCAATCCTACACGTGTTGGGATGATTGCATCTGAGCTATCTGAAAACTCGGCGATCACCCATCCGGTACTTCGAGATGTTGCCTTATCCACAACTGCGACGAACTGATGTTCAGCCAATTCTTCTAGATCGTACTGAAGATACGAGAAAGGTTGACTATTGCTGAATGCTTTTTGTGACGAAGATGTTGATGCTGGAAGGTGTATCCTGTCTGGGGCAGCATTTTTGCATGCAAGCCGCGTAGACCCCGATCCACCGCGCGACAGATCCATATTCATCGAGAAGAGAGAGGAGCCACGCGCTGCTTGCATAGGGAATACAGTACAGAAAAGTACCTCCAAGCTTCCATCTGCCGTATCGAACGGTTGATCTGTGAGAAGGGTAAACTTCTTGCCCGGAACACCTGGGGGCGGAACAGGCATCAGATGCGCTTCTGGATCTTTGTGATTTCCCAATTCGCGTAGTACAAGACGTTCACCTTGAGGCAAAATGGTGTTGGTGTTGGATTCTAACGTAAGAAGGAAGTTCGGTTCTATAACATCTTTGTCAACAGTGACTAAAGAAAATAGTTGAGGGGGAAAACATACCTTGCTGAGGAAGCGTTCGCTCCGCGGTCGACTCCATACCAGTTAAGAACCATTTCTTAAAAATGCGCATTCGTTCTGCTCGAGGTTTTGTCTGACTTGGTCGGTGCACGTCGACCGCCTCGAAGAGCGATTTGACAACGGCTTTTCGGAACTGATCGCACCAAGTAATTGAAAGGTGATCTGTCCCAACCCAGACATCGGGGATGCTAGATGTAAAGACTGTGAACCCATGGGTTTCAGGGACAAGAGAAGCAAGACTGGCGTAGTCAGATGGAACAATGGTATCTCTAGCTCCTCCTGCGATAGAAATTAGGGTCACATGCCAAAGAGGGTTGTTGTTGGCCCATTCCTGTGAATAGGCACCTCTCCAGTAGTCATTTATCTGCTTGTATGTATGGACAATGTCTGAATCAAACGACACCGGGGGCTTCGCATGTGGAGCGGACATGGTGATGATTGTATTGACAGAGTTTGCTTGATAGTTGGCCATTGTCAAGACAGTGCGTGCCACAATGCCACCCATTGAGTGGCCGATCAAGATGACGGAACTAGGGTCGGGTAGGCTTGGGTCACGATGCGAGCGATTAGGGTCGTGGTAGAGCGAAAGTATATATGCTAGCGCTTCGTTGACGTACTCTGCCTGATCTAGAAGAGTCTGTCCATGAAAAGCAGCCATGTCCTCGTTGAAATCGATCATGAAGAAATCCAGGCTTCGGGTTCCCGTATCCAGGCGTTCCTGATCGTGCGCAATGGCATCTCGATAATGCCTTGAAGCTTCGGCGGCTAGCGAACGCACTTGTTTATAACTGCCAGCATTTCCGGGAAGAAAGAGAACGGGTGCACCGCTAAGCTAAAAGATCGGAACAAAAGTAAATGTTAGCGGGGTGTTCTTTTCTTATTGCATATCAATTGAAACGTACCCCAATGTTTTCTTGCGAGTAATAGTCGACTCCTTCCTCTCGATAGAGATATAGATTATATTTGCTTGCAAAGCGAGTGTGTTCCGCATCGAAACCGACCATCCGCAGATATGTCGGACTCATAACAGGAACCTGACAACCATCGATTCCGACAGGCCGGTTTACAAAGGAATGCATGATGAATAGGAAGAAGAATATACCGGCAAGCGCAGTGGACAGGGCCAGGATAGACACCGACCAAGGGCTACGAAGCCGAAGGTGTCGACTGCGCTGGGTCTCCGGCGAGCTCTCAAACGAGAGCTGCCGGGACGCCAAGGGCATCATCGCGGCCGCTGGCTTTGTGGACGTCGGCGTCGGGGAGGCATGCGCAGCAGAGGCAAAGGAGGAAGAGGAGAAAGAGTTTCGTACGGCGCTTGGATTCCGAGACCGGGGGGAGGAGATAGAATGGCTGAGGCGATGATCAGAATTGCTGGCGACGGGGGCAGCTATTTGCGACTGCAATGTTTCCGGCTGAGTAGTATCTGCGGAAATGGAAGCTCCATGACCACCACTATCGGTCGACACGCGAGACTGAGAGTGATACTGGGTGCTCGAGGAATGTTCAGTGCCGTCCGAATGTTCGGACGAGCGCCTGTGCATTTGAAGGGTTGGCACAACAATGCAGACAGACGATGACAGGGCATTCAGGAGCAGCGAGAGGGGAGAAGTCGGAAGGGCTGGTTGGAATGCGCTCTAGCCACTTTCTGCGCTTGGCAGCTTCCCCGGCCAATCAGACCCGCGCGATGTGCATCGGTTTTCTGCCGCGCAAACGGCCGGGCGGTCAGACAGATATTTACTGTCGCAGGATGTACTGTTTGAACCCTTCATCATGTACTATATGGTAGTAATTTATGTGCTGGATGTAAAAGGAGGAAAGCTCATGTCCTTTCTTGACGAAGGTGGCGTGGCCAACTTGCAATGCCAGGGTGCATTCTGTTCTCGTCTCATCTATACTAGTATGCCATGATAGCCTGTTTCATGACTCTGAAGCGTCAGCAAGATACCTAGATACTGTTTGATACGCGTACGCTAAAAGGCTTGGATTACTGCGGGCTTGAGTATTCCCTATATGCCAAGAACATTGAAACACACTTCATGAGGTGTTTATACCCACATTGGCCTTGCTTGGACACCGCAACGAATTCTATGTTACTGTGTCAAAAGAAGAATGTTGCAAGCAGAGATCTTGAAGATATCATCTTATCCCAGTGGTTTATGCATGTTTGGAATTCCTTGCATGTATATACAATATATATGTATATATACCTAGGTAGGAACTTAATCTTTGCCGTACCTTGTTTCAGTCATCACAAGCTCTAGTACTGTATTACCATATCCATTGACAATCGTCTCATCTTTAACAATGACCTCGGGACCTCAGGAAATTATGAATCTAAAAGCTTGAGCCGAGAATGAATCCCTTGGTTGTCCTTCTCGGCATCTATAACAGACGGATGCCACGCTTTTGATTCGCTGGAAGGATGCTCCCAAAAAGTAAGGTGCATTTCTAACTCTCACAGTATCATAAATATTTCAAATAGTTAAATCGAGAATAAACATTTTTTGGTGGGACCCATACCCTTGTAAACCCCGGAGTAGTAGAACTACTGATGTCATTGCCGGATTAGGAAATTTCGGGGCCACCACCTCGCACTCGGACAGCCTGGCCAGACTCCGAGATCTGCGTCCCAATACCAACAATACCCAGTAGCTAATTCAAGTTGAAGAACCTCATGGGCTGCAACCTGCATCTGACTTTTTTCTACTTTTATCGATCCTGCTTCTTACTGCAAACCGTCTTCGCCTCGAGTACATCACCCGTATCCTTGGCTGCCATTAGACAGATTACCAGAGACAAGAATGTTTGAATTCAAAAATGATAGTTCAGGTCGAATCTCCGACATGTTTTCTAGGCAATCGTCTTGTATTATACACAGAGACAAAGGGGGATCTCCGAATCGATGGAGGTTAGTATTCAAGAGGCTTAGTGAAATCCGCTCGGTGGAGAGACCCAGAACCGCAGCCTTGGGAAAAACGGCCTGGGTGCCGGAAATGGGTATTTTCCGTAGACCTGCCTAAAGGTAATGACTAGAATTACAGTATGAATTTAACACTAGGCCCGTTCTCTCGGTAAGTGTTGGTCGTTCGCCGAAGACGGTTCAGTGCGGAGATGTGCCAGTCTGGCGGGTGGCAATGACACTACGTACCAACTGGCGACTTTTTTTCTGGGTCATGTCTCAGGATGTATAGATCCGAGGATCTTGATTTGTATTTCTGGAGTTCTTTGAGTGCACAAAGAATACCAGGTGTAAAAGTTGAAACGCAGGTACTTATATCAAAGGATCCAGGCTGCCTAGTTCTTTACTCCTATAGACTATTACCTGAGCATCCTGATGCGAGAATCAACTCTGACAAACCGGTCCGTTGGGCATATGCGGGGGTACAAATGGTTGATGTCTTTATAATACACGATGAATATAGACGAGTTTTCTACTAGGACAACACCTACATCTTCTGTGCCTACTTCCAACACTTTCCCGGCAACAATAGCAGCAACAGCGGTAGAATATGGTTACAATGCTTTCTTTCAAGGGAATAATCTCGAAACGCGGTCTGTCACTGGTGATCAGTCAGATCCATGGCTGCGAACCGTCAATAGAATTGTGGCTGGCGTTGGAATTGGGTTGAGTACGAGCTTGCTTATTATGCGGGTTTATACGAAGGCGAGGATTATGAGGAAGTTTTGGTGGGATGATAGTATGTCTATTCACGTTGTGAACATTTTAAAAACCCGATTCTAACATGTCTAGCTTTTATTATCCTTGCATGGGTATGCATCCTTTTTGGCTGGTACCAGCATCCACCTATGACAGTCACAATTAACAGTAGTGGCATTATTATAGGTCTTTTCTATGGCGTCCCAAGCTGTAATTCTCTGTAAGTGCATGTCATTCCGTATGTCCGTTTCTGGCCCAGTCACTGACTTGACATTACCCCGTTTCAGACGGATACGTACATTCAGGGTATGGAGTGCACGTATGGAATCTGAGCCAATCTGAATTACGAATATATCCAAAGGCACGTCTATGACCTATAGATGCCTACCCAAGACATTCGGTCTATGACGTTTGACTAACAGATGTAATTTTGCTCAACAGACCATGCTCGCAGCATCAGTTATCTATATCCCATGTCTAGCATGCGCCAAACTAGCAATTCTGATGTTCTACTACGCACTACTAAACGTGGTGCAATTCTGGAAAAACGTCATTTACATCGTCGGCGCTATCATCACGGCTTACAGCATCGCCCTTCTCCTTGCGATCATATTTGCATGTCACCCAATTCAGAAAAGTTGGGATGGGCCACTGGTAACGACACAGGGCTGGTGTATCAGTCGGCCAGGCCTGTATCTGGCATTGACAATCTCTAATACGATTAGCGATATCGTTGTAATTTTGATTCCGATTCCGACTATCTGGCATTTGCATGTGCGGACAGCGCAAAAGTTGGGCATTGCGGCTCTGTTTGGGATTGGGTGTTTGTAGGTTTTACTTTTTACGTCTTCATGCATATCTATTACCTAGCTGACAACACCAAATCTTAGAACTATTATCACGAGTATTGTACGCGTGGCAACTATATGGCCGTTGGTGACTTCGAATGATCAACCCTATGAAATTGCACTGGCTGCTTTGCTCATGTAAGTGTATATAATCTTTTCGTAGAGATTGGTTAGCTGACCGAGGACACAAGTCACATCGAAGCAAACTTCATTATCATTTGCGGATGTCTCCCTTATCTGCGCCAGTTCCTTCGCCACCATGCTCCAAGATTGATTGGTTATGGAACCAATACGAGTTCTTCTGAATCAGGATATCAATCTAAAGGGAGTTTGTGTAGACGCATCGGGTTACCCACAAGTGCGTCGGCGTCGATACCTGCTCGAGTATCGGAGGGACCTTTATTCACCCGCGAGGTTACCCAAGAGGTTACACAGTATGATGTGTAAAGTGTATATATCATATGCCGAGCACGAGGTGCTTCTGCGAGAAAAAAAAGCCGTGTTGTGTTATGAATCGCTGGTAGATATGCGAATTGCACAGAGCTGACACTGTTTCGATACAAATCTGTGATAAACAAACCCACAAAGAAATTGGGCAGGTGGGCTGTCATTGTACCAAGATGGGGCCAAAACAGATGTAGAGATCAGATTTTGATCGGATTGATTCATTGAGTCCCATTTCGAGAAGTCCGAACAAAGGGTTCGGTGCAAATTGTCTGGGGTCGGCGCCAAATTTCATTGTCCGGTTGCATTGTCACGATAATAAATCGCGGTGTTCTATTCAGCGCCCCATTGACCCTTGTCTAGTAGACATAACAACAATAAAATGCAAATGGATTTCGGGCGTGTTCTAGAACTATTTCTGCAGGTACAAGAAAAAGGACCGGAAGGTTGATGATTTCGCGATTTTCGGACCAGCAGCATGAGCACACAAAGGGTCACACAAAACAACAGATGGAAAAAGAAAAGAAATCCACCCTGCTCGCCATTTCTTTTTCTTTATCCCCCTTTGATCTCAACCATGGGATCAATCAATCGTCTAAACGAGTCCTCCGAGAAATTGGCGTCAGATTCCTTTGTTCTGCGTAATTGCCACGACTGGCGACGCTGCAGGCTTGGCGTTTGGATGATAATCACAGAGAGTATGGGGTATCACTCCATAAAATACCCCGAACGTAACATTGTGTACGAAGGATCGGCACGCTGTTCCTCGTGGCCTCGGGCTGCACTTTGCAGGCCGTGGTGCAGTCTCAACCAGCCGCGCGATCTTGGAGATTATGCCAATTCTAGGACGAATTAAGATAGCCAAACCCACGGAATAAGAGCCCGGTGAGCACCTGACAGAGACAGAAGAGCAATTGATTGAGAAGGATCAAAGTGGGCTCGGAGCTGAGTGGCCAGTCTGGGTTCCCCGGTCCTGTTTAGCGGAGAAGAAAGCCAAGGGTGCGGGGGTCTGTGTGCTAGTCACTCTTGACTCACCTCGCGAGCCACGTTCTGCACCAGTGATGTCGTTGGCTGATTGATAAGAAAAGAGTTTCGTAGTGTCGCATGTAGCTGTATCAATCCGGAAATATTTAAAGGGCCTCGTGCCGCCAGGTCCTCCCCTCTCTCCCTTCTTCCTTCTAGCGCTGACTCTCCTGTCCTCCCTCCCTCTTCCCTTCTCCCTCTTCTCTCTGGCGCACACCGCCAACTTCACTCTTGCAATAACAAAACTCGACAGACCATGGCTGATACAAAGGAGACTGGAGCCCAGCAGCCTGATGGCTCTCCACATTTCGAAGAGGAAAACATGGGCATCGGTCGATACCTGGCCACTCGTGTGACCACCTTGGTCCCCCCGATGAACAAGGCGCCGAATCCTTTTACCGCCCTGATGATGCTCAACAAACAGCAGTGGCTTTTTTTTCTGGTAAGCTATATATAATATACAGCCATTTGAGGTATGCAAGCTGGGTTTCTGACCATGCATTGTACAGGTTGCCTTTTGTGGCTGGACTTGGGACGCCTTCGACTTCTTCTCGGTCTCAATTGCGTTAACCAGTCTGGCTACATACTTCGAGCGTGCCGATTCCGAAATCACCTGGGGTATTACGCTCGTGCTAATGCTGCGCTCCGTCGGTGCCATCATCTTCGGTATCTTGTCTGACCGTTACGGCCGCAAATGGCCCTTTGTCGCCAACAATGTACTCTTTATTGTGTTGGAGTTGGGCACTGGTTTTTGCCAAACATACGAACAGTTCCTGGCATGTCGCGCACTTTTTGGAATTGCCATGGGAGGCTTGTACGGTAACATTGCTGCCACCGCGTTGGAGGACTGTCCTCCGGAGGCGCGAGGAATTGTTTCCGGAATTCTACAACAGGGTTACGCTTTTGGTTACTTATTAGCTACCGCATTTGCGCGTGCCCTCGTTGATACTACCTCACATGCCTGGCGCCCACTGTTCTGGTTCGGCGCTTGTCCGCCCGTGTTGTTTATCATTTTCCGTCTGACCTTGCCTGAAACACAGGCTTACCAAGGGCGTGAACGAGTGCGAAACTCGTTGGCTGGTGGTGTGGCCGGAAACTTCCTGTCAGAGGGCAAAGTCGCTCTCAAGAATCATTGGCTTCTGCTGATCTATCTTGTTCTGTTGATGACTGGTTTCAACTTTATGGTATTCCCTCTCTTTCTTCCTTTTTACGTGAACTTCATTTAAATCAAAGCAAAGCTAACAAATGGTCACAGTCACACGGCTCCCAGGATCTCTACCCTACCCTTCTCGAATCCCAATTCGGCTTCTCTACCAATGCCGTAACAGTTACACAGGTGGTTTCTAATCTTGGGGCTATGACCGGCGGCACCCTTTGTGGGTGGGCTAGTCAAATATTTGGACGACGATTCTCGATTATTGCAATATCCATTGTTGGCGGAGCGCTTCTGTATCCGTATACGTATGTCAGTTCGACTGCGGTGATGGCGGCAGCATTTTTCGAGCAGTTCTGCGTACAAGGAGCCTGGGGTGTTATCCCCATTCATCTGATGGAACTGGCCCCCGGACCCATTCGCACATTCACCGTTGGTAGCGCATATCAACTGGGTAACCTGGTATCATCGGCATCGTCAACAATTGAGTCGACCATTGGAGAACGTTTCCCTCTACCGCCAACTGCCGAGGGCACGAAGCGGTATAACTATGGCAAGGTTATTTGTATACTCATGGGTTGTGTATACGGGTATACAATTCTTGTCACGTTCTTGGGTCCTGAGCGGTTAGGTCGCCAGTTTGAAGCTGAGCACGATGCAGATTTGAATGAAGCTACTGCGTCCCGCTTGGCGAGTGACAAGATGGATCCGGAGAAGGCTGCTGTTCAACACGCAGAGTAGTCAGTTTTATACAACAAGTATTTATATATGCATTCACGTTGCTCTTCTGTGATATGTATCTATGCAATGATGTGATGTGATGTGATGATCTCGGGTGTAAACATGATGTTGATGATTTGATGGATAGTATCCAGAGAAAAAAAATGAACCAATCCTGCTACTGATCAAGGAAGCAAAATCCCCAACAAGCAATCAATGAAAACCAAATAATCAGTCAGCGACCAGCAGGCCGGTTCCACGGAAAACCCAGCCGGATTGGAATCGACCCGATCATTTATTTTTCTAGAACTGCGCCACCTTGCACTGACTTCATAGATAGGAAAAATGGAAAAATGCGTATCCGATCAACTTTCTTTAGGCCGTCGATTTGCCACTGACCTCAAGACTTGTGGCTAATCCAGCATCCCCCGACCTTATTGGTTTGAGACCCTCGTTGATAGATAAATTCCAATCCTTATGCTGACACAGATTTGGAATTTACTTCCTTATCTTATCTCGATATAGTAGCACAGCAGATCATTTTGAGGTATGGATCGTACTACCTGGAGAGTGGCAAATGTATGTCCGTATGACACAGGCCTATGAGTTTTTGTTTTATTACTTTTGCGGCTTTACATGAATGGCCTCGAGACCTTCCGAGTCAGCTGGCAAGTTCCATGATCATGGATAAGATCTGTAGAAATCCGGAGTAAGTTTTAAGGTTTTCCCTGCCAGACCCGCTCTCAGCGGCGGACCCGGTTTTTCTTCGCTTTTCGCGGGGTATTCCGATATGGAGCGTAGCCGAGTGAACAAAGGGGCTGAAACTTGAAAGGGAAATTTTTTTAAAAAAAACCTCGGGGTATGGAGTAGAAAAAAAAAACGAAGGAAAGGGCGGAATTCGGCAGATAGCTGACTCCACAGTCAGTCTGGAGTATGGGGGAGGGTCTACTTTTAGTGTGCCGACCCTTAGTACGTATTACTCCGTAGTTGACCTTTTAGGGGGCTGAAAATTTGGGAATAGAAAAACTTGTCAAGGGCTAACTTTGTTCAGCGATGAGTATTTCGGACTTACATTCATACGTAGTAGGAAGCGTACAGTACGGACAACGGAGTAAGGGGGTCGAGTATCGAATCATGGTGGGAAATACTCAACGAGACCTCTGTTGGGCGCGTACAAAACAACAGTGCTACCAAATCCAGGGGGTTTGATGGGCAAGACTCGCCAATGAATGTTGATCAATATTAAATAATCTCCGGCATCGAACCCTGCAAGTGATTAACTTGACTTTAGGGGCGCTTCGCCGCCTAACCAGTGTAGTAGTACTCCGTCTCATCCATGCTGTACCCCGTAAACTAGTTTCGCCTGGGTGGCAACGAAAATAGAATTTGGACCCATCCGGTCGTACGATCTGTTCACCTCTCTCGTCTCTTCTAGAACCAAAAAAGAGGACCCCAGGGTCTGAGTTCGGATGGCTGTGCCAATGGCTATGCCGAATCTGCCGGTGCATTGTTTTGTCACATCGGCTGAGGAATGCGTTCGCTTCCCCCCCCTAGGCTGAATTCCCTGCCATTCAATATGATGACCCCTGCGCTTTGACTTGCAGTCCATATTAAATCTGGCATGGATTGCAGCGTCGAGTGCCTAATGGAGTGCTGCCAGCGCACACCGCTTTATGGCTAAGGCTCCAAGGCAGCGACGGAAGGCACGCTCCAGCCAATCAGCGACCGACAGATTCTGCTGAGCGGGCCCCGGCTGTTTCAGGCTTAGTGGCGTGCACGCCGTGCAGGCTCTTCAGCACTAAGCCCCATCGGGCCCTAGCCCGGAGCCAAGCCCGAACAAAAAAGCAAAAATAAAATTTTTTCCAAGCCAGGCAAAAATTTAGAGAAAAAAAAAAAGTTTTGGGCGAGGGGCCACTTAGCGATAAATATCTTGCCAGCCCACTCTCTCACCCCTCCTCTCCCTCTTCTTACATCTCCCTCTTCACAACCACTTTTCTTTTTTACTCCCAACATCTCTTAAGACAAAAAGAGGTCGGGTTGTCTTTTGCATTTCTCTGTCTTGAAAAATAGACTAGACAGATAGATTCTTTTTTTTTCTGGCCTTGCTAGAGCGCATTTGCGTTGTCGAGAAACGCAGATACGTGGGCCGCCACCACCGAAAAAAAACCCCTCGCAGATACCCTCATAGATCATTTTCGCATTCTACGCCTTAATTTCTTTTAGCACGACTCGTCAAAATTTCGTCCACCACGTCGTCCAAAATGCCTGCTGTTGATGTTTCATCCGTCCCCGCCGTCTCCGGCAAGGAGACCGCCGGCTCCGTCGCCCTTGTCGAGAGCCTGATCAAGAACTTGTCCATCTCCAAGACCCCCGACGAGGCCAACACTCACGCCAACAGCCTCGCCACTCTCCTTAACGGCCCCATCGAGGAGAACGTCGTGCCTCTCAAGGCCGTCGAGTCGCTCAAGAAGCAACTCGCCAACAAGAAGGATGCCAACGCTCGGGAGCGTGCCGTCGAGGCCATCCGTGCTATTGCCGAGCACTCCACTGTTGCTCCCGGTGTTGAGCCTCACTTGGTCTCTCTTCTGGGCCCTACCCTGAATGCCGTTGGTGACAAGATGACCAACGTCAAGAACGTTGCCCAGGTGGCTGCCATCTCTCTCGTCAAGGCCATCAACCCTAACGCCACCAAGGCTGCTCTGCCATTCATCATCAACTCCATTCTCTCTGCTCAAAAATGGCCCGAGAAGATGACTGGTCTTCAGTGTATTGAGGCCCTCGTCGAGACCGCCCCTGCCCAGCTTGCCTTCCTCGTTCCCAGCCTCATCCCCGTTGTCTCCGAATCCATGTGGGACACCAAGCCTGAGGTCAAGAAGGCTGCCTACGGCACCATGGAGAAGATTTGCGCCTTGATCGTCAACAAGGATATCGAGCGTTTCATTCCCGAGCTTATCAAATGTATTTCCAAGCCCGAGAACGTCCCCGAGACTGTTCACTTGCTTGGTGCCACCACTTTCGTCACTGATGTCCATGAGCCTACCTTGGCCATCATGGTCCCTCTTCTTGAGCGTGGTCTTGCCGAGCGTGAGACTGCCATCAAGCGTAAGTCCGCTGTCATTGTCGACAACATGTGCAAGCTTGTCGAGGACCCTCAGATTGTCGCCTCCTTCTTGCCCAAGTTGATGCCCGCTCTTACCAAGAACTTCGAGACTCTCGCCGACCCCGAGGCTCGTGAGAAGACCAAGCAGGCTCTCGACACCCTGGTCCGTGTCGGTGATGTCAAGGATGGCAAGATCCCAGAGGTCTCCCACGCTGGTGACGTCGCCACTGTTTCTGCTATCCTCAAGGAGCTCCTTGAGCCCAAGTACAAGGCCCTCATTGCCGACTCCGAGGCCGCCATCAACTACATTGCTGCCATCTCCGGTCAGCTCATTGACGAGAAAGTCATCGAATCAATCATCTGGATTGAGAACACCACTGCTTACTTGGCCGCCCTTGTCGGTGACGATGATGCCAAGACCCTTGCTGAGACCCTTCGCAAGCGCGCCTCTCCTGCTGCTGCTGAGGAGGAGGAAGCTCTTCCCGATGAGGAGGAGGGCGAGGACCTTTGCAACTGTACTTTCAACTTGGCTTACGGTGCTAAGATTCTCCTCAACCAGACTCACTTGCGTCTGAAGCGTGGTCAGCGCTACGGTCTGTTGGGACCTAACGGTTCCGGCAAGTCCACTCTGATGCGTGCCATCAACAACGAACAAGTCGAGGGTTTCCCCAAGAAGAGCGAGGTCAAGACTGTCTTCGTCGAGCACGATCTTGACTCTGCTGATACCGAACAAACCGTCATTGGCTGGACCGAAAAGAAACTGCGAAGCGTCGGCGTCAACACCCCCATCGCCGAGATTGAAACTAAGCTGTCTGAGTTCGGTTTCCTCAAGGAGCAATTCGAGGGTCCCATCACCGCTCTTTCTGGTGGTTGGAAGATGAAGTTGGCTTTGGCCCGTGCTGTGTTTGAGGATCCCGATATCCTTCTCCTCGACGAACCCACCAACCACTTGGACGTCAAGAACGTTGCCTGGTTGGAGCAGTACCTAATCAACTCCCCTTGCACGTCCATCATCGTCTCCCACGACAGCAAGTTCCTGGACAACGTTATCCAGCACGTCATCCACTACGAGCGATTCAAGCTCCGCCGCTACCGTGGCAACCTGACTGAATTCGTCAAGAAGGTTCCATCTGCTCGCTCTTACCACGAACTCAGCGCCTCGGATATGGAATTCAAGTTCCCCGAGCCTGGTTTCCTCGAGGGTGTCAAGACCAAGGCCAAGGCCATTGTCAAGGTCAACAACATGTCCTTCCAGTACCCTGGTACTCCTAAACCCCAGATTTCCGACATCACCTTCCAAGTCTCTCTCGGTTCCCGTATTGCTGTCATTGGTCCCAACGGTGCCGGCAAGTCTACTTTGGTCAACGTCCTGACTGGTGAGCTCATCCCCACCAGTGGTGATGTCTACCAACATGAGAACATCCGTATTGCCTACATTAAGCAGCACGCTTTCGCCCACATTGATAACCACCTTGACTCGACTCCTTCCGAGTACATCCAGTGGCGCTTCCAGACTGGTGAGGACCGTGAGACTATGGACCGTGCCAACAAGATCGTCACCGAGGACGATGAGAAGGCTATGGACAAGATTTACAGGATCGAAGGTACACAACGTCGCGTCATCGGTATTCACTCTCGTCGTAAGTTCAAGAACTCTTACGAGTACGAGTGTTCTTTCGCTCTCGGTGACAACATCGGCATGAAGAACGAGAAGTGGACTCCCATGTCTACCCAGGACAACGCCTGGATTCCTCGTACTGAAATCTTGGCCTCTCACGCCAAGATGGTTGCTGAGGTTGACCAGAAAGAAGCTCTTGCCAGCGGTCAATTCCGTCCTCTGGTCCGTCGTGAAATCGAACAGCACTGCGCCAACTTTGGCTTGGATGCTGAGCTTGTTTCTCACTCCCGCATGCGCGGTCTGTCTGGTGGCCAGCGTGTCAAGGTTGTCCTCGCTGCTTGCTCATGGCAACGTCCTCACTTGATCGTCCTCGACGAGCCTACCAACTACCTCGACCGTGACTCTCTCGGTGCCTTGTCCAAGGCCATCAAGACCTTTGAGGGTGGTGTTGTCATCATTACCCACTCCCGCGAGTTCACTGAACACCTTACTGAGGAAGTCTGGGCTGTTATGGACGGCAGAATGACTCCTTCAGGGCATAATTGGATTCAGGGGCAGGGCACCGGCAGCCGCATCGACCAGCCCAAAGAGACGGACGAAGTGAAGCTCGACGCGCTCGGCAATAAGATCGAGGAGGTGAAGAAAAAGAAGAAGCTTACAAGCGCGGAAGAAAGGAAGAAGCGCAAGGACCGCATGGCTCGTCGCAAGAGAGGCGAGGAGGTCTTCTCCGACGAGGAATGAAGTTGATATCGTTCGAGGAGATGTTTTCTCGGATGAGGAGTGGATTTGATATCATTCGGGAATCGGGGATTAGTTTACGTGCTTAGCGGTGTTTTATGATTATGATTCATGCATTATTTCTTATGTCTGATTTCATTTGTTCATTCTTTCTTTTTTTCATGTTAATAGAGCCTATAGTGCTTTAAAAAGAACTCCTGTATGGCAGATAGATCAATCCATGAATAAAGCTTTTAATTTTAAAAATAACACCCACTTATAGTTAACATATTAATCTGCGAAGGTTATTTGCCTTTGAACCGGCCGTAGGCATGCTGTGGCGTGGTCATCAATGAATTCGAGGAGTACATAGTTAAACCGCAGTCGATTTAGAACTTGAAGCCCTTCGGAGATCCCGTTCCACGTGTGCGGCCCGCGGCCGAATTAGTGGCTTGGCGCCCGCCCACACCACCATCAAAAATTACCTAGGAGCCTGAGGCTCCCTAAAGCAACGCTTAATTTGACAACGTATTCGTGCCTTTGCGTATCATACTATGATGAGATGCCCCAGGCATCTCCATCTCGCTTAGTAGGCCAGCGCCGCCTCGCACACTTCTTCTTGTGCGCTGCTCCGAGCGCGTTCTTCCTTCCTAGATATCTCACCAATATGAGCATATTGAGCTCACTTGATCTGCCTGCTGTTCTACTATCATACCCCTTCGTGGTTCGCTGTCAAGGAGATTTCGTACGCAGCGATTTGGGTAGTTTGCTACTTGTATGTACAGAGTACGTCTCGCATACACGGACACAGACACAGGACTAGCCCTAAAAAATGATGTAGATTAGTGGTGGTGATGGTGGTGGCGGTATAATAGTTGAGTCAAAATCAACAGCGTTGATAAAGAGATTAAGAAGAATAATAGCGTGACAAATTTCCTCCAGCTAACACCAGAGAAAATAACTCATGGCTCTATTACGTGCCAGGTCGAAGAGAACGATAGTCCGAAAAGTGCTGTCTAAATTTCTGCAACAGCACGTCGAGTGTCAACCTAGAAATCACGATTAAGAGATATCCTGTCTACGCCGGACCCCAGACTCTCTCTGACTATAATGAGATTTTAGAATTGGTGCGTAGCAAGCTTATGTTATACCCTATCTAGCCAACTACTGGGCAGTGCACAGGAGCAATCGAAATGACATGATACATGATAATTCATGAATCATAATCGTAATCACCGCTAACCATGTAACTAGTCCCCGCTTGATATTACTTCATTCCTCATGCGAGAAGACCTCCTCGCATCTCTTGCGGCGAGCCATAAGTATTACCTTGAGTATCGCGAAGCGCTATGAGCGTGCAGTGGATGGAATGCTTATAGTATATTGATCAAGTATACCAACAAACAAACACCCTTTTCTTTTTTTACTGATACCGGAAAATTGGGCGGCGGTTAACTGAGTCCGGGATAACCTTCGAGTCATGGGCCTTCAGCCCCGCGAGGAATCCACCATCAACAGGGCACTTTATAGTAGTGTTGGCTAATATTATTTGAGTCTAGTTTGTCCAGAAATCCAACCATGAGGGTTATCACCATGGTCATGGGTAAAAGCGATGCCCTGGCCGCGCTGAGTGTAAACTGTTTAGCTTCCCGCACAACATTTCCTTATTAGGAAATAAATGTCGCAATGAATAGGGCTTTCGAGGTTGAAGTTCAAACATCAACACATACGAAGAAGATAAAAAAGGCTCTCTAATTTTAAATTGGGATTCTGAACTTTTGAGCTCTATTTATCGACTGACTATCCACTGGAACAACGAAACCCAATTCTTTTGGCTGAGCTAATACTGGAAGTCAAAGACACTATTAATTGCCATTGGAAAGAATCACAACGACTTGAATTGTCCTAAAACTCTATATATAATCTACAATAATTGTACCAACAAATAACTCAGTCGTCAACAACCAGATTCTTGGAAACAATCGTGTTATGGGTCAGATTCTCCTCCCGGATATAATCTCGTATGCATCCCGAATACCAGTTGTTGCGGGCTTCTTCTCTCTTTTTTCCCTCTGTTTCCACCAACTGTTTAAAGCCTACAAAGCCTTGAACGGATAGACAGCCATCAGCAAGGTCACAAGGTTCAAGCTATGCAGCTCTCGGAAAAAGGTCCTCTTATTTAAACTCCTGAACCATAGACATCAATGGAAAGGTGTAAAAACCCGTCCTCCGTATTCGAGTCGATATTAATCGGCGTGGGTGGTCGGCGGAGAAAACCTCCTCCATCTTATCTGCAAGTATCTGCCCAATGCCACGAGAAAGAGCCTGTTTTCGTGCAGATCTTTGTTGTATCTTGTTGTTTCAATAATGTAATTGCTTTTTGCGCTCCTCCTCTCTCTGTCGGGGAAACTGCTTTCAAAACCTGGAATATTAACTAAGACATTGATCTTAGTTGAAGGTACCCATTGTATATGTATTCCCCTGGAGATATGGTAGTAGTTTGTGCGTAGAGCTTTTTGTGTTATGTAGTTGCTTGATAAAGGTTTCTGGAAGGTATTTGCAGGTTGTTTCAAAACTAAACCGGGTTGATATACATATACCCGATTAAATGTGTCTCTGAAAAAGACTTACAGGCTGAAGATGTTCTTTAAGTAAGCCCCAAGCCCTGAATGATATACAACTAGCTTAAGTTATTAATGATATTATCTATAGAAAATAGAAACATATATATGAATAAAAATAAAAATAAATATTCTAGTAGCTTTAATTTAAAATATTGTAAGACTACTGTTTTTATTTTAATTGCTCCTCCTCTTCTTTTTCTCTTTATCAATGGCCGTCAAATGGACCAATGGGTGCTCCTGGTGGCCCATTGATAACAATTCTGGGCGACTAATCATCATGTCACAGAGCTTGCCATAGACTCCTATCGTCTTCCAAGTGGGCTGAATAGCCGTGTTTTTGATTAGCCATCCAAGGAGTACGACAATCTGGTCGTGTTGCTTTAACACCTAGGATTTAGCTATCTTGATATGGCGCTCTAGGTTAAATACTTTTTACCTCAAGGATACTAATATCTTAGTACCAATGGTTATCATAAACGTGCTCTCAGTGAGGCATCAGGTCTCACAGACCTAAATCTTCAATTCCACTTTGAACGGCTACGCGGTGAATGCGAGGATAATTTTGATACTATATCCATCCCACTACATAGAGTCGTGTCACCTGATCTAACCATGTGATTGAAAGATGGCGGCAAACTCTTCCTTGTCTTTCTCTCTATTCTCATCCCCGCCACTAGCTATAACAACAATTTCATCGCTGTATTCTGCACAGGGGGGGGCATCACATCATGCCCCGCTCGGATGAACCTCAAAAATCTGCAACAGGTCCAAAACGACAATAATATTGGACTAGATACTTGACCTCTTGTTGGGTACCAGTACCAAATCTGCTTGTTGTGGGACTATGATCGCCTCTGGGAAGTTTTTGACTTAGGGTATACCAGGGGCGTGTTTCTGGTTGACCCGGGCCTGAACCCATCGCTGTGCAAACGCCACCACGGCCAGGAATTACCGTTCACATGGCGCGGAATTCAAAAGGACAAACCGGGCATCCCTCTCATGCAGATGCTGAGATATCGAGATATCAGAGGATCAGAGATTGGTTGAAACGGAACTACAAATTCGCTGAGAATGGAAAGATGCCAGCTGTGGCACAGACAACTGTAAGTGTTCACTACAGCTTTTTGCATATGACCATGCTGATTGACGTTCTACAGCTCAACCCTGACATGGTCCGCTGCAAAAGTACAAGAGAAAGAGCAAAAACCCATACTATCCAACTCGAATGAGTCTTATCTCCTGTCCTCATGGGAACTAGAGGCTATTTCCTTTGGGGAGCGCATACAAAGCTAGATAGAAAATACACACCCTAAATAGAACACTAAGCTATATGAAACTAAAATAACTTGAAAGCATTCTTAAGAGGGATCTATGTATATAAGTAGACTTAGACTTAAGACTTCTTTCACTATTGACTTAATATTAGAGAGTCAAGTAGATAATAAGAATACTAATTTCTACTTATTAAAATGCTCTTTGTGTGCTAGTAATATAAAAAAGATAATCTTAGCTCCAATTACTAAATAGAACTTTAGTATTAAATTAGAAGTTATTTTAATCCTTTATTATATAATATTTATAGATATGAATATGAATAAATTAATAATTCTATCTAATTCTTTTAGATATAGTATATTTCAATATCTCGACGCTAAGCAATGATTAATGGACGCGGGGACAGCTGAGAGCGCTCTCGTGATTTTTCTTTCCTTCCTTTTGTTTCGTGACTCATTGGAATTCCGATTTGGAGGAGGCCTAAAGGCGTTTTCTATGGCCTTCCAGCTCAGATCGAGCCATCGCCACCAGAAGACGTAAGCCACACAGACGCTATTTCGGCCGTCATGCGAGATTCTATGAACCGTGTGAGCATGAGCAAACACAATATGATTCGGAAGAAATTAACAAACCAAGGTTGAATTGGTTGCGATAGCGAGCTCCGGATTTCATGTGGTATTCTTTTATATCCAATGTGGGAAACAAGTCATATCAGCACGGCGCGCTTACAAACGAAGAAGTCAACCTGACAATGGAAATTCTCCATGAGAAGCATTGTTTTGTGTCTCCTGAGACTTCGCAGTCTTCCGATTCCGCACGGTCTTCGCTTTCGAGGCATTGCTGGTAAGAAGGTTCCCGCTGGTGATGACAAGACTCTAACCGGTGATGGCAAGGCTTTCAATGATGATGGCGAAGGAGACTATGATGCATCCATGGTTTCCCAAGACTCTTTGGATATTGAAGACAGGGTTGGCAAAGTTTTCGACAAGCATGGGCGAAGCATCAAGATCCGTTTTCGATTGAATACCAACACCACTAAGAACAGAAGTCGAGAAATTCTTCCAGCATTCTTTCGCTGATAACTTCTAACACGCACTAGAGACACGCCTGCACAACCCAATCAGCATATTTCCTCGTGGTTGCAACAGCGAGCCCTATACCAGACAGGTTCTCCGCCTAACATGCAAACGGTTCATTGAAGCCGCTCGTTTGCGCCTGAAAAGCGTGTTTTTATCTGCTAGTTATAAGGATATCAAAGTTCTTCGTGCTATTGCAGATCACAACTACTACTGTCATCGCATTGTTGAGATTACCTGGGATGATTCACCGTTACTCGATTGGAGACCAGCTTATTACATTGATCTTAACTTAGATGATTAATTGGATGATCTCGACTTTGAAACCAACCATGACCTTTATTTTCGGAAAGCTCACGCGTGGACAATCTACGGTGGGTGGACAATAATGTCAACACCTCGGGAGGTCTCTAGAACTAAATACATCATCTCAATCAGAAATTAATGTAATTTAAAGACTTCCTACAACTTATATAATAAAGGTGGTATTAAAATATAATATTATTATGAGAGGGCCCCTGAATACTAATATTATTAATTGCTGGTAGCAACATGATGCCTAAGGGACGTTGTTAACATTTTTGTCTGCCCACAGTATGAAGAAAGATATCTTCCACAGGACATTAAAACCGGCTATCTGTCCTGTGAGACATCGCTGGACTACTACAAGTGGCTTCTACAAAAGCAAGAAGATGTAATAGCTTCTGGGGAAGATGCCAATGTATTAAGATATAGCTAGAGCAATTCAGAGCATTGTGTAGGATTCCAATTACCTAGGTACATTTACAGTTTGTAGAAGACAGGGCTTATCGTCCGAAAAAGGGACTATAAATTGTGAAAAGTGTGGCTAGGGCTACAACACTAGCTCTAGCTATTCGCACCTTTCATTCCCCGTGTTTGTATCCGATGTGCCACGACCAGAAGGCAAAGAGAAAGGCGGGATTTTGGTCTGATCATGCATGAACTCGCTAAGGCGACTAATCATTGTCAACCACCTGCTTCCCTTTCTGCCTTTCTGCCGTTGTTTCGATGCACCAAGGTCTGCTAGCAGAAGGATCAGCGCCGCCAAATCGGCATTTTGTTTGCAAGCCCTGCAGAATTTAGGACTTTCTTCGGACCCAGAAAAAATAGAAGGAGAGGAAGACCGAGCCACCATCTTTTCACGCACACGTTCTTTTCTAATTCCTGCTTCCTCTTATTCCTCCTCCTCGCGAACATGTCTCTGCTTGAGCTTTTTTCAGTAATGCTTTGCTCTCTGAACTGCAGGCCGTTTTTCCACTAGTAGTCGGATCAGGAGGTGAATATGGCCCGTTCTGCATGGAACCGGACAAAGGAGAAGGGGAGGAAGACTGATCAACCGCTTCTTCATGTACATGTTTTTTTTTCTAATTCTTGTCTCTATTCATTCCTCCTCCTCCTTGAGACTGTGTCTCTGCTTGAGCCTTTTTTACTAACGCTTTGCTCTCGTTCGCTATCTGCTGTCTCTCTATTAACTTGCCAATTTCATACAGGAACTTCACCTCGGTATAGTGCAGGACTTGCAAGATGGTTCCAGGAAAAAAGGAAAATATTTGTTGAGAGGGGAGGGGGAGCGGGAGGAAGACAGGGAGCTAATCTCTTTGTCTAATTCTCGAATCTCTGCGACTTGAGCAGGCGAAAGACCCTTGTTGCATAGATTAGATAGTTTCCCATGACAGGTCGTAACAAGATTGACTTACTGCGAGAGAAGGAAAGATGGGGAGAGGAGGCATGGAGCCACTAGATTCTATGGGCTTCCGATCAGCTACCTTGTTGTAGCTTTTTGAGGTCGATCTTGTTGAGACTAAGGTAATTTAGCCAGGGAGCCTTCTTGCAGGTCGTATAAAAGGTCACCGCTTTTGTGATAGCTTTAGTTCTTAGTAATAATAATAACATCATCATTGTCATTAACTTCTTATAGCTTTTTAAGGTCATCCTTATCAAGACCAAGGCCATTCAGCCATAGATTCTCCTTGCAGGTTTCAATTGATTTCTCTACTTTCGTGAGGGAGGATTCAAGGCTTGGTGGTAGCATTGTTGTTTATTTTAAACCAGCTAACTTATGATATTAGAGTAGTCCTCAGATTCGTGATCTTGGGAATGGCAGATGGCAGGGAAGTAGAGGTATGGAGATCACAGACTAGGGGGGGGCAAAGGGAAAGAGCTCCATCATATGTATTAAGCCTGAGGCATCTCCCTCATTCTTTATGATTTGCAATTCGAGCGACTACAGCCTCTGATTTCAGAGTTCGCTGCTCTTATATCGTGAGAGGTTTCAGACAGTGCCTTAGTTTCCTGCCTGATGGGTAAACGGTTGTCCCGGCTCCCTATTTTGGCCACCAGCAAGGTCACAGGCGAGCACGTGCTCTCTCAATCTGCTCCTCCTCCCCCTCCTCCTCCTCCTCTTCCTCTACCCTTTTTCTTCCTCTCCTTCTCTTCAACACCATCGCCGTCAGTTTAAAAACAACAGCAGTAGCAACGATGGCTGACCAAGGTAAGTGATCTGACCATGTACAGTTTTATCGTCCAGAGCATTGACTCACGAAACTGTTTAGACCTTGAGATATCGAATGCCCCGCTGCCGCCGAAGTTCCTGGTAGCTCGATTGTGTTTCCTCTTCCTGTAAGTATGTCTAAGCTTGATATCTCTATGGTGCAATCACTAACGTTAGCAATTAATAGAACGAGGCAAACCCCTATCTGGCATCAAACTTGATGGCGCCACAAACTCCGCGTGGCCCGGGTCAGACTCCCAAGAAGGGCAAAGGAGACTCTCGTGTCTCCAAAAATGTATGTTTACGATTTAAATCTTGAACGAGTATCAATATTCAAGCTAATATTTTGAGAGCAGCGTGAACGCGCCCCCAGCCCCCTTCTGCTCCGCGTGCTACCCGATCCCATCTGGAAATCGTAGGTCTTCAGAAGAGGGGGGAGCTTAAGAATCTCTTTAAACGAGAAAAAAGGCTGCTTAGCGTGGAGGAGAACTTACGCTTCAACAATGACTCCTTGCTCGAGCAGGTTAGAGTCGAAATTCAGCATAAAAAGATCGAAGAGAAGGCCATGTGGAAGGCAGTACATGAAGCAAAGAAGGCGCAGAAGACGTAGATTCCTTGTTTTTATGTCTGCCATCAAGGCTCTTTCCGTGACTATATCTTCTTTTGAAATTTATTTCCGTAAATATGCGAGGGGCTCCCGAGAAGAACACCTAGGTATATAACCGCAGGCCGATCTAGCTCAATGTGCTTATATTAGTGAGATATGGAAGGAAAAAGAACTACCTACATTCTCAAAGCAACATACAAAAGGTGTGCGAGGCGGTGCCTAATCGGGCCACCGCCAGGCGCTAGTATACTAAGCGAGATAGAGATGCCTAGGGCATCTCATCAGTATATACCTACCTAGGTAGGTATAACAGGAGTGCCTAAGTATGAATATTAAATAACTCCACCCATAAATATCAGTTGCAAGGCACCTACCCGTTCAACAGCAACATTTCGCGTGGAAACTTCCGCTATATCGAGATTAAAACTGCCTATATATAGCACATCACAAGGTATACCTCCAGGTAGGGTGGTCATCACCCAAATTATCCACCTCACTGGGGTTTTCAGTATATCGATAATCCCGCTCACCCCTATCTCGCTTCTTATTCTCCCTATGCAGTCCCCAAGCAAAGATAGTCGCCATCAGACCGCACCAGACAAGCAGTGCCAGCGAAACACTCATCCCCGTCGTGTAGTAGGGAACTTCCGACGAAAAGAAGATGTTGCTCGCTATAAATCCGCCGGAATTTCCCAGTCCAATCTGGAGTGCAGCAGCCATTGACCGTTTGTAATGACCGGCCATCTATGTGACGTGTCAGGGGATGATAAATAAGGTTGGAATAGATAGGAATCTCACCTGGTTTGTTAACCATGCCAGAACTGTGGGCAGAACAGTGTTTCCAGCCATGGCAACCAAGAAACAGGCGAAATAGCGAACATTAACTGAGACTGCCTCATGGGCTAGGAGGATGCCATATCCGGTGATTCCTACAAGAAGCCAGCCCATGATGAAGGTGTACCGATGGCGAAGCCGGTCAACGAAGTACGCCGTGATGAGCGCAGCAACCGCTGCGACAAGGAAAATTGGTATGCTTCGGATTTGAGCTTGTGCTGCCGTGAATCCCATTTGCTGAAATAGTGTGTTTAGCTCGTATTCTGTTTGGCAGAAGGAAAGGGCCTCCGTACATTGATGATGGATGGTATGAAGAATGCAACCGCGTAGGCAGTGTTGACGACGCCGAGGTGCATGCTGTATGATCAATTAGTATCACACGAAAATATGTACTGATTAGATCACTGACAGCGTTCCAATCCAGATTTTCCAATCTGTCAATATCCTTTTCCTTGCAACAGGTGTCAGCCTATCCATGCGGGCTTCTGTCCCATCTTTCGCCAGCTTTTTGCTTAGTAGCACTCTGTCTGCATCAGACAAGAACTTTGCAGTCTCGGGCCAGTCAACAACTAAAAACTTCGAAACCACTCCCACGACCACGGTGAGTAGACCCTCGATAATGAAGATCCAACGCCAGCCTTCGTAGCCACCAATACCGTCCATCTTAGCGAGTGCATAAGCTAACAACTAAAAGTAAAATTTTGCAATTAGAACTGGCCTGTAAGTACCAAGTGGTGAGTAATTATCTTACCCCTCCGAAAGCTCCCGCGATAATGCTTGCTGTAAAGAAAGAGGTAAATCTGCGTTGAAGTTCTTCACGCTTGTAGTACATAGAAATGAGGTACATAGCTCCTGCGTTGGATTTAGTAAGTCTTGGTCAACGAAATATAAAAAGAGACATACTGACCTGGAAATAGACCGGATTCGAAAATACCCAAGCAGAGGCGCATTCCAACAAGACCCCCAAAGTTTCGGATCAAACCCTGGCCAATTGCAGAGATGCCTATTTTTTGCTAAAGTTAATACCATCGCTAGAGAACGTCCAATGGCGTAAACGCACCCCATAAGGTCATTACCAGACTCAACCAGGTGCTGGGAGCAATCTTCCTGAGCACCAAGTTGCTCGGCACTTCGAGCAAGATATATGGAATGAAAAAGATAAACAACGCAACATTGTAGTCGTCACCGGTCATGCCAAGTGAAGTCTCGAGACCTTCGATTTTGGCATTTCCGATGTTTGATCGATCGAGAAAGGCCACGAGGAAGAGAATAAAGAGTGGAGGCACGACATTCATGTCTAACTTCCTCGTCAAGCGCTTGAGAGCAACGGGGTCAACCACATCGCCATGCTCAACGCCCATGTCGTACAGAGCCGCATCTGCCTGAGAGACTTTCTCGTCTAGCACAGATTGCTGATCGATATTAGCCATTCTACAGAAAGAGAGGTAGCAGCAAAGATAGAAATTGCGATATGGGCTTGTGTCCTGGGAACATGGTGTTCAAGTAGGGCCTTTTATCTTGTGTTTCTGGTCAACCAAACCGAAGCTTGACTGCTGGTCTTATCTTGTATCTGGGATGTTGCGAAGATATCTGTGTTTGAAGCATACTCTTGGCAGGATTGCTCATAGATAAGATGAAGCTCTCGATTTTGTATAGCCACGCGAGCCAATCAGGTGGGACTATTCAACAAGCGTAGGCGAACCAATCAGGTGCGATCACGCATGCGAACCAATCACCTTCCCCCAAGGCTTTTCTATACAAACTGCAAAGTCGCTCATTCGCTCGCATCGAACCTATTCTCTGCGTGGAGTTGGAGATAAAGAACTTTGTTGTTGTTTTCTATCGGTTGATAACTAGGGCAATCTCTAGTAAATGCTTATTTATATCATGATATGCTAGTCTACTCTCATATATTTCTAGCTAGCGATGCTATTGGCGTATCATTTTTGGGCGTTCTTTCATACAAAGACTAGATTCTGTCCTATCGCCCGTATCTCCTCGGTCCAATGACTCTGATGCATATCACTTCTACCAGCCCCGTTTTGATTGGCTTCATCCCCTCTCCTCCAGACCTGTGCGTGAGTCGTTAGTACTATTTCGAACGCCGAAGCAAGCCGTATCGTTTTCAACATACCTCGGAGATGAGTTTGCTAGCATTCGCTGCTGCCGATGTGTGCGGATATTGACATTTGCCACCAATTAAATCAAGACGCCACAACACTAACTCTCGATCTTGTTTACTATTACACTGCGCACCGATAGTGAGCAAGACCCAGCCGTGCCAGGCAATCACCGGCGAATCTGCTCGTGTACGACAAACCGTGTGGAGGAGCTCTTCCGCGAGATCATCCACAAGAAATCTCGGTATTAGACCAGGCATGATCTGATAGAGGTAAAGGAGGGAAGTCTGGCGATATATTTCTACTGTCTCCAAACATTCATTTATAACTTCTTCGGAGACAGTCTGGCCGCCAGTATAGAAGCATATAGACTGTGCATTTGCCTTATATTTCTGCAAACGCTTTTCAATCCGAGTTGCGGTTGGTAACAACTGGATCATCCACGATTTGTCCGCGCAGGAGGATTTGTGAGTCCATACCGTTCTTGCAAAAGTTGCAACTTCGGCCATTAGCCAGAAGATGTCTCTCGCACAGCCAAACATCCAGGGGTTCAAATCGCTGTCTTGATTGAGCATGTCGGTTAAGCGCAGAACATCCAGGTTCCAGAGAGATGAGTATTCCAAAAATGGTTTTGTGATGATTGTCATCATGTCATGCCAGATAAAAAGTTTCACAAGTAATCTTGTCGCAAATGTGACTTCATGGTTTTTGAGGTCATTGGCGCTGTTATCTGACAAAAAACGCCGTCTGATCAACATCCTAGCCCCTTCTAAGTAACTGAGATGGTTTGTGTTGTCGCCCTGAATTGTCTGTACGGCCATGAGCTGGTATTCAAGGAAGTTCGAGAGAAGGGTAACAGACTTGTTCAGATAGACAAAGAAGTAGAGTGGAGGCAAGCACCATGTCTGAATGAACTCGGTCGGGGTCCGCCAAATCATTTTTGAGCATTTGAATAGCGATCCCCTGGTGCCTCAAACTCGCTGTTCTGATGTGAGAGAGCGCATTTGAGGGCTTTGATGGCGAGTTGTTGGAGACAATGTACAGGCCCGCGAGAGCCTGCAAAGCATGCAAAACCGTAGAATCGTGCACAAGAGACAGAAACGCCTTCGAATGCGGATTTCCCGGGGAATCAATCATACTGTGAAACATTTTGCGGCTCACCTCATCGCAGAAAACACGAAGCAGAGGCTCGTCAACTTGTTCCCCGAGCATGGAATTATTCAGTACAATGGTGGAGGGGGGTGGTGCATGTCGGTTATCCAGAACTTGAACCTCACTGGATGCTAATTTGCTTGCTACGGGAAACAGCCTGCGATATGGACACTGTAGGCCCGTGGCTTTGCATGGCGAGCAAGATGGCTTGGTCTCATCGCACTTGATCTTTCTTGCCTTGCACAGAGCGCATCCTGGGACCATGTTAGCAATGGACAGCCGCATCGTAGCGGGGGAACTAGTCAGTACCGCTGCGAACCCTCTGCTTTTTGACCTTGGCCACTGGTCGGGTGATGGCTGGTATAGCAATTCGACCGGCTTTCTTCTCGCCGGCATCCATGCTGGTGATACCGTTCTGCAGCCAATTCACATCAACTAGTTATCCATCAGGTATGGTGTTAATGGGGACTTCCCCGACATGCCGCCAAAAATTATTTCCAGGGTTTTCTTTGAAATTGGTCTCCCTTGTGAGCTTTTAGGTTTCTAATCAAGTGCTCATTATTGGCTTTGATAGATAAGCTCCTGTGCCTCGGAGAAGTTGGGCTATGTACACGACTGTGATTGGTTCGCATGGACGGCATTCTGATTGGGCTGTATATTGTCTAATCATATCTATATACTTGGACCTGCTATCTTGTGAAACTCGTTGCTAAATATTATGTACAGCTCCACAGCGTGCCTAATCTGAAGATGAGAATAAAGTCATTGGCTCGGATATCCATGCGTACGGCACTATTGAGTGCTGTACGTTGATGATCACATATTCATTCATATATTCTCGTAGACAGCTAATTTATGGTGGATTGAAGGACCCTAGAGAATCAAATTGCGAAATATACCTCTATTATCATCATACCTAGATACTGATTATATATCATCCCATTCCCTTCCACGGTCCCACAAGTCTGAGCCTTAAGCCCAAGATCTGAAAGCAGTTTGATTTTTATCGAACAGCAAACATGTCCTCTTCTGCTACCAATGAGATACAAATCTCGCCGTCGACAGAAAAGAAGAAGATCTCGGTTCCTTGGGTAATCCCAAGTCCCCCGACATTCACAAATAAGGAGGAAGAGCGGCAGTATCTCAAAGGTCGACTCGTGCTGGCGTTTAGAATATTTGCAAGATATGAATTCGATGAAGGCGTTGCAGGGCATATAACTTTGAAGGCAAGTTGAAATAAAATGGACCCCCATATTGTAAAACAAAGAAATAAATAAGGCCTGAAATAACGTATCTACAGGACCCTGTCGATCCGACTTGCTTTTGGGTGAATCCCTTTGGCGTTGCATGGCGCAAGCTTAAAGTTAGCGATTTGATATTGGTCAATGAGAACGGAGTTGTGATAGACGGTGGAAAGGTGCGGCTGTTGAACTCGGCCGCATTTATGATCCATCATGCTGGTAAGCCTTGTGTCCCAGTGTCAACTATATATACCAATTTTAGAACAATTCCATAGTCCACATTGCCCGCCCTGACGCTATTTGTGTCGCACACGCACACACGCTCTATGGTCGAGCATTTTCAGCTCTCGGGCGGAAGCTCGACATCATCACACAAGACTCCTGTGTATTCTATAATGTAAGCAGCAACCTGGAAACTAATTGAAGACATGGAAACAAAGTTAATCCTTTACAGGACCAAGGACTTCTCACAGGCTTCAGCGGAGCCGCCATGACCCAAGAGCCTGGGGAAGCTATTGCCGAAGCACTCGGTCCCCATAAGTTGGTCATTCTACAAAACCACGGACTCCTTACAGTAGGCCAGACTGTGGAGTCGGCCACTTTCTGGTTCATGTCTGCGGAGAAGTGTTGCCACGTACAGCTGCTGGCCGATGCAGCTGCTGGTGGGCGTCAGCAGGAGACGTGTAAGGTTGCGGATAAGGATGCACAGCATAGCCTGAATACTGTTGGCAATGAGAGGCTGGGGTGGTTTAGTGGGATGCCCACGTTTGATGATATGATTGACATTGGAGGTGAGAGCTATTTGGATTGACGTAAAATGTACTTTCTTCACTGCTCTGTATTCTTTGGCCTTTGCAGAATGCTCTTTAGTTACCTAAAATCGACGAGGGGTTATCTGATACGGATCTCCTGTTACATGGTCAAATGCAAATCATAATTCATATATCGACATCATTTCATACTAATATTTAATTACTATAGCTCGGCCAGCAGCTCGGCCATCGAAACAGGCTTGCGCACTGCGTTGGAAAATCCCTCGTGGAACGTCACCCATACCTTGCGCTCATGTTCGTGTCCACTCGATTTCCGTTTATGATTCTGTTGACGCGCAACGCCACTAGATTCATTGTTGTGGATGACCCTGCCAAAGAAATCTCTTTTGACCCCTGCATCTGCATCAGACTTTGCGTTGTGGCCATTCTCCTTGTCATCGTTATTCTGTGCCTGCCCTTTCTTTGATTTATTGTTGCTATTACTCGATCGTAGTCCCATTTTGGCCTGTGAGGTTTCTCCCTGTTTGCGTAACGTCTCTTTACGGTACTCTTGATCGAGTACCTGTCGAATGGCGTAGCGGACGGGACCCGCGCCGCCAGTGTCGAGAATGGTGCCCTTCGTCTTTGAAAAGCCGATCAAAGTGTCGATGGGTCTGCGATAAGTTAATACTGACCTATGATAGAAAGGTTTCCAGAGGGGAAAGACTTACGGCTCCATTCTGTACACCCACCCAGAGTGGGAACTTTCATTTCCTACACGAACCCTTTCAAACGTCACGCGCAAGCCACTCATCACCTTCACTGCAGAACGAACAAGTGCCTTCTCGCTCTCTTTTCTGACACTGGCCACATTGCTTTGATCACTACCTCGTACAACGACCGGCTTTACATCAGGCGATAGCATGCGCACCAGGTTCGGGACTAGATCGGTGGCCACACAGTCAACAGAGCGGAATAGTCGCATCAGTGGCGCGGAAAAGGTTGTTTGGAAACCGACAAGTGTCGATTTATTTTGTTTGAGTGCTTCAAATGCTGCAAAGTCTGCTCTTGGTCCGGAAAATGGATGTTCTTCTTCTTCGTTACCATCGTCGAATTTTCCCTTATTGGAAGAACTAGTAGCACCAGCAAACAAATGATGGAATGCGAGGATTGACTGGCTCAGGTACGGATTCAGCTCCCAGTCTTGATTTGAAAATACTTTGGATGAAATCATATCGTGAAACTGCAGCCAATCGTAAGCGGAGTTCGGCTTAGAAAGAAATGTATCGTCTTGGAAAGTTCTTGTAGGATATTCCATGAAGCAGTCTGTGATACACCGATCATAGTCCCCGCTTGCATCAATCATCTCACGCAGCTTGGACGATGCATGGCGTCTACGCAGCTCTGCAACTCCCACTGGGGTTTTGGTTTTCTCCTGATCAAAGGGGTCATTGAACGAGTCAATGCCAGTAGGCGCTGCTGGGAAGCCTGCGCCCTCGATGAAGACACGGTCTGTGATCTCTCGAACGCCACCTCTGCCGAGTCCCTTGGAATATCCATTAGATTGGGTGTCGCTGAGTATGTTCTCCTCTAACCAACTTCTGGTTAACCGAGGGGCTGCAGTCGAGGCAGCCCGAAGTTTACGCGCCACCCATTCCGCTGAAACTAGAATGCTTCGAATGTCACCCTCCCCAACACCGCGATTCTTCTCAGTGCGGTCTTTCTTGGCACTCATGCCCCAGGATGCTTCGCAAAGTCTTCTGACTCCATCACCATCATATTGGATATTCTCTTTTGTCAGGATCATCTTTAGACGTTGTATGACATTTTCCATCGGCACGTGTCGAACATGTATCACCTCAGCGATGCTAGAAGTGCGAAGCGGCCGTAAACTGGAATGATATGCATCATTGCAAATGAGGATTATAGGCCGCAACAGGCGAAAGTTGTCTCCTTTTCTTTTCCTCCCTATGGATGATACATTTTCACCAGTCCGAGCAGAATTCTTTTGGTCTGTCATGACTAGATCGATGAGAGCTTTGATAAAACCGCCCTCACCACCCGAGCCCGAACCCCCAACCACACCGTCAACCTCGTCCACAACGACGCAAACGGGACGATTGGATTTGATAGACTTGCTCGAATTAGGGTCAATGCTTACGCTTTTCACGTTCTCTGTCCCAACTGCATCTCTGATACGACCTTTCACGACATCTCTACTGCGCTCATCACTGGCATTGATCTCCAAGACTTCGTAACCAGCCTGTTGCGCACAAACATGAGCTAAGGTAGTCTTGCCTAGGCCTGGAGGACCGGCCAGCATGAGAATCTTCCGATGTGTTCGTTCGTCTTCTTCAGCAGCTTTCTTCATCTGCTTCGACCTGGCAAGACCTGGAAAGACAATGGGGTCCCACCCCTTGAGCCATCGCAAGACTGATCTATGAGTCCGCTCGTCTCCAATGAGGTCTGCAAATCTCCGAGCACGATATTTTTCGGTCCACATTGGGTTGGCATTCTTCTTCCTGGAATTTCCGACTATCGGTGCTTCGATGGAAGGCTCAATGCGCACTTGTTCTTGCTTGCGGGTCTTATTCTCCTTCAACTCGCTAGCAGCATCGTCCATTAGCCTGTGGATTTCAATTCCGTAATAGCTGCGTTGAGCTTTTCCTGCAGCCGTCTTTGAGCGGCTCGCAACAATTTTCTCATATGACAGGGCGCTTGAAAGCTGTCGTGAGCGGACTCTATGTGTTTTTCCCGAACAAGTTTTGATGGTGACAGGTTTCCCCCCTTCTGATGCTGAAGTATTTAGCCCTATCGAAGTTGTTGGGGTGTCTGTTGATAGCCCATTTTGCTGCGATATCTGAGTGGTAGCCGAATTAGACATCATTTGGAGCAAAGTGGCATCGCTATTCGCAGATGTATCCCTTAACGCATTCATAGCATCCTCATCCTCGTCGTCGTCTTCAATAAATGGTCCATGAGTCCTCTGACTGGGTATATTATCCGGTAGCAACTTTTCAGTCCTTTCCCCAAATACCGTGTTATTCAACGAGTACAGATTGCTTTCACGTCCTTGTATTTCGGCCAATGCATCTTCATCGTCGTCATCGTCGTCATCGATGAAACCGCCTATCATGCGTGGTCCACTTCGCTCATTGTTACCCAAGTCCGTTTCCTGCAAAGCGCTCGACGGATCGTCGGCAACGATTTTTTGTCGTTTCAAATCCTCCTCCGGCAATGACGATTCCAACTTCCTCTTTCGCGGATCTGTTGGCGTAAGAGTGGACTCCACGGACATGAAGGGCGCCATTACTGTCGGGGGTGAAGAAGGTAGGAAATTTTCTATAAGGAGACCTTTGTCTAGTTGAGGATGATTCAACGCCTTGGTTGGGGTTACTATTTCTCGGTCAATAAACACCATAAAACCACGGTAGGCCATAGAAAGATAGAACGCGTACATGGTTGTATGTCGTCGTCACTTCGAAACACATCTGATAGGTTCCAAGAGCGGTGCTGAATTACCACACCCTTGCGCCGATTGTCTTCCGTGATTTCCAGGCGTCGTTGTTGTAGCGCCTCTATGTCGTCGGCAAATGAGTCGAGTTCTGGTTCTCGCTCGGATTGAAGTATAATTTCTGGTGGTTCGGAATGAAGATACAGTGCTGGGTCGAACTCAGATGACGGCAATTCATTCGCCATCAATCCAATGATGAGCCGGAGTAAATTCGATTAGTCTTGGAGATTCTGCTTGGTCGTCATCGTGGTCCTTGATCGTGGTCATCTAATGTACGTAACCAACGTTGACACGCGGGAACGCGTTCAACGCGATATAAACCACGCTAGTCTGAATATGGATAAGGTGTTTTTCTTACTAAGCCTACGACCCACGACGCCTCGAATTTGACTCGAATTTGAAGCAAAAATACGGAGTACAATTGCAAGAAACGAGAGATTTTCTGAATGTCTGAACACATCAAATTGCGGGGATCCAGCCCTCAAAAAATGCAATCAACAGCGACCTTATACCTTTGCAGCAGCATAATACCTGGAACTCACTCAGTCACGTCCGGATAACAGCTGTATCTTGCATCTGCGTCATCCCTTGGTGAGCTGTGAGGATATTCTGGGGGTCAATATCCTCCTTAATCTGCAACAGAAGGCTGTAGTTATCCTCGCCCATATTTCATAGAAACACTACCCTGATAGCATTCCATAGTAACAGGAGTGATAGTATCCAGATTCCAGAGAGAGCTAAGAGCACAGCTTTGGCCTATGGCTTGACATGAACCCCAATTTACCTACATATATCCAACACCTATCGGTTAGTTACAAATGTTGGCAGCTTCTTTAAAGATATAATATAAATAAAAGATACATGCATTGATATAACCCCCAAAGTAATCAGACACAAAAACAGCGTCTGATCAGTTGTTCTGCAGATATAAACATTCAGCAGCATTAGAGATCTGGAGTACCTAGGTATTCCATCATAATCCAAGTAACAAGGAGCCATCATAGGCTCCCCATTAAACAGTTACCCCAAAACGGTTGTATTAAATGTTTCCCATGTTAATTAACTAATAAAAGTAATCAAGAAAGCTGCTCAACATTATACTTATGAAATGAAATAGCCCAGCTGAAGTAGTCTGAGTATAGATGAAAAGATAAAAAAAAGCAGAATAGCGCGTAAAAGCATTCTGACAATTAGATCACTTAAAAGCAGATATTCAACTATTTGTAGCAGCTTCTGCCTAAATAGTTTAATACTACATACAGATAGAATAATCTTGTATCTTTCTCAAATTCTTAAATCATCTCCAGGATATTTATATTGTCAATATGGGATGATTCCCTCAGTCGAGGAGAAATATCCAAGGTTCCTAGAAACTATACAGGATACAAGCTCTCAGCAGATTGAAATCGCATTATTAACATTCACAGATATTACACTTCAAACATATTAGGGTTCGGGTGGCATATACTAGTTACAGTTTGGTCAAATAGAAACACCATCGGACTGTTTAATATAGAACTTCTTTCCGCTAGCTGGACTAGAGACTGGGAATAGAGATATCTATTATGACGACAATTTCATTTTAGGGAAACCACTGCGATCCACCCAATCGATACCCCTGTACCTATTTATCAGCGAACTAGTCACTCAATAAACATGGATATGCCATGCAGATACCCGGCGGGGAAACACCATAGGGATCTACCTAGGTACATAGATAGGAAATTTGAGGGGAAGCGTCTGTTTTCAATGTTTTATAGCCAGTGATTATGCGTATTATTATGTCTGTTTCTCCGCTTCCAAATATTCTCGATCGTCAATGGATCAATCGCAATGGTGTCGAGATTAGGACTAATAAGTGCTTAGAGAGTGATGTCTTGCCAAGATGATGGAAAGGAACTTTAGGAGGCTGCACTTGGGCTGTGCTTGAAAGAGCTCAAGAGGGTATATACCGTACGGGTTTGCAGTTTTATTTTAGGAAGGAGCTTGACAAATCTGAGGGGCATACGCCTAGATCCAGATTGATTTAGACGTCATGATTGATATTGCAAAACTAATTATGGTTGGCTCGTTCGCAGTACTATCCCAAACAAGTTTTCTTTGGCGCTACAGAGACTATACTGTGCAGGTCAGCCTCGGATTACTCGACTTTACCAAAAGTGTCACCGAATCAGTCTTTTTTATTTCTTGTTTATGAAGATGGCTCGTTCACATTCTGCGTGTCTACCCTATTAAATGCAATCGATGTATTGGTAGATATCGCGCTTGCAAGTTTCAACCTAGAAATACTGTGGATTAATCACTTCCTCGTAAAGACCTCGTAATTTGGTGTACAACCTCGACGACTTCCAAGGTTCCTAAGTACCTAGGTAGCACCCTCTCACCCGTTGATTGGGCCGAGGACACATACTACCCATGACCTGTATTAGGAGCATCTGCAAAAACTGTTCAGGCTTATTTTTCAACGACCGCAAATTACGGAATTTTATCTCAATTGCCTGTTGAAGCGCCTTCCGAGAGATAGAGCCGCAGGGCCTTGAAAGCTTATGAACTGCTTGGTTTTATTTATCTTACTCGCACGAAAGACAATCTACTCATGATTTGCACTGCAGTAACAGAATGCAGTAACATAATTGATATTCGGCAAATAAATAGATGCCCCGACAAACTATATATCTTCTTAAATACGTAAATGAACCCCTGAATACATACAACGCAGCGTTACAGAGGCCTAGCACAAATTCAAGATATCTGAATCACCTGTAGAGAGACAAATTCGACACAACCCATACTTTTGTCTGAAATACGCGTCAGGGTGGTGTTGAAGAATAATATCTAGGTACTATATATTTAGCATTATACCTCTGTCTTTACGACAATAATGAATAAATTGATTGTATTGTAATAATAGCCAAATTGTGCTCTTTAGGGTTTGATACTGTGGCTGAAGCGCCAAGACACATATGTGGCGCATGTTCTGTTTCGGGCTAGCGCGTGAGGCTTGACTCTTGCCGCGCGAGATTTTGGAAAGGAAGCGTCGCAGCCATCCCGTTCGTGTTCGCGACCAAAGCAGCAGCTGTCAATCGACCAGCCCACACCTGCTCCAAACATTGGATTTTGAGCACTCGCTATCATTTCCACGCCTTTTCAAGACATCCAGGCGAGATTTTGTACTAGCTGCTATCATTACGACGCGCAGTGTGCACTTGCGCCTGGCCTGAACGAAGAGCTCTACCTTTCCGACGATCGACATAGCGCCCATCGATACGCCTTCAACGGACCCCCAGATTCATCAGACACGCCATAATGGACGAGCCGCAGAATATCTCTGGTGGACCTGGCGAAGAGCATCAGGCTCCAGAAGTCGCCCAAGATGTGGTCGAGACTCAAGCATCTGGTAACATTCCCTCTCCTGCCCTGCTTCAAAGTTGTGCAATAAGACTGACTTGAACTCTTCTTCCTCTTAGCTCCTGAATCTCACCAAGAGTCTCCAGTAAAGAATACAGAGGGAATCTCTGATAACCCCTTGGATGCTCCTGCATCCCCAAGACCTCAGGACAACGACGCAGAACCCGAAGACGAAGAAATGGGCGGTACTGAGAACGAAGCGAAGAAAGAAAACGGCGCTGACGATGGTACGGAAGGCCTCCAGGGTGTCGACGCGGTCGGGGATGATCAATCCGTACCAGAAAAGTCTACACTTGAAGCATCAGCTCGCAACCATCTCGTTTCTCAGACACATGCCATTATCTTACCAAGCTATTCGAGCTGGTTTGACATGCATCAAATTCATCCCATTGAAAAGAAAGCAATGGGCGAATTCTTCAATGCTCGCAATCGGAGTAAAACGCCAGCTGTCTACAAGGACTACAGAGATTTCATGATCAACAGCTATCGATTGAATCCCGTGGAATATTTGACTGTGACGGCTTGCCGCCGCAATCTTGCTGGAGATGTTTGTGCCATTATGAGGGTTCACTCTTTTCTGGAGCAATGGGGCCTTATCAATTACCAGGTGAGTGCTATGATTTCGACCTTCGGTACCAGGCGCATTACTAATGGTGACAGGTTGATCCGCAAACACGACCCTCGAATATCGGACCGCCATTCACGGGCCATTTCCGAGTTGTCGCAGACACACCACGTGGTCTTCACCCATTTCAACCTGGACCTAATCCTCTCGTTACTACGGGCAAACCGTTGCCAGCCACTGATCGTGCGGCGTCAGGAACACCTGTTAAGGCTGATTTAAACCTTGAAATTAGACGCAACATCTATGACGACAAGGGTAAAGAAATTACCCCTGCTGAAGATAAAGAAAAGCAGACCAATGGAGACACCCCTGCCGCAAATGGCACATCATCTGAAGCGGCAAACAAAGCCATGGAAAGTGCCGTCAGAGAACCACGAAAAGTTTTCAACTGTTGGTCTTGCGGTATTGATTGCACACGTCTGCGATTCCACTACGCAAAGTCAGCCCCTGTTTCGAGCAATTCAAATGCTCCCGACAACAAATATGACGTCTGTCCCAACTGCTTCCTAGAAGGTCGACTGCCTGCAAGCCACACTGCGGCCGATTTCGTCCGACTAGAGGAGGACGACTACACAAAAGTTTTGGACAAGGATGCGGCATGGTCCGATGCAGAACTCGTCTTGCTTCTTGAAGGAATAGAGAATTTTGATGACAACTGGGAGCAAATTGCCTCTCACGTGGGCACCAGGACCCGAGAAGAATGTGTTATGAAATTCCTGCAGTTAGAGATCGAGGATAAGTATGTTGAGGACATCGATGGGTCTAATGATGCCACGATACGTGCGCTACAGGGCCGCGATCCGATCAGTCAACTGGATAACCCCGTTCTTTCTGTCGTCGCTTTTCTAGCCCAGCTAGCTGAGCCTTCAGTGGCAGCTGCAGCTGCAGGCCGCTCCGTTGACCAGATTCGCAAAGAACTGAGGGACCAGTTGAACAAAGATTCCGCTTCGGCCGAGAAGGGCAAGGGCAAAGAGGGTCAAGAGCTCAAGGCCGAAGACTCGATGGATATTGATACTACTCGTGAAGCCGAGCCCACAACTGGCACAAGTGAGAAGCGCGAATCTCTGGCGACAATTGCCCTTGCTTCTTCTGCGGCTCGTGCAGGTGCACTTGCTTCTCACGAAGAGAGAGAAATGACACGTCTCGTTTCTGCTGCGGTCAATGTCACTCTCCAAAAATTCGAGATCAAACTGGCTCAATTCAATGAAATGGAAGAAATCATTGAAGCCGAGCGACGAGAACTAGAGCAGACACGACAACAACTTTTCCTCGACCGGATGGCATTCACGAAGAGAGTCAAGGAAGTGCAAGATGCCCTGCAGCAGGTTAGCTTGCAAGGGCCGGGCGAAGACACCACTCGATCTATTCAGGATGCCGCTGCTGCTGGAATTAACTCGCGTTTCCATTTCAATCAGATACAAGGTGACGCAAGCAATGGCATCCAGCCACTGAGTGCACACCCTGGTTCAGATTATAAAAATTTCGATCTTTAATGGTGCTATCTCACTTTTTCTTCTTTTTTTCATCTCTTATGGCTCTAATCCGGTGGTGCTTTGGAGCACTTAATGTTTTTGGGTCCGGTCTTTTACCTCCATTACTGTTTTCTGGCTTCATTTTCACGTGCTGTACAAATATGCAGGGGCGATACTGAGGGGGAATCCACAAGAAAACCGGAAACAACAGAGAATGGCAGACGTGAATATGATACATTTCCTCGATAGAGGTTGAATCTTTGGGTGTGATATTTTACTGGACAGGCGCAACTCAGGAGGAGTCTTCTTATTTTTCACAACCTTCTATTACCATGTGTTGTATTACAAGTGTCCGTGTTAGATTAATTTTATTTTTTCTCTCGATTGTGCTATCTAAACTAGGCCGTCTTGTAGGCTATTCCGGTTCAACGAATTTAAACGTTGACTTGATGCATCTAAACCACAAAAATCCATACAGATTTATCGTGACAAGGCTGAGAGGTATGGTCACATCAAAGACCATCAACGAAGATAACTCTATTCAATACGTCTTTTTTTCCTGGGTCTGGTTGGAATTTGTGTCTCGACATCCCATGCAGTTCGATACACTAGGTCGGTCCTCCGGTCAACCGTCTCATGGTCTTGAGGTGTTTGCCTAGTCGGTATCGGTGGTGGCTCTGATGCCTCTTCCTCTGTATTCACATCAAATTGATAGCTGTTTTCCTTGAACACTGCTCGCAGCTCCGCTTCCGCTTGTTTGCTGGATTGTCGGTCAAAGTACTCAAGGTACTCATCTACCTTTCGATCATATTCAATTTGCTCCGGTTCAGTGTCTTCTGTATCCTCGCATTCTGACTCATCAGAAATAGAGGCTTCATCTTCGGCCTGTGATGAGCTTGTGTCTTCTATATTACGGCCCAATTGATCGTAATCTCTAGGGATTTCGCTATCTTCATCACTTGATGTCGAAGACTCCTGGGAATCGTCTTTATCGCCGTCACTCCCATTAACCGTAACATCAGTCTTGCGACGCTTTTTTTGAGACAGTATCTTTTCAACTTTGTCGTACGATAAGTATTCGTTATGTTCTTGTTCGCCTTTTTTATTTACGATGTCCGCAACATCAAGTCGTAATCGGCGGGCCAGACGGACGTAAAAACGAAAAGAATTGCGCTTCATGTGCAGAAGCTTTGCAGCTTCCAAAACGTCCTCTCTTCTCGCAACAGGCGCTGTTTTCCTCTTGGATGTCGCCACTCGATCATGTGCCACGGAAAAAGTCTTCTCCACCAGACATTTAGTGATGTCACGAGTGAGTATATAAAAGTCGCTGAAGGCGTCTGCTGTGAGTGATGGACCCTCGCCTTCAAAAGCAAGGTTCCTCCAATTGTCCTCAAACTGTGATTCTCCGGCATTCATGAAAAGCCTTTCAGATAGCCGGATCCATTGCTTAATATTAAACAGACCGGCGCTTTGAAATATGCTGGATTGGGATCGTACAGGCTCTTTTTGTTTTGACTCTAAAATTTCTTCAACCTTCTCCGCGGCATCACTGTCGATAGTCCAGAAACCAGGGCCATGGGTTTTCTCTCCTTCCAAATTATCCATGCGTTGTTCCAAAATGGAAACATGCTCGACAATCATTTCGAAGGACCTTTCGACCTCCTCACTAATTTCGGCAGCTGCTGGTATAGCCCTAGCAAGAAGGTGTTGTTTTCGTTTTTTCTTCTCCTCCGATGGCTCTATTTCCTGTAGGGCCTCGTCCCTTGCAGCATCCTCCAATAATTGGATGTACTCTGAAACTTCTGATTGTGATTTAGATCCAACAAACTGCGCAATTTCTTGGGTCCGATATTTTCCCTTGCGGGAAAGAGCAGCGAAGAGTTTATCTTCTTCTCTGCTAGTCCATTCAACCAGACCAATCTTAGTCGAAACAGTAGAGTCACCATCAGTGGCTGTGTCGGGCTCTGACGCATCTGAATATATTTCCTTCTCATCCAACAAAGACCGATATAATGCCAAGGACGCTCTGTTGATGTAATGCCTTTTGTTGCGTCGTATCCAAGAATCTAAATCTCCTTTTGAACGACTTCTGGATGACCCCAATTTTGGTACTTCATTTTCTGACTCCGACGTCTCGCCTTCTTCATTGGCTTTGTCCTCAATTTCGTCGATCTCATGTTCCCCCTCCTCGGAGGCTAGCGCCCTGTCCGGTTGAGATCCCTCTCCTAGTTGAGAGGGTGGAGAGTCGCGCCATGGTTTCAACGATGGGAGTGCCGGTATGTTCTCAGGCGGTCCAAGAATGTCCTCTCTGTTGTCTGGAAAGGTTTCATCTTCTGCACTTGTGCTCATGGTTTATGTTGACTAGAGCAGAATGTCAAATGAAAGATAGCAAAATTGCAGGTGTCGATTTCTTCCCCAGAAGCGATGGTCATGTTGTGCGTCTTTGACCATATCAAGATCTGTTCCGGTGCAAATAAACGATTGAATGGTTGATGTTGTTTTCAAGTTCAGCCAGGAGCTTCAGAGCTCGAAAAATATCGCCTCGATAAGATAAGAGTTTGCATTGTTTGCTTCCCGTCGCGACTTGCCCAAACGTCAAAGGTTCAGTGGCAATCCCCGACGACAGAAATTTAAACAAAATGCAATGCGTATGAAGCTTCTTCTACGACCAGGTGGAGCTCATCTGGCGTTACAGACCTTTGTAAGGTCGTGGGCGTGCCGAGGATCATTTCGTATTCCACGCAGTCCAGCAATTAGTCGCCATGTCTCGACCGGTTCTCTGGACGGTATTCCTCCCAAGATACAGCTCCGGGACTACCAAGAAGAATCTATTCAATCTGTTATAGATCATCTAGAAAAAGGCCACAATCGCCTTGGGTTGTCCTTGGCTACTGGTTCGGGCAAGACGGTAGGCTCGTCTCCACGACTCTCATGCAAATAGCTGACTGACCATCACCTAGGTTATTTTTACCCAACTAATCGGACGCATTCCTCCCCGAGATGGCCGAGCAAACCAAACCCTTATTATCGCACACCGAAAAGAGCTTGTTGAACAGGCTGCATATCACTGTCGACTCGCGTATCCAGACCTATCTGTTGATATTGAAATGGGCGCAACCAAGGCATCTGGAGCCGCTGATATAACGGTAGCTTCGATACGGAGTTTGGTATCAAAAGATCGAATTGAGAAGTTTGACCCCAGTCTGTTTAAGCTTGTGTTGGTTGACGAGGCACACCATATTGTCGCTCCCCAATATCGCCAAGTTCTTGAATATTTTGACTTGACTGAAGCTTCCGACAAAGCGCCGGCGCTCGTCGGGGTTTCTGCAACATTCTTCAGATTCGATGGCCTGAAGCTAGGCTCCGCCATCGATCACATAGTTTACCATAAGGATTACATTGACATGATTGGTGATAACTGGCTCGCTGACGCTATTTTCACCACGGTCAAGACAAACGTTGATCTCTCGCGCTTGGCCAAGGATTCGTCGGGAGATTTTGCCACAAAAGCTTTATCCGAGGCTGTCAATACTGCCACTGTGAACGATGTTACCGTAAGGTCTTGGCTCACCAATGCTCAAGACCGACAATCGACACTCGTTTTCTGCGTCGATACCGAACATGTAAGACAACTTACTGATACCTTTCGGGAAAATGGTATTGATGCCCGCTACATCACCGCAAATACGCCTAGGCAGACGAGAAATGAGGAGTTGGAAGCTTTTAAGAAGAGGGAATTCCCCGTACTACTTAACTGCGGACTTTTTACCGAAGGAACTGATATTCCTAATGTGGACTGTCTTGTCCTCGCACGCCCCACAAGATCAAAGAGTCTGTTGATTCAAATGATAGGGAGAGGTCTACGATTATATCCTGGGAAGAAGAACTGTCATGTAATTGACATGGTATCGACTTTAAATACCGGGATAATGTCTACGCCTACATTGTTCGGTCTTGATCCCAACGAAATTCTTGATAAACAAAGTGTACAGGATGTACAAAACAAAAAGGATACCGAGGGGTTTGGCTCGCCTATACACGGTGTAGGAGACGTTTGTCCTCTTAGTGATGACAACGTTGATGTCACATTCACAACATACGATAGCATATTCGATCTCCTTCACGATGATCGCGTAGATCGGCATATCCGCTCTATCAGCCGCTATGCATGGGTGCGCGTTGATGTTGATCGATATGTACTGGCCGAGAGGTCAGGCTGGATAACGATTGAAAAAAGTGATCGAGAAGCTGACGGCCCATGGGTTGTTGAACATGTTATAAGGCTTCAGCCGCTTCAGAGCGAAATAAAAGGCAAGCTAGTACACACAACGCCTAGGGTTGTTGCTCGAGCACCGGATTTGGAGCAGGCTGTGCACAGCGCCGACACATTCGCTGGCACGCAATTCAAAGAAGTTACAATTAATACATCAGAAAGATGGCGACAGCTTCCTGCGACAGACAATCAGATAAAACTTTTGAACAACAGAAAAATTCGAGAACACACCATTACGCCGCGAGATGTGAGCAGAGGACAGGCAGCAGATATGCTAACGAAACTGCGCTTTGGTACTAAATCTCGGTTTTTGATTGAAAACAAAAAGAGAAAAAAGGAGGCGAAAGTCCGCGAGGAGTTTAACAAGCAAATGAGCCAGGGTAATATCAAAGTCGGGTCTCTCAGCCAACAAGGCTTATAATCTTCAAGCGCAACTTTTACCTAGGTAGTTGCCAGTTATGAAGAACTGTATAATATATAAATGTACTTATAAAAAAAACATACACTAATTCCCCCACTACCTATGCAGTGTTAAACGTACATGAGCGGGTTGTCGAACGTCGAGACTGAGATCCTGTTAGTTAGCACATCAGAGCCAAGATACCCAGAAAGGCTCCTGGATATCACGCTTCTAAACGGCAAGATACCATTTACCACACTACAAAGAACGACCATTCAGGAGAAGCCGCAGAGTCATATAATACATATAATACACATTCTGTAACCACCACAACTACGTGACGTTGCTGTCATTATTCACATCGTCGAATATGCCGAGAGAGTTTTCTTCTTTTACCGGCACAGTTAGGAGCAGACCCCTCCATTCGTTTGGAAAATCAAACTTTGGTTTTCCAATGGCGGATGTTTCCTGCTGAGGTGTCATATTGTATATTTTCTCCCACATCGAATTCATAAATCTTCGCGTCAATCGATGCGGCCTGCCCGCCCAGAATGGACTGAACGATGGACCGTTCTGCGGCCCATGAAGTAGAAAACTTTCCAGCGGCGGCAATGCCGCAGGAGATGGAGAGATTTTCGTTCGTCGGACAGGTGGCTGCCATGGCTCCGTTCCAGATACTAACCCCCGCAGAACATTCAATTCAGCTGCATCAAGAGGTGGCAGAGCTCCAAACCTTGCACGGTTGAAAAATCGCTTTCGAATATTCTTGCGACGAACCTCAGGCATGGGCAACTGCCAGCTGTTCAATTTGGGCACTTTTACAACGTCATTGACTTTGAAACGAATCGTGCGAGAGGATTGTCCGAACAGGGATTGCTTTTGCGACTTCAGCAGGGCCCTGAATATTTCGGGAGGTTCCCACTCATCCCCAAACCGGGGTATTGAAGCCTTTTTCAAAAGCTCCTCGGCGTCCGCGCTTGAGTTCACAGCCTTCGTATCCTTGATTAGAGCACAGAGCAGTGAATATTTTTTGGCGCCGATTCGGCCATATGCTAGCATCAATACTCTTTCTAGGACGCTGGGGTATCCCTGATTGGCCCGTTGTAGCAGTGATAGAAACTTTCTGGCGGACTTCTGAAGTCCCCTTTGCCTTTCGAGGCTGGCTGCTTTCACTTTTTCGCGGTATTCCTCCGACTGAGATTGGGACTGGCGAATTTTTTGGTTATATGAAAGGGAAAGGGAGGGAGAATTCTTGCGGTAACGATCGAGGACATATTTGTGCATGTATTTCCTAGCAATCGGATCCGGTAAATATGAGCATTCGCGCAGCGTTGCACGGAGTAGGTGTCGCCATATTTCGGGCGGAGGGAGAGAGACCTGAGACATGCGACAGCGTGCAAGTAGCGAAGTAGCAAAGAGAGAGGTGCTGTTGTCAATGGCAAATGATCCGAGTCCAGCTCATGATGAAGCGTCTGTAGTTATGCGCCGTGACAGCGGACTCAGGACTGACATAAAGGATAAGAAAGGAACGGTCGGGCTAGGCCAAAAGGGGACATAGTGTCACGCGTCTGGGCCAAACGCGAAAAGGGCCCCCCGCGACTTCCTCGACACGCACCTTCCTGCCTCCCCCCACAATCCTTCTCTGGCCACCAGAAGCATTCGATCTAAGTCAATTTTGCACAAACGCTGTATATGTGACCTCCTTGTCGTCAGCCCTTTGCTTCCATCAGGGTGCGTTCTTGGCGCCTCTCTTCGCTGCATCTGTGGGGATTGACTCGTTTCTCGTTTGTCTGGAACGCGCCGCCCTTGCCGGCGCCTTTGCACATACGGACCGACCTCCTACAATTGTTCATGTATGAGCGAACCCTCCTCTTCGCTGTCTGCTTTGCCATTTGGAACCGAGGGGAACCGAAGAAGTTACTGACTTGTTGCTCGTTGATTCTATAGAAATGCTTTTTACAGAGCCCACGAACCTGATGCACGTCGCCGCTTGAGTTCCGAGTCCGCAGCATTACTTATTCCATTGACAGCATGACTACCAGCAGCAATCACCGCCAACAGCCCAGCCTTGCCATGTCATACTCTCAAGCCAGCATAGGGTCTGCTAATGGATTGCCTATGTCTCAATCGCATATGGGCTCATTCAATCACTCACAATCAGTCGCCTCCACTCCCACGCCAACGCCACCTACGCGAGGATCGCAGCAGTCAGCAATGTCATACAGTTTTGCGAATGGGGTGTCACACCCCTCGATGTCAAACAGCTTTTCAGGTTACGAACGCCCGAACGGCTATGGGACAATGGCTCCCTATCAGGAAGAATACAAGCCTCAGATTTACCGGGTATGTCTTCAAGTCCTGGGAGAATTCCCACCGTTGTCTTGAATGTGCTCTTGATAGACTGTCGGCAGTGGAAGATAACACAGAAGTAACTAACAACCTTTCTTTCCTGCTTCAAGGCCGTCTACTCGAATGTCTCCGTGTATGAAATGGAAGTCAACGGTGTTGCCGTTATGAAACGCCGGTCGGATTCCTGGTTAAATGCAACTCAAATCTTGAAAGTTGCCGGTGTCCTCAAAGCCAAAAGGACCAAGACCCTAGAAAAAGAAATTGCCGCTGGGGAGCATGAGAAGGTGCAAGGTGGTTATGGCAAGTACCAAGGCACGTGGGTGAACTATCAACGAGGTGTCGAACTCTGCCGTGAGTACCAGGTGGAAGAATTGCTCAGGCCCCTACTCGAATACGATATGGATGACGGAAACTCGAGACGTACATCGCTTGAAACTCCAACCAAGGAACAGGCAATGGCTGCACAACGAAAGAGATTGTATAGCGCTGAGAACCGAGGAATAAGCCAACCTGCCCAGGCAACCTTTTTTCAAAACATGTCCCGCACTGCAGCAAGTGCTGTCAATGCTATCAGCAAAGCCCGCTTTGAGTCGCCAAACAAAAGAAGACCCAGCATGATGCGCCACTCATCGCAAGCGTCACAACAGATGAGCAGTCAAGAGTCCCTAAATATGCCTGGTGGTACGCAAACAAGCATGTATAGCGTAAATTCTGACAGTGGGTTCGCAAGTCAGAATGCTCATAACGGGAGAAACGACCTCGCTCTTGATCAAGACAATGGATTAGAGCCACCACGAAAACGTGTAAGGAGCTCGTCGAATCAAGGACGCTCATTTGGGGCAAATAGTACGATGTCAGCATATGATCTCACGCCCACAGAGCCAAATGATTCCTTCTACCAACAGGTAGACGATCCGATGGCAGTCGACGATGTTCATGGAAGAGACCCACTCCCTCCAGCCACACATCCTGATCGATTCCAAAAAATGAAGTTGATCATGACTCTCTTCCTTGACAAGCGTATGAAGGACTTTGTCGACCACCCTGCTCTTGTACAGCTATCTGGCGAAGACCTTGAAATTCCATTGGATGAATATCAAAACAGTGCTCTTCATTGGGCAGCAATGCTCGCACGACTTCCCCTGCTTAATGCTCTTGTGGAAAAGGGCGTCAATATTTATCGACTGAATGCTGCGGGTGAGACCGCACTACAAAAGGCAGTAGGGACGCGGAACAATCTTGATTACCGGACATTCCCGCGATTGCTAGAGCTTCTTGGCCCTAGTATCGACATGGTTGATCACAGCGGCCGGTCCATTCTTCACCATATCGCCATCATGGCCGCAACCGGTGGTGGGGGCCATGTCTCAGCCAAACATTATCTTGAAGCACTTTTAGAATATGTCGTTCGCCATGGTGCAGGAAGCCAGGGCGCCCAGGAAAATGAGAACGCAATGGCAAACGGTGGGAACGGTGTTGGTGCGAATGAACAGTCACGGCCTGAGATTATCAGTCTGGGTAGATTTGTCTCCGAATTGGTTAACCTGCGGGATGATCAAGGCGACACAGCTTTGAATATAGCTGGCCGTGCAAGATCGGTCCTCGTGCCACAGTTGTTGGAGGTCGGCGCTGATCCTCAAGTCCCTAACCACACGGGCTTACGCCCTGCGGATTACGGCGTGGGTGTTGACATGATTAATGAAAGTGCCCAATTGCAGCAAAATGGAGAGAAAAAGGACTCCTTTATTGACCAATTGGCCAAGACAAAGAAAGAGATTCTCGATGGTAAGGATTTCGATTGTTTATCCGTTATGTCGGTGCTAACATTTTATATCTCATAGCTACGCTTGCGCAAATTGGATCTCTGGTTGAAGAAACCTTGGGTGGAATTGACCGAGACTTGACCTCGGGTCTGAGCAAAAAGCAAGCAGAATTCGATCACTGGCATGCAAAAATACGTGAAAGTGCACGTGCTAGACAAATCGATCAAAATGAACTTGACGACCTGAAACGGAAAGCATCTGACCGGCTGAATATTGGCCGACGTATAAAAAACCTCGAGGGCGACTCGGAAGAACTAGTTGCTTTTCTCAAGAAAAACTATGGAAATGACTTCGACATATCAAAGCTGTATCCTATTGGCTATGGTGATCAAGACTCTGGTGTTGACATAGCCGAATTTGGTACACTCTTTTCAGAGTTCGATGACGGTGCTGAATTGTCCCCAGATCAACGAAAGTTCCTCGCGGCATTACCGCATGCGACTGTTCTAGAAAGTCGCCTGGAAGCATACCAAAACTTGAACAAAGATGTACATGACGAAATTAAACTGCTAAAGTCAAGGAATGTCGTTCTTGGCGAAAATTATCGCCGGGTAGTTATGGCCTGTACCGGATTCACGGCCGAACAAGTTGATGAAGCTGCCGAGGGATTGACAAGGCATATTAAGGAGTTGAACGAGAATCCAGTGGCAGAAGATGAAGCGATCGAGATCTTGATGAAAGATCGCGGACAGGACTGGTAGATTCAATGAATCCGTCACCTCTTCCGACGGGCCACTGGGTTCTCACAGTAAACCCCGCTTGCACATGGGTTCATTTCTCGTCCCATAACGGACAGCATCATCGTTGAAGCACAAATGACTTGCTCTTTTTTGATTGGTTCTTGTTTGCAGATACCCCTGCTTAGTTGATGATTCTACTGTGATTCTATTATGTATACATATCTGTTTGGCATGTCTAGTATATTGCATTTCTAAAACCCGAGGTGATAGTTGTACGATACATGTTGCGAGGTGTGTACACAAGAGAACTTACCAAATAACGACGTGTCATTACAAATCAATCGAGATTTTTCTATTGAGGTTACACTAAGCAGTTTCACTGGTTCCTACAACTTTTTATTGTGACACGCCTAGTGATTTAGGCTGGATCGCTAGACCCCGAATATTTCTGCTTTCTTTTTTTTCCCCCTGTTCTTTCCCCTTCTTACAGGTGTCTTCGTCCCCCATGTCTGCATTTCTGCGTTGATGAAGCTAGCACCGGAAATTTCCGAATTAGGCAAATCTGAGACTTTTACCCGTGCGGCGTGCATGGCTGCCAGGGCTGCAACGCCCATCGTCTCAGAAATGCAACGAAAGGATTTAAGCTCGAAGCTCACTTGTGACTCTTCGACCTCTAAGACGCTTTTGATGCGAACTTCGAACTCTACAAGAAACGCACGAGGTTTAGTGCTTGGCCAGATCTGGGTCGCATTAAAATTTCCAGAGCTCCAGGAGTATCTATCACACAAACGCGGTCTCAGCAGTAGGTAAATACTAATTTCAGACAAAAATACACGTAATTAAAATTTTCAAACTTGGGGTTCTTATTTATCCGAGGGAGTTTAACTACATGAGACGACCATGGCACTGTGTACGTGTCTTGCCTGGAGGCTCGGAAAAGCTTGGGTTGAACCCCTGTCGAGGATCCTGAGGCTAAGGGGATGACCCTGGTCCCGGAGACGTCATAGGATGGAATCTTTTTTCGAGAACGACATTTCTGTTCCTGGCGTTTACATACGCCGATAATTGTGCATGTTTGTGTCGGATTGACTTGTGCACTTCTTCCCGATGCCCTTTGCTAATTGTAAAATTAGTTACTACCCCTAGGTGCCGTTTGGCGTCTTTACATACGGTATTATGAGTTGTCAAGTCTGTCTTAGGGCGCAATTCTCTTCCTATTCAATACTTAGGTGCTATCTGAGAGTCTGTCTCAAACTAAGCTAGACCGTGACAAGTCTGCTACGGTGCCAAATCATGTGTGCATTTCCAGATTATGACTGTCTCCTCTTCCGATCTCATCACCCCCTTGGTACTGACTACTTATCTAGGTAGTCCTTAGTGTTCCTGGTGTCATGATAACATACTCCTTCAAACATGAGACCGTCGTTCCACTGTTGAAGGCAATTTACACCGAAAACACGTGCCATTGTATACTTCCATGTATCTCATTTGCATTAGGCAGGTTTGAGATTGATATCATTCGAATACGACTTGGAAGAAAGTCAGCACCCATGTCTGATATGTCGGGCATATTGCTGTTGATGACGCTTTTCTCGACATGAACTAGCTTCAGGATTGCTTCCAACGAACTCCTATCTAGTATTCTCTCTCCCTGGCGTGCTTCATGTATAGTCATGGTTCTTAATGGAGCTATCTCAATGTAAACTTGGGATTGAAACTAAGTTATATAAGTAGATGTAGATATCTCCTATCCTCCATTCTCTATCCAACAACAACAACAACAACAACAACAACAACAACAACAACAACAACAACAATCAAGCCTCACTCAGACTCTTCAGACTCTTCAGAGCACTCTAAAAAAAGTCCTATCACTTAAAGACTAGCTATTGCTTCTTACATTTCCTCATCCATATTCTTATCATTAGTCATGGCCAACTACCGAGCTGCCACACTCCTCATTCTTCTTTTGCAAAGTTCATCGGTATTTGCAAAGAGTCTTCTTAGCAATGATGCCGATCTGCCATTGAGATTGCGCAGACTAGATCTCCCCTCGTTGCGAAGCCGCTTTTCCCTCGACACGATCCAGAACGATAACGACACACACTTTAATGCAAATGTATTGCCCGTGATTCCCAAAACGATAGTGACTCGAGCCGATACTGCAAATATTACTGCACCAACTTTCGACGAAGCTGCATTCAATCAGAGCGCCACCACTGCCTGCGCCGACGCCGTCAACAACTACACAGCAGCAATCAATCCCAGCGGACTTGTAGCATGCTACAATATTGCAGTCTGGGACAACACCACAGGCGTCTTCCAGACGGATGTGCGATTATATCAAAAGTCTGCTGCCAATGGTTCGTTCGAGGGATTGGCTCCATCGGATTTCTCCATGTCATTCTCAATCGCCGAGGCAACTCTGTCAGCTCCAATGATGATGACAACCAATGAATCAGTTACAGCGAACACATCAGCTACCGGCCAATTTGTGTTGGGGTTCCAAAATATCGGACAAATGACCAATACTCTTCACTATTCGAAGCTCACCGAGTAAGTATAACTTTCTACCTACCTTAGTTCGTCTAGTCTAACTGATGTGCCCCTCAAGCTCGGATCTCCGTGTGCTCATGATCCCATCCATTTCCCTGGGTGCAACATCTTCATCCGGCGATGCTCTCAATACATCCCTCTCGTCCGACACACTCTCCTATGTGGCCGGTGAGTTCACACAGCCCAGTGGCACAGCAACAAATATCACCACCCCAGAAGCAGCCACACTCGCCTCTCCGATTATTGCCTCTGCATCAGTCTTTGTCCTTCCAGGAACACATATCAAGGTCTACCCTGTGGGCTTGATTATAACCTGTATCTGGGCGGGCTTGCTGTTCATTGCTGTTGGAGCAGGCACTATCGGCCGATATCAGTTTAGGGTTGCTTTCCGAAAGCGCGTTCAGAGCTCGAAAGTTGTCTCGAATTTCATCTAAAGATGACATCATGCATTGCTTTCTTTCTTACATCTTCTCTTCTCATTATTGCTGAATTCTTACTACTTATACCAGGTTTTTGGGCGCAATGGCGAGCATAATGTGTTACTGTTTTCTTTTCCTATATTACATTCGGGCTTTGTCCAATATTGTTGAGCGGTCTTCTCAATTTTAGTACTTTCATGTATAAAAAAGCATATACTCATTAAACAATCCTTTGGGTCTCTATCTCGATAAAGCAAAGCAAGTGGTTAGATGCCTGATTGTCACATTTCCAGATACCAAGCCCCGAACCTTCAAAGAGGCCACGCTTGATGTATCAAAACGTTAGCCAAGTCTGGTCATTACTCACGCGCCAGCGATAGAAATAACTGTTGATGGCTGCCTCGAGTACGTCCACGGAACTCTTAGTATCTTCATTCTGGGTTTTTTGGCTAATATGCCTTAGCGAGGCTCGAGCAATATATGGGAACATCGGAGGCATGGCGTCAATCAAGGTCGCCGCCGTGATTTCAGGAGACCCATTGACGAGGGATTTGCCAATGTCTAAGACTATGTTACTGACGGTATCAAGTGCCGCTTGCGATCTGATGTGCCACTCCTTCAATGATACGAAATTTGCCCTGATAGCCTGCGAGTGCTGGTTGAGGATGTGCCGATGTAATGTAAATAGTGCACTATTTGAAGGAGGTTAGGTCTGGCTGGCGTGGCTGACTTTAATAAAATGGAATAGAGGGAATAAATAAACAAATAAAAGATGACAAAGGTAGCCATGTACTGACATAATAGAGGTACTTATTGCTGCACAAAAGACACCCAATTGTCCCACGGTATTCGGCATGATCAACGATAGCAAGGCTTGAATATTGGTGTCTAGTCTGTCAAGTTGGAGCAGCCTAGAATCAATGTCTGAAGTTTCAAAGCATTTGAAAACTTGATCCAGAAGACAAGTTGCTTGGGCTGTCCGACTAAATCCTCCAAGCTTTGGTGACGTCAGACAGGACACTGGGATGTTTGGTATTGACTCCGGGTCTAGAATATCAAGTTGGTCAAGGACTTGGAGATCAATCGGTAGTCGAGCATCTCCACCAGGAAATATAGTAGCCAGCGGTTGGTCGGTGACTGCCATTTCGCTGAAGAAGATCCTGTCGCCAGCATGGCCTTAGCTTCTGTTATGGCAACGGTTTACCAGGGAGAAACATACCGCTCGCAAACGACAAGACCCCACCACGTATTCGCTGCTTCTTCAGCCTGCAGCAGAAGATTGATATCTACATTTTGGCCGGCTGTATTTATCATCTGTGCTTGATAGTGGTGGCAAGCGTGAATGCGGGCGCCGTAGGCCATCCGCGCACTACTCGCGATGGTCACAAATGCATCGTCCGGCCGACCATTTGTGTACTCATACACGGCTAGCAAAAGACCAGTTTGAACCAGAGGGACGGACGGAGGGCAAGATACCTGGACCTGAGCAAAGAGAGACTTCGCAGTGAGATAGAGAGACTGTCCTTCGACATCTCCAGAGGCTCCATTTCCGGGTTGGTATCCCAGTGCAGGAGCATGCGTGGTCAGACAGAGAGTCAGTAGCAAGACGGAAAAGTCGGCAGTTGGGGCTGTCCCCAACTTGATGAGGTTATTGTGGAAGCGTGTACGGGAGATGATGGGCAGGTGGCGGTGAAACCCCTGGAAATAGCGAGCGCTGATGTCGTCCACAAACTGGCCCGTCGCACGAATAATGTCATGGACCTCACGATACACTTGGGCTCTGTTCTTCTTAGTCAGAAATGTATTTGGACACAGACACTATTAAACCAATACTGAGGGAGAAAACTGAACTGGGCCTTGGTCTGGTCTGACGACAACTTTGTGGATATGATCATGCGAGAGGAGACGATACCCACAGGCGGCCGGGCACTCCATGGGCTCTCGACGGTCGGAGCAGCATGATTCCGCGGGCTCGAGACTGGAGCATAAGCGCATTCTAGCCTTTTCCTAGACCGCGGGTTAATATTCAGCAGTTCTCATGGTGATAGACCCCTGGGTGACCAACTGGATGCAATATCCGCAAGACGGCACCGCCCTGTTGCACTTCTTCTTCCGAGTCTTACACATCACACACGCTTGAGCTGCATGTTGTCGACCGCCGTCAGTCAACATTGCGATAGATTGATAGTATCTGCCCTGGGGAGCAATGAAGATAGTCCGAAGTCTGAGATGCTGTCGGACTTTTCTGTCGGATGCTGGCGGGCTCTGGCGGGCTCCGTCGTCGGGCTCTAGGCCGAAAATGGCAAAAGTTGGAACAGGTGCATGCACTTGCAGCCAGCCAGGTATCCCAGCATCGAGTATGAGAAACCATTGGGCATTTATGGGCGCTAAGTGATGTCACAATAGGGTAAAAATGAATTATAAATCAATCAATCTCGATGGCGGGCGAGTATTTATATGTGACTGAACACCGCGTCGAGAGCTCAATCATCTGGATGATAAAAAACCACAACTCGAATACTTAGGCATATCACAAAAAACTTCTTCATAATGTCAATCTCAGACTGCTGCCTTAAGGGCTTTTCATGGCAAGGCACTCCCACGGGGCGCATTGACAAACTCGCCAATAACGACGTCTACATCTCCGGCGATAACGCCGACGTCGCCATCCTGTTCATCGCCGATCTTTTCGGCTGGAAATTCCCCAACGTCCGTCTCCTCGCAGACCACTTTGCCCGCGAAGTCGGCGCAACAGTCTACGTGCCAGACTTCTTCGGCGGCGAGGTCTTGGATTTTGATCTCGTTGCCGCAGAAAAGTTCGGCCAGCTCGATTTGCCAGGGTTTCTTCAGCGGAATGGCCGCGAGCAGCGCGAACCAGAGATTTTTGACTGTGCGCGTGCTTTGAAACAGCAGCATGGATATAAAAAGGTCGGTGCTGTGGGATACTGCTATGGCGGATGGGCGTCGCTCCGACTAGGGGCAAAGGAGCACGCAGCTGCGCCGCTAGTGGATTGCATTTCATTTGGCCATCCGTCTCTCCTCCAGAAAAGCGATATTGCTGAAGTGGATGTACCCGTGCAAATCCTGGCACCAGAGATTGATCCGGCATACTCCCTGGAACTCAAGTTGTATACGTTTGAGACGCTGCAGCGGTTGAATGTGCCGTTTGATTATCAGCATTTCCCAGGCGTCGTACATGCGTGTTTCATACGTGGCGATGAGAACAAGCCCGGTGAAAGAGCGGCAATGGAGAGAGGAAAGAATGCGGCTGTTGGATGGTTGCGACAGTTTCTGAAAGATGCTTGATTGTGTGTTCTTGGATGGACATGATTAAGCCTCAAGACGAGTTAGGGCTTCACTTCTGTTTTTGGAAGGTCGACGTTCGTCAAGAGACACTAGAGTTAGATGTGCACCTAAAATATGACTATCTTTATTGATTATTCCTTACCACGCCACATCATATATGTTCGCTTGAAGAACAACAAAAAAATATTCCAAATCTTCCTACACAAGCAACATAGTCAAGCGGGAGCCAATCATCGCGCGTCTTGTATATAGCAGACCCACCGTGGAGGGACATCTCGCGCTAATCCGCATCGGGACCTGATAGCGATAGCAGAAAGAAAAAAAAGGCACCGCGGGGCACTTCGCGATCATTTTGAATATTCTTGTTCTTTGCATGCTTCGAAAGTTATAGACATTTCAAATTCCTACCTTCGTTATTTATTTCTCCTTTTTTTCAGATATCTTCCTGCCTCAGTTCTTGCCTTAGCCTCGCGATCAGCGAATGATGCTTCAGTCCCTTCTTCTGACCTGAAATATTGATCGGAGCTGTAACCTCTAGTCAGTCAAGAAGCGCACTGCTTGGCTCGTTTCTCACAATGGCGCGAGAACTGCCATCACCTTCAACAGACCCTACCCATCTAAACACGATATACGACGACGAATCCTCAAAATCGAAGCACGATCCTATTCGCATCCGCACTACAGACCAGCTCCTTCACAGTCCCCTTGCGCAGGAACTCCTGACACTCGCATCCAAAAGCTCGCCTTCCGAAATCGAAGCTATCACTCAAGGTGAAACATGTTTTACGGAAACTGTCGCGGGTAGGGTGCGCAACGCTGTAGCGGCGGCGGAAGAAAAAAGCAGCGGCGGCCATGAATTACTTTCACAGATATTGCACATCGGTCTGGCGGCACTTTTCAGCTTTCTGCAATCAAATGTTACCGGCCCACCGTTAGAATTCGATTCGGCGACTGTTGTGTTTGGACAAGATGTTGCGGGCGATAGGTCGGCGCTTAATGCGATGCGACAGAAGATGCTGCGGGATTTATCTGTGGACGGAGAAGCTGTCTACCCACTTACACCCAATATTGAGCTATTCTGCGTCGCGAAAGCTATCTTGGTTGACTCGGGGGTATTGGTGACCAACAATTCGCCTCTTGTTGCCCGAACGGCTCGGATGAGGGTGAATTTCTTGCACCAGAAGATGCTGGGTGAAGTCACAGGAACATTGCAAAAGGAAGTCTACGATGACCTCGATATAATATCTGCGGTTGTACTGGCCGATAATTCAGACTCGACTGGCGCCATGAAGGCTGCGTTTCTACTCGAACGAGCGACAATACATACACATCACGGACTAGATACAAAAGCCCGGTCTGATCTGGACAAAGCAGCTTTGGCATCGGGCTTCCAATATGCTCTTACTGGGAAACTAGGGAAGAGAACTAAATTTCAAGACAGAGATATCAGTCAGCTTGTCGTTTTAGCCTTGAGCGCTGATACAGGATCGACTGCGGAAAGTACGGAGACAAAAGAAGAACCGGAAACGTCGATACCAAAAGCTCTAGATTTAAACGATGACACTCTTCTCGAGACAATCGCTTTCGCAAAGGAAGGGGCAAAGCCTGAAAAGTCCACAACTGTCCAAGACGAGTCTTCCTTGCCTGCTGGACTGGCGTCAATTGACCCTTCGAATCAACCAAAACTTAACCCTCTAGACTCCGCAATACTCCTCGCCATGGCATCCGCTATCACAAATAACTCCCCCGAGCACGGATTAACTCGTGAAGAAACCCTTCCGTATGCGACGCGTGTTATCGATGGTGGCAGTCCCAACTGGCAAATTTATACACAAGCGCTTCTTGTTCGGAGCCGATGTGAAGCCTATAAAACACGAACGGTCGAGAGAGGCGTACTGCAAATGCAAGCCCTCGTTGATCAGGTTATTGCTGATACAGCAACCGCCAATTCAGCTGTGACAACCAGCACGATTACTGACCAACAGCAAGGACAGCCAGCAACTTTCCTGCCCCGGCCTCAAGAATCAGAGTCCGCCCCGGCTGAGGAACGACTAGAGTATCTGTGGACACTCAATTTTCAGACAAGGTGGAACCTTGAAGCTGAGCTCGCTCAGAAATGGGTCAGCTTGGGTGCCTTAAGAACGGCTCTGGATATCTACGAGAGACTGGAAATGTGGGCCGAAGTTGCACTATGCTATGCGGCGACCGAGAGGGAAGAAAAAGCGAAAACGATTACTCGGCGTCAATTGTATCAGCGTACAAATCCTGATGTGGTCGATGATGATAATGAAAGATACGAAGGACCTGAGTTATCGCCCTTGCCGGCAGATGCACCGCGTTTGTTCTGCATCTTAGCTGATATTGATTCCGAACCAACTTTGTACGAACGAGCATGGGAGGTTTCTGGCCAACGTTTTGCGAGAGCCCAACGATCGCTTGCCAGGCTATATCTCAAAGCTCAGCCTCCTGCTCTCGAGAAAGCGGAAGAAGCATACAGGAAGAGTTTGAAAATAAACCCGCTCAACCACGGCGCTTGGTTTGCCATTGGCTGTGTACAACTAAATCTTGAGCGATGGAACGAAGCTATTGAATCATTTACTCGTACAGTACAGCTGGAACAAGATGATGCCGAGGCCTGGAGCAACCTTGCCGCAGCACTACTCCACGTCTCTTCTTCTGATAGCAAACCGTCTGAGCCTGCTACTACTCCAAAAGAAAAAGGAGACACTGACAATGCAGAAGGCGAAGAAGTCGAAGAAGTCAAAGAAGTAGACCCTTACAAGCACACACGCGACGCCCTCACAGCTCTCCATCATGCCGCCCGACTTAAACAAACCGATCACCGCATCTGGGACAATCTGGTTACAGTGGCAGCCTCACTACCTCCTCCAATAACACCTTATAAGGACATTGTTCTCGCGCAGCGCAAGGTCATTGAGCTTGTATCCCCGAAGAAAGGCGAGAAGTCCATTGATATACCCGTCCTGGGCATACTGGTCGATCATCTTGTGGACAATTACGAGTATACGGATCTTCTCATTCCTATTGAAGACGGCAGTAATCAAAAGATTTTACGAAGTGGTACAGTGGCAGGTCAAATTCTGACTCTTATCGACGAAGTTGTGGTACCCCTAATCACCCACTCTGCGCCACTCTGGATCATTGTTGCTAGGGTAGAGTTATTCCGTCATCGACCCAGCAAGGCATTTGCAGCGCACGAAAAGGCATGGCGTGCTACGCTCTCTTCGTGTACTCAGGGTGCCTTTCAGATGGGAGATGAGAAGAGGTGGATGCAGATTGTGAAGGCCACAGAACGACTTGTGAGGGACGGATATGCGAAGATAGGTGGCATGACGAAAGAGAGGAAAGAGGGAGAAAACGGTGAAGCAGGAGAAGAAGAAGAATTGGTTGCTCCGGACTGGAGATTCAAGAGCAGGAGTGCAGTGAGGGGGGTACTAGGTAAAGGCAAGGATTGGGAAGACAGCGAGGGATGGATAAGGCTTAAAGAGCTGCAATCAGAAGTTACTGGGTAGTTAGCTGTTAACAGATATAGATACTGGACATGTATATATTCCGTGGGACGTCTTTTAAATAAAATATTGGCTGGGTCATAGTGCACATAAGATCTAAGCTGTGTCATTAGCAAACGACATTTAAACCGAAATGGATAAGAAGTCCAAGCATACATAATACCTAGGTATATATGCATATCATTAAGAAAGAGGGAAAAAGAAAATCTATTGCGCGAACAGACCCTTAATGCAAATAATTATATCCATGCGCAAGGCATCAGGCAAGCCATCTCTTAGGACGCCTATAGCAACAGGCAGGAAATAATATCCATACGAGGAAGCCCTTCCAAACTCGAAATTAATCTCCCTTACTTTAATTGATAATTAAATACTCCGTATTCTTGAAATAATATATTTTTTCGGCGCTGATTGGTCTTTCTATAAATAAGAAAGAATATAGAGATAACCTTAAAACCCTAAATTGACTTCACTTCACCTTCCCAAAATGGCAATCCTTCGTGTAAGAACATATACGGCGGTTTTATTTTTATTGAAATGCATTCTCAAAGCAGTTTGAAATTATCCATTAGGTTCATGCTGTCTATACGGTTGTGTGCTATAGTACATATCAAACAGTCTGGTATAGAACCTCTCCTCCCTTCTTCAGAATACAAGGTATCATTCTATTATGCTTTTTCCCCGCCTTTATTCCAGTATTCCAGTATTATGATTATGATTAATTCTTTTATTCGGACGTTTCGACATGATTTATATGTCAAAGTCTAATATCAAAATCAGCATTATTCCCACGAAACATTTAGTGAAATGAGTGTGCTCACCCATTCATTCGTTCATCATCGTCATTAAAAGAAGGAGTATTATTATGACCCACTAGGACTTGGACGAGTGGCAGTTGTTGCAGCGATTGTAGCCGCAGAGCTTGCAACGCCAAATGGCAACGAATGGACCAGCGTTGCAGTCGGAGCAGCGCCAGGTAAGAATGTTGCCGTTGGCTGTTTGGACGATGGTGAAGACGTGACCGGAGCACTGATTGGCCATGATAAAATATTTGTTGTGGTTGAATATGTCTCTTCGAGATGAGGGATTGGATCCTAAGAGGGTATTAGTGGGTGGGAAGAAGTGAAATGGAGAGGACGCGGAGGTTGCTGTACCTGATTTGTATGGGCCTTAGATCAAAGAGACTGGAAGAAAGAGAGGGAGGGATGTTGATGAGTTCTATGATTGATGTTAGAGACCGACTCAAGCAACTTCATTGAAAGTAACAAAGGAAGATGAAGAACCATATGGTGATTCTAAGGTCGAGGGAAATCTCTCACATTCTGTCCTGCTCTTGAGCTAATCACGAAGTGAAGTGCTGTTTTCCTCTTGCAATCTGTTGTGATCCTGTTGATCAAGTTCAAATGTTTTCAATGAACAGGAAAAGGGCCTCCTTTTATAGACAGGCACATGAATTCTCACTGGCGACTGACAAGAGCAGTTGAAAATGAGTGGTCTGTTTGATACGTAGATCCTGTCTGCAAACCACACACGGATACACAAGTCGTATGTGCACAACAGACAGACGGACTCAATGTCGTTCTCCGAAGAAATTAAAATTTATTTTTTTTAAAAAAAAATCCGTGCCAAGTCTAAGTAGATCACAAAGATCAAAACGGTCTTTTCCAGTCGATACTTAAACTGATCACAGTACGTATCCGATCCGGATCCTCTCCGATCCAGAAGTCGTCTTAAAAAAAAGATAGTGTTGGCGATAGTGATGGCAACAGGGATAGTGATAATGGTCAAGATAGTTTCAGGCGGTGGCATTGCTTCTTCTGTCGTGGAAGAAAGCGGAGCAAGCATGTAGAATGTGTTGAGAGGCTTCATCAATCAACACGGAGAACGATGGATACGCGAGGCGATCCACCATGCAAAGCAATTACAAACCTGGCTGCATCATGTCTGTTGGGATGTTAAATTGGGGTATAGTACGAAATAATAAACAAAATAAAAGAGAGAGGGGGAAAAAAAGAAACTGATATCAGTCTAGACTAGGCGAGTGGTCATCCAGGTACATGTTGGAAAAATTCGTGCTCCATAACTACTCTAGTAGGGTAGTAGGTACAGAGCAGATGCACTCCGTACGTCCCCCATAAAAACTGTCATCCCCTTCTTCCCCCTTCCAAACGGGCCAAGAACACCAACACTTTTGTGGTACCACAGTTCTGGTTCTGATGGGTCTCGCGCTAGACTATTAGACTAGGTAGTAGGTACTAGGCAGTGGGCAGTCCGTGCTATGACGAAGAAAAAAGAACTAATCCAGCGATCCACTGTCTGGTTTTCGGTTTCTGGGTCCTAGTCCCTGCAGAGGGATGGGTCTTTTTTATTCGCCAAGTGATAGTATCCATCAGGGAGAATGGTTTACTGCAAGAACCGTTTAGTTCTCTCTCACACACGGAGAATGGACAGCTAACTGGCTCTTTGGATTTTAGTACGAGGTAAGTGTTTACCCATATAATATCTAGTTTGAAAATTAGTGCGAGCCTGGCCGTACCACTCTAGTACTGTGATTGTCATGATTCATCATTATTTACTTTTAGTATAACATATAGAGTTAGGTTAGTTGGACAATGACTCCATACTCCGTAAATCCGTACTAATTCAGCCCGGCCTTGTTGAACAAAGGGCATTATTTCGATCCGTTTCCCTTAGCAGGCAAACAAGATCGATTAGAGCGTAATCCCTGACTCAGTCCACTCCCGTTTGTACTTCCCAGCGCATGCTAGCTGATAGGCTATCGGCTCGATACCCATATCCCTGTTTCACCTCCTGTGCTATTCAAGAATTTTGCCGCGCCGATCTAGAAGGAAATCCAGCCAGCCTACGAGAAAAAACGGTGAAAGAAAGTGGATTTGCAGTACGCCGTACTGTGCTGGTCATGTATTGTTGTTTACCCGCCAATTACACGCTCCCGGGGATACGGTTCCGATCGCACTAGTAATTTAGTTTGTTTGCGACTTTGCGTACGTACGTACGGTACACGATACTTTCCTAACTAACCAGTTCCAGTTAACTTGGTTATCCGTATTATTATTGCTTGTCTTTTCTCCACGGATTAGATGCATCTACCGAGAGTTCTTGGTCTGATTAAAGAATCAGCCAGCCATGTGTTCCTTGCTCTACTGTCATACATAATCATACATATTAATCCGGGTTTTGGCCGGGAATGAAGCAAAACCTGCCGCAGAGGCTTTTTGAAGCTATCCAAACAAGAGTAGTGAGGCGGGACGCAATATGACGATACCAACAGCAGACATACTACTGCAAGCTTCATGCTCGGAAATCCACTCTTAGAGTTGTCCGCCTTTTCATCCCTGCAGTATTCTAGATTGAGAGTTACAACTCCGTAGTTAGTGTGAGTGAGTTTACCCTAGCGATCAAGGATGGCCCGTCTAGTGCCACCAGCCCTAGCTATCCTTAGTATACTACAGTAAGCACCGGATTTGACTAGTCGCACGTCCACGCTTCGGTGTCAGTTTCATCATTGGATGCAAATGAACGGAAATAGATAACGGCTCGTTCCACCTCTGTACCCTAGCGCGTGATGTCTAGACTGGATACGGAGTAAGTTTGGCTATAGACGCCGGACGGTGTTTAAGTGGAGATTGGAGCATCTCGGTTGTGACTGAAGAAGCTGAAGATCAAGAAGCTGACTCCTAAAGACTAAAGCTAAATCTAAGACGGGATATCGTACCGACAGTACAGCCACTACGTGATGAGCACTAATATGTTAGATTCGTCTTGCGATTGCTTTAGTCTTGGCGCTAGTTATAGTAAGAAGTAAGAGCAATGATCTTATCATCAAGATACGATATTATATAGCAATGCTTCCGGTTACACTGATAACACTTAGGAGAAACCTGCGGGTTTAGTTACTATGTTGTAGGGGGCGTGAGGTGGTATGTACTATGTACAAATATCTACGTAGGAATTGCCTCCGCCAAGAGTTCTTTCATGCTAGATAAACGAGGATATATGAAAAAAAAAAAGAGAAAAACCAATATACTAGAAAAACAAATCAAGCACTCGAAGCAAACAGCCGGCATCCGGTACCAGGGGGAACCCTGGTGTGCATCTCGCCGTTGGCAGCTCGATACGTTGCGGCCGGCATGCGAAATGAGCTTGAAGGCGAATGAGATGCTACGTAGAAAAGAAAAAATGGCAAAAAGGTCAATTTTCAACCTGCTAACCTGCAGCTAACTAACAATTTCATTAGACGGTTGATTGATCGTTTGGCTATATGTATGACTCCGTCCTTCCCAAACTGCATAGATATACCCATCCCGGAAATTGGGAAACCAACCACATGAATGCGTGTCTACAGGGATCATAGTTCTATTGGACCTCCTGTGAAAATGTGACGCCACAAACCCTTTTTTTCTGGTGGGGAATGGTAAAAAAAAGAAAGAAATAGCAATTCGGTCTTGGTATATACCACAAGGTAGTACGTACATACATACATATCATGCATAGTACGGAAACTTGGTTTGAACGTGCCAGCGGTCTGTATCTTTACCTATTGTCAGTTGCCCATATTTTTATTTATTTTGATTATTATAAACATGGACCGATTTGTATCTAAACCAATATTTATCCTGTGTATGGAATATCTCGTGCCGACTTGCTAACACACCTGACCCCAGGAGACCTGAAGGCAATTGGATCAATTGTATTGTAGGCACTCTTTAATCTGGGCAAGTGTTCTCGACATTGGTTACACAAAAACGACACATATGAATGTACATACTGTCATACAGACATGTGCATTCACAACAGTCGGTGTATGTGTATGCAACATTCCGCTGGCATGATCTTTTCCTTAATGAAGTAAAAGTAGGTCGCGACTATGTTACAGGTTTTAGTTTTTTTATTTTATTTTTTCCTTGTGCTCTCGGTTTTAAGATGCAACGTCGGATGTGCATGTGTAACCGCATATTTCTTTTCGGTTTCAACATGCTCATGGGTTTCCACTAAATTGCTTCTTTCCAATTCTTTTCATGACGGGTCATTTAAATCAAAGCCACGATAGTTAGTAACTTAGCATAGTCAGCTGAATCCAGGCAGTGAATTGCCCACCTAGGCAAGTAAATCTGGGTACGGAGTACTCCGTGCGATGATTAGTTGTACGGAGAAGTTGATCCTCCCCCGGTGCTCTAGTTAATTGATACATCTAACCCCTGTCAATATTAATAACCCAAAATGCGTAGCGTTCTTTCCACCCCATGACGTTGAGTGATGCATCAGATCGTCGCAAGCGACAGGGGTTGCACGGGCTCAGTGCTGTCAAGAAGAGGACCCCTGTCTCTCGGCTATTTTTCTTTTTATGGGTTTATTCCGAATTTATGCCTCTTATTGATTGGTTGGCTACGTGAGAAATCCGTAGTCAAACTAACGAAGAAGAAAAGAAAACACGGAGGATCTCGGTTTTACAGCGTGTTTTTATTTTTGAGTGATGCGCACATTTTCTATACAAATCCAACATAGCGAAAGTACTCCGTATGCATCACGAAATCCTAAGAGTTGAGAACCAAGACGAACATAATGTACGGAGTACGTCGGAATTTTTAAGGAGAAAGGAGCCGTTCGCTAGCCGAGCCGTTTTCTAGAACGTTGAGGACGTGATGTATCCAAGAGAACCACTTCCAAATTTGGAGATATGTAGAAAGGTATGACTGTCTTAGAACATCCGACATGGTAATTTCTGGCATGGAGTACCCTGATGCCCTTGATTTTCAACACTTCATGTTGCCTATGTTAGCAAACAAGCACAGCGACGGTTGAGTACACGGTACACACCGCTTGGTTGTTCCTCTAAATTATGTATGTACATGCGCATGTATACGACAGTCTAGCCCATTTTTTCCGCCTCATTTAATTGAATTAATTCTTCGCTAATTCATGGGAATTATTCGAAAGATTTTTGTGAGGCTTGGTCGCTCGTAAAACCACGGAGCAGACCCTCTGACTACTGTATTAGGCTTGTTGAACAATTCTATCTGTCCATAAGGCCATTGATGTTTGATATTGCTCATAGATGAAAGTATACCTCCAATCTCGAGGTAATGGGGTATTAAGGGTTAGGGTTATAACCGGAATAGATTTTATTCCGAATATTTTAAGATTTATTCCGTAACCCTGATCTCGGAATAAATAAGAACACCTTGACTGACTCACCGCGCGGATTCTATAACAACTTCTTTATAATTTCCATCAATTAAAAACCTAAAAAATTCCTTAACGCGCCCAGCTCTATTATTCTATGCGCAATGCTGCGTCGGAATGGGAAACCCACCTCATGCGAACCCTGCCGACTAGCGAAGGTGAGGTGCGATCATTCCACTCCGGTATGCCGACGATGTAAGTCCAAAGGCATTGTCAGCCAAGTATGTCAATTCATCTGCTCGAATAAAGCCCGGAAATTAAAGTACTGACATTTCCTCAGTGCTACTACCATCCTGCTCCATTAACTAGAGCAAAGACCCAGAATGATGGCACTTCCTCTGTATCGGCACGGCGGCCTAAGCCCAAACGCTCAGTTCGGACAAGCAAGCACGAAGATATCACTCCTGTGCAAACTCCGGCGGATGTACAGAGAAGAAATACATCTCCTTCGGATTCTGCTGCTAAAGTATCGAGCCACTCAAATTTCCTTGGGACAACCAGCTACTTGGGTGTGTTCAGAGAGACGCCCTGGTGGGGTTCTCGTATATCATCGAATGGCTCTCTCCAAGCTGAATTCGAATACTGGAAAATGAACCACACATACACATGCGCACGACTAGTCCGCCTGATCTGTGCCGTGGGGTTCCTCCGCAAGCATATCACTTGGTACTATCATCGAGGACGACTCACTACCATTCCCGCACCTTTGGTCCTGGATTCATTGCGTTTAGTGCAGGAGCACATTGAGAAAAATGCCTGGAACCAGGAAAGCAATTGGAAAGATATCTATGACCGAATTACTGCTACAACGTCACAGCCGCTAGAATTCTCCAGTGACACCTCGGCTGAAAAGTTCTATTCTCTGTTTACAGGTGAGAACCTCCGTTGGGAATTCGTCGGATTCATGTTTGCTTTGGCCGGGAATAGTGTGCAGCGTCGATACAAAAGCAATCATGTCTTGGATTTGGGAAATGGCGAAGAGATGGACGCCGACACTTTCGCGAAAGAAATGGTGCTTGCGAGCAACGCTTGCATGGAGATATGCAGGGAGCTCGAGCATGTCAATGACTTGATGATTTGGATGCGACATGCCTATTGCCTCCTAGCATCAGAAGTTCTAGGTGAAACTAGTACGTTGTTTCTTTCTTCCTTGACCAGTTTCCGATTGCCTTTGAGTTTTCCGAGACAGAAATTTTGGCTAACAGCAGTAGGCGAGAGAATATACAATGTCTTCGGGGAGACAGCATCAAATATTTATGCCATGGGTCTACATAGAAACCATAATTCGGCTAATGTTCCATTCTTCCTTTCTGAAACACGGAAGCGAGTACTAGCATCTATACACAAGTCCGATAAGAATGGGGCAACATTCCGTGGGCGACCACCCCGTCTACCATGTCAATATTGCGATTTCGCTCTCCCACTAGACTTATCCGATGATCAGCTGTTTCTAGATGAGGAGTCGTTACAAGTCGCCCTCGATGGGCTTGATGACGAAGGCTGGAACTCTCAGGGGCAATTCTACCCAGCAACTTTGATACGCATGCGCTATATCGTAACTACGCTTGGAGAAAAAATGCTTGGACTCTCTCTGGGATCTAAAACTATGAGTTATCACCAGGACCTTTTGTAAGATGATTTACAGTTGATTCTGTTATACACTTTCTCATGTTGAACTATGGGCCTAACGTGCATAATAGGAAAACACATCAATCGTGCCAGCAAACTTGGGACAGAATTCCAGTGCGATTTCGCTACAATTCAAACTGTTGGAAACAAAAAGACCATCTTGAATGTATGGCTAGAGCAATTGTTTGCCTCGAATTTCTTTCGAATGTCTTTCAAATACAAAGAATCCGGCTCCAAGAGACATCGGAGGCAATGAAAGACTTGCTCGATACTTCCATGCAGTTATTATCGGTCATAATTGACATGATAAGAGAATTCCAGCGATACGAAAATATCAAACAGATTCCGTGGATTGTATGTCCATTTCACTTTTTTCTATCTGCCTCCTTATAAACTGAAAACAGTGTCTAACTTCGTTACCAGCTTTTAATCTATGGTATCCCGGTCGCAGGTGTTCTCGTCACTGAAGTACGCAGCCACACGATTTCAAATCAGCCTCTTCCATCATCGGCATCTCGCTCAGAGATAATTCGGAACCTCAGTTTTCTAATCTCGTGGGTCGAAACTGCTGGATTGTCATCGTCTGTTACCGGCGCCACATGCCTGGAACTCACGAAGTTGATCGGTCGACTGCTCGATGAGGCACTTGACTACCAGGCGCCCCCTCTTCCTCCTCCTTCCTTGGCAGGTACTACAAGTCTACAAGGGGTTGACAGCATGGGTGTTATTACTCCTGCTCAAACCACTGTCTCTGCACATATCTCTACTGAAGAGACGAGGAATATACCAGACCCCCAAAACCAGCTACAAGGACTCATGGAAGGAGATGGTCCAATCGAATCATTATGGTTTGGAATGGGGATGGGAATGGATTTTGGAGTCGCGGACGACGCGTTCCTTGGTTTGGGATGCGATGTTGCCAGCGATGGCGTGAATTTGCTGGATGAACTTGCGTTAGATACAGATATGGATCCTCGCAGAGTTTAATAGCTCGGGGGATTGCCAACGGCAATCAACGAATGGTGTTTCAAAGCTTGATGTGATCTATTATTTTTTATATACATAGTACTCTGGCTGTTCAGCATACATGGATCTTTTGGAACGTACATACCTTTAACGCATCTTTCTGTTCAAGCATGTAACATAACGCATAGACACAGCACAAGAATCCGCATGCAGCGGTGAGGATAGTTTTGTACAACCCACCCATTCGACCAAGTCATCTGATCTTACCTACATAAACAAGTACCCAGTGGCGCACTAGCTAAAGCAAGAAAAAGTCCACTGCTTTAGGCAGTGCACACAATGCATGCAATGAGTCAAAGTGCCGAAACTGGCAGGGCCTTTTCTTTCCTATTTTGGCAATTGCTCGGGTGCGCAGGTGATGGGTGGCACGATGTTGAATGATGCCTGCCCTGTCTGCGTCACACCTCGTGACAACTAACAGTCCAAAATTTATGGGTTCTTTGGATACGGTAAAGACCTGTGTCAATCTCAAGCTGCTCTGCGTTGACGTGTCAGTTACTCAGCATCCTAGCCCTATGCCAATCTGGGTAGTGCCCTGTGTGTTCTCCCCCCTCTACCTGGATTGAAATGCCAACCGTTATTTTGGAAAGCAGCTATAACAAAAGACATAAACCGAACAACTGCATAAGGAAATTTCAATTTTCCAGCCAATTCAGTGATACCTCGTAAGTTACCGACGTGGACATGAATACCCTATCGGCTTTTGGGCTGTACTACGATAGAGAACTAGTCGACGGAAAGCAGCAAATGAAAATGAAGACTGATTAATTGATTTAATGACTGTGTCGCATTTTTGCCTTTTCTATCTACCTACGTAAAGATCATTACACATCTATATGTCCGGAAAGCTTTCCGGCATCACTTCCATTGATCCGAAGATAGGAAAACGATGCCTTCAATATCCGTACAGAAAATCCAGGTGGTATCTCCTATCAATATACTACTAAAAGTAGCGATAAAAACGAAAGATACCACACTGAGCTTCTGTTGTATGTATATTCTTCCAACGCTCCGTTAAGAACACCCTAGTTGAGTAATCAATGGCAAGATGTTCCTGCAGGACCCTTAGTGGACCTGCATCGTTGGTTCAAATCAATGGGTAGGTATTTGATTTGTCAAAGCAATAAAAGGAAAGGAAGGAGGGAAAAAGTCGCAGATAATCTTCAGGCGAAGACTGATTGGCAATGGGTGCCTTCACGCCGTCACAATATTCGATCATGCCAGAGTATAAGAACTAAACACGAAGTTTGAGGTCTGAACTAAAAGTACAACAATCATCTGCTTGAGACTGTCATAAAGCAATGTAGCTGCACGCTCTTATAATATGAAATGGATAAGTAGCAAATAGGACATACAGAATCGTCTTTTTCTTCACCTATTTGTCATGGATATCATAAAGTCGTCCAGTGGAGTGATCTAATCAGCTAATTGAAAAAGAGCAGAGATACTGAGAAATATATGTTAGTAAGAACCTCAAATTCTCTTGCTCAGGGGATTAAGGAATAACTAACCTTTCACCGTAGTGGTGACGCCGAATGCTCTCCGACATTAGCGTAGACACATCGATAACTGTCAATTTCTTCGACAGACGCATCTTCTCCGGAGGAATAGGGAAAGAATTAGTGACGACAATATGATCAATCACATCGCAATTCTCCAAATCCTCTAGACAATTTTCGCCAAATAGTCCGTGTGTGGCAATGCAGTACACTGTTTTTGCGCCGCCCTTCCTAACGACTGTTTCCGCCGCAGCAATCCAAGATCCGCTTCGATCAATCATGTCATCAACAATGAAAACAGGCTTATCCTTAACATCACCAACTAAGGTAATCGTTCTCTCGTCATGGTCGCTGGACCGTGCGGGCGTATCATCATCCGACTCCGCAGCATCATACGTGCCCCCAAGAGCATGATCCTCGTGCGATGAAGTAATTGAAAGGAGAGAAGATGCCATTGGATCAGTATTGAAAATATCGTCATTTTCTGGGTTCGCTTGTGGCATAGGGGTGGCCTCCTGCGAATCGCTAACAAGGTAATCGTCATCGACAAGATGCCCTTGGACAATACGTCCTGTAATCACTTCACGAGCTCTTTCATCCGTTGTGTATTCTGCGGCTTCTAATTCTGATGGTCGCCGAGCAGATGGAGGGGTCTCTGGTCTCAGGGTATCGTAAGATTTCGAGAGAAAATATTCATCCACAGCGGTTTCTTGGTTTTGGTCATCAGCAGGCGGTTCCACTATTCTAGCATTTGAATGGTTTCCTCTTTCGATGGTATCAAAGAAGACTATGCTATCGGTCATAGACGTATTGACCTTGGGCCTGCGGCGGTCTGTTGTGACAATGCTAAAGTTGAGCTTCAAGGTATCCGCAAGCGAGGTCACTCTCTTCGTGCCACCTGCATTCTTGCTAACGACGACAGCAGTTTTCCAGCTAGGCACATTCATTCGAATCCAGCGCGCAATCAAGGGCTCTGCGAATAGATTATCGACCGGTTTAGCAAAGAATCCTTGCATTTGTGATGCCTAATGATATTGTGCAAGAGTTAGACACGTGAAGCACACAGAAGTAGTGAAATGCTAAGAAGCTTACATGTAAGTCTAGGGTAATCACATGATCAACACCAGCTATAGTAAGCAGGTTTGCAATCATTCGAGCGGTGATGGCACCCCGGTGGCTCTTTTTCTTCGACTGCCGGGAATAGGGAAAGTAACTTTCATAAACGTGAGACGGAGGATCCAACTTGATTTTTTTCTCTCTCAAGAGGCAGGGTAAACGTACGGCATGACAGCTGTGAAATTGTTTGATAAGTCATGTGTTTTGACTGGGCAGTGATTTCAGGGTCATACCAGTAATGGTCTTCGCTGATCCACCTTTGCAGGCAGAGATCATGATCAATAGCTCCATCAGGCTATCATTGATCTTGCTGCTTCCACTCTGGACAATATAGACATCTTGGTTCCGAACAGAGATGCCAATATTGACCAGGGTCTCGCCATTGCTGAATTTCCTGAGCTCAGCAGGTGCGGGGACAGCACCCAGACGCTCGCAGATGGAGTCTGTCAAGGTCGGGTGGGATGTCCCTGAGAAGATCTGCACGCCTCGCATGGTGGTTTGTGGTTATTGAAGTAGGTCACCCGGTGTCCCAGCTCATGGAGGAGAATTGAAAAATATGAGAAATTGTCCAGTAAAGATTGACATCTTCAATGGAGAAGGAAGAAGGTTGGGACAGAGAGAGAGAGAGAGAGAGAGGAAAGAGCAGAAGAGGAAAAAATTCCAACCGCGGGATAGAGTGAGCTGGTCTGTGCGCGCCTTCTTTTTCGCAGTCTCCGTCTGGACCAATCGTATTCGCCCGTCACGAACCGTCGACGACAACCACAACCACAACACAAGCTGTGAGTCACTGCGTCGCAGAATTAGCTCTACAGGAACAGAGATGTCGTCACAGAAGTTCCCCAAAGTGCAAGGAGGAGGGTCTCTGATTGTTGCCTGGCAGGTCAGGAACAAGCATGTCCTGGTCGTCGGAGGTGGTGAGGTGGGGGACTTCCCTGCTCAGTGCCTTCAAGAAGATATTGGATGGAACTGATTGTCGTCGTTTTTCGAGCTTGTAGCTAATGCGCGAACGTTAGGTTGCCGCAGGTCGGATACTGCATGCACTCAATGCCGACGCTGCAGTGACTGTCGTTTGCCCAGAGTCCGGTCTGAACGAAGAAGTCGCCTACCGCGTTGCTCAGAAAGAGGTGTCCCATATCGATCGCAACTTCGAACCCCAGGACCTTGATAATGCCGACATGGTCCTTTGCGCAATTGACGACCCGGAGGCCTCAACGCAGGTTTGGAAACTCTGTAAAGAGCGCCGAATACCTTCCAACATTGCAGATGTTCCTTCCGAATGCGACTTCTTTTTTGGCAGCATGCATCGCGATGGGCCACTGCAGGTCATGGTCAGCACTAATGGGAATGGACCGAAACTGGCCAATATAGTCAGACAGAAGATTGCCAATACCTTGCCTCAGAATACTGGAGCTGCTATTGAAAATGTGGGCTTGTTGCGTAAGAAGCTGCGGGAAATTGCGCCAGATGCACACGAAGGCCCAAAGCGAATGAAATGGTTCGTACTTTCATACTCACAGCATATATATGACATGGTGAAACGGGAACTGAAAAAAGAACTTTTACAGGATGTCGAATGTCTGCGTCTCGTGGACACTAGAAGATCTTGTAGCCATGACCGAAAAGGACATGGATGCTCTTTTGGGACATTACCAGTCCGGAAATATTCCCAATCTTCAAGAGATTCGCGAAACATCATCATGAAGCAACTTTATATATCTATCAGTCTGAGAGTTACTTTAACCATTGGCCACCTACTAAATCACCGTCAATTTGCTAACAAGCAGGGAAGGCTATACTGTTCCAGCACGTCTCTCCTCAGGCCATTGTCTAATTGATTTCTTCGATTTCTGCCTTTTCTACGAGACCAGTGGATGGAGTGCTTCCAAATTGAAGCCCCATCAAAATTTTGGATGCCATCCGCTCACCGACAACGAGCATAGTCTGCACGAGCGCTAGTCACCATGTCCTTGAAAGCAGACATATCGTCGATGACATATTTTTCTTTGAACACTTTATAAAGCAAAGGATTCAGATCATACCGGAAAGGCCCAATATGACGTTATATAAAATTAATTAGACTATCAACGGTACCTAAAAGTACAAATCATTGGGCTTTTTACAAATGCTAAGCTTTGACGATTCTCATGCGCCGGAATGTCGATACATATTGACATACATAATCATGATAATTTTGATACTTCAGGTCATAATTCTAAAACCAAAAAAGGAAAATAAAAATGCAATACCCTCAGACATGGTAAGAAGAAAAAAGTAGGAAAAGAGTAGAGTCCAAGAATACAGTAGGGGGAATTAAATGCATCAAATGATTTTATACTAAACACACCTCCCTTTTTTCAACAATCACACACGACTGTACCTTCTAGTAGAATTGGTCGAAGATGTTTCGACGGAGAATGTCAAGCCAAGTTTAACTTCGCCGATTCGTCGAAGAAGAGATTGGATAGCTTGTCGAATCTCGGGAGAATTGAGATCCCGAGCTAGCAGGTCGATGGTCAAGGGGTAAAACGTTTCAATATACTGGGAGAAGCTGTCTTGCGGGAAATTGTTGTAGCCTTCGATCACATCAACTACAACAGGTCGCCAAGCGACAATGTTTCGATGTTGCGTTTCCTCGTCAAGACGGACGAAGCTTCGAATGATATCTGCACATAATCTATTGACAGGATGTTAGTTAAATTGAATATTGGCCTTGGGAGTTTTATATGCTTCTTACGGAACAAGTGCAGTTTCAGTCTCGGCTCTGCTGCTCTTCCGCTCTTCTCGTTCATCGCTGTACATTCGGAAAAGTATGTTCACATATGTAGCAGCACTGCCGCTTTCTTGCTTTAGCAGATTGGGTGGCTGCTTCATAAACCCTTGACGCCAGAGTTGCATTCGTAGATCTTTGTCTTCGTTGAATTTCTTGGCGAATTGATAACTCTTCTTAAGCAAACCCATGAGGCGCAGAAGATCTGCGCTAGGTATCTCGTCATAGACGTTGTCATTTGAGAATAATTCATGCACCGTCTCAATCATTAGCAACTGCAGGACACAGTTAGTAATGATACGGTTGAAAAACCGCCGTCTGGCAACTGTCACAGCTGCAGGTTGCTGGTTTATCTCCGGAGCTTGTGGACGGAATTCCTCAAGTTCGGCAGTTGACGTGGTAGTCTCTCCAGCATCTCCATTTTCAGCTGCTGGTGTTTGTTCCCCGTTGACAATAGATGACTGATCGTCTTCCGCACTGGAGCCTAGAGCCTCTGTTCCCGAGACAACTCCATTGCTTGTGGCATGGCCATTGCCTTTCGCTGCTTCTGAAGTTGGGGTTTTTGGTGGGACAGGTGAGGCGGCGGTGAATAGTTCATATGCGGTAGTTTTGTCAAAGAGCTCAACAAATGCACCGACAATCTTGTCCCAGTGTTCATCTGAAAACTTGGTCACGTTTTGCAAGATCAACTGCTGTAAGCAATTGCTTCCAATTCGTGCGATTGTGTCATTCTCCTGACAGATGCAAAGAGTCAAAAGCCCTAAAAAGCGATCGAGCATACTCTGTAGCGCGTCAAAATAATGGGTGAACAGAGTGATCATGTGACGCAGGGCTTGAATCATAGTTGTCGACAACCAAACAGAAAGTTCTTCATGGTTGGGCACTTTGGACATCTCAGATTTAGACTGCAAGACTACAAAGATCGGATAAAGCAATTGCCTCCAAAGGACATCCCAGAACTCGGGTGGATAATCACCACCGTGCCGAACGAGCGTGTCAAAGAGGTAGTTAAGAGCTCTACAATACAATTAGAATGTTTTCCTTACCAGATTCTTGAAGACCAATGTTCATCACTTACCTTGAGCGTACCTCCAGATCGTCACCGGTCATCAATACATCTTGGAAAGCAATGAGCACCGGATACCAAAATTGTTCTTCCTGTGACTGGCGGTTGAGCTGATGCTTTAGATTGGATCCGGCATCTTCCGTAACATCTGTAACAGTAATATGCTTCCGCGAGAGAGGACATTCTGGAGTTTTCAGCATTTTGCTGATAGACAGTTTCAGTGTCTCAAGGGCCTGTAGTGCTTTCTTCTGAAACTTGGTGTTTTTCGAAAATTCAGTGAGGCAGATGATCAAGTCTGCAAAGGCTCCTTGGCTGATCACTACCCCGAAGCGGGTGTTGTATATTTGTGTGACATGTTCAAAGGCCATGTTCACAATACTCTCTGCGAGTTATTAGAACTACGTTCAAGAAAACTTAGAAAGAATAGTCTGTAGCTTACCATATGGCTCCCGAGCTGCAACTGTGAATACACCGAACATTGCCTTCCAGCCCGAACGTATGTTATGACCACGAGCCTGAATCATCTGAATGAGACACCGCAGGACCATATCCTTGACAGTAGCGGTATTGGTGTTTGTCATGATATGCTCAAATGGCTTGAGGAAATCTTTCTGGAACTTGAAACCAGGAAGTTCTTCAATTTCCATAAACCTCATGGAAAGTTGACGAAGCGAATCAAGTGCAAAGAAAACCACGTGAGTGTTGGACTGGCAGCCTACTTCATTAAAGTGTTGTCCAAGGATTTCCCAGATTCTAGACCACTCGATCCTCACTCGAGTCATGTTGTAGTAACTGATCTCAACCACTTTCTGAAGACTATAGGTACGAGGAGACTCGCTTTGTCCAGAGGACTTAATTTCTTGCAAACTGACCTCGCTAAGCGCTCGAACAAAGTCAACAATAGCCTCATGCGAAAGGTTTGCGGTGTTACTAAAAATTCGGTCAACAGCATGGACCATTTCCGCTGAACGACTCTCCAGAGCTATTTCAGGTCTGAATGACAACGAGCTGTTCGTAGAACGTTGACGTCGTCTGGAGGTCTGTGTAGACCTTCTGGATCCATCGGGTGTCGAGGGCACAATTCGTGCTCTGGATACATCAGGCAACGCTCCTTCGTCCACACCGTCACTCAACAGTTGGAAGCGATCCAACTGGCTAACACAGGTTAGGATTTCGCGCCAAGAGTCACGCAGATGATTGCCTTCAGAAACAGCAACTTCTAAGAGAATTTTCAATGCCTCCAAATTCTTGCTGGTCATTTCTCGAAGGTTGCCGAGATTTGTGAACTTGGCCAAGGCCGTCACAAACGCCAGTCTTGGGGTCTCCAGATCAAAGGAGCAAGATATACGAATTGCCAGTTTGACTCCTTCCATACACAGCCTAATTTTTTCAATATCTTGTGTTTCTTGAACGGGAGCGGACAGCCCAGAAAGGAAAGAAGTCCAAGTCACGTTGAACATGGATCCGACATGACGTACGGAAGTGGCCGGTATGAACCGAGAGAACTCATCTCTGACAGCGGTTCTGCGCTGGGCTTTGATAAGACTTCTATAAAGCTGCTCCGTTTTGTTGGCCATCTCTTCCGAGGCCTGAGCGTATTTTTCTCCTTGAATATCTCTGCCCACGGTGGCGAACACTTGTCCGGCTCTTGATGCAAACCCGGCGGGAGCAGCGGGAAGAACTCCTTGTTCAGCAGCGTGTTCTCTCTCTGAGTCAAGTACAATTTCGTTTTTAGCAATCTCATCGTAGATGGAGTTAAGATATTCTGCGGGGAGATCTTGATTATCGTTGATGCCTCGGTTATTTTTGATGAAATCTTCCTTTGTCATGCGGGGACCTTTCATCTTGCTACTATGCTGATCCGTGTTAAGCAAAATAACAGAGTATGCCAAAACATATGCTGTATCGGCATTGGCAAAGCTGTTTGGATTGCCTGAAAGATAACGCTCTGCGAACTTGAGCATGAATCGGTCGATCTTCTGGGCTTCTCCGGGCAAGCGGAAACTCTGCAGGAACTGACGGAGAGAGTCGACGAATCGTCGTTTAGAGAAATCCATAGAATCAACGAAAGCATGCATAATGGCAACATTCTCCGGCTCTCCTTCTCCAAGATACTCTCCAATCGCAGCCTTTTCAAGACGATCATTGCGAAGCAAGAAGTTGGCAATATCTTTTGGTGAATCCGATCGAATGAAGCCATCCTTGAGCAAGAGCTTGATTCCACGCTTGGGTTTGAAATTAAACTGCTGAATAGCCTGAGCAAAAGCCGCTTTTCGCTGTCTGGCCTTTTCTATTTCATTCGGGTCATCTTCTAACGCCGGTGTCGAACGGCCAGTGCCGGTGCCTCCACTATCAACAAAGGGTGATGGAAGAGCGGTAGAAAGAGACGGGGCGTCTAAAGATTCTCTGTAATTGTCCACAGACTTTCGTGACAAATCCTCGCGATTGCCGCTGCTAGAGCTTGGCAATCGCTGAGACGACCAACTATCTAGAGACCGTAAAATTTCAACCAGACAATCAAGAGCGTGATACTTCATTGAAAATTCTGGTGATAAGTTTTGTTGTGCAGTGGATACACTGTTTGCGAGACTCGTTGTGGTCAAATTGGGTGGAAGGTTGCCAGGTTGGTGCCAATCGTAAGTGTTCGTAGACTTGACGCGATTTTCTTGAGGTGGGTGTTGAGTTGTAGTGGGCGCCGGCATAATCACGAAACGAGATAATTGCTCGATGATCCTAAAATAATTAGCATATAAACAGCTCATCTTAAGTGTGGTAAGGGCTATTTACTCTTGGAAAATGTTCTCCAGTGCAGTTCGATCACAATCATAATTGAGGTATAACTCTACCAGCGCTCGTGAGTCCCCTGCAAGCCTCTGAATAATTTCCATGAAATATTGTTTCTGGAATGCCGGAGAACTGCGTCTTTCCAGGATTGCAAGGTAGATTTCTTTCAAGAACACCTCCAATTCTTTCTGCATGATAACTTAGTGGCCCGCAGCATTCACAGGATGGCATCAAAAACTGACCTTAAGCATTACTCTCATATGTTTGAGCATAAGCCAAAAGATTTCACAACAAACCTCGAAGACCTTCGGGACGGAACTAGATCCATTGCGGCTTAGACTCAAGCACAAGTGCGGTCTCACGGCATGGAGTAGAGTCATAGAATCAGAGGAGGTGGTACTGTTTCGAATCGTTGCCAAGGGCGAGTTGAAAACAGCGATGTGGTTATTGACCAGGTGGTGGATGAGATGAAGTGACAGGAGCTTGGATCTCATATTCTGGGATTTGATATCCTGCTGTTGGTCATGTGTGAGAGACTTGTGGCTCAATTTACACATAGCCCTGAAGACGAGGAAAGCATCTTTCACGTAAATCTCATCGACCTCATCCTCAGACGCATCCACATCGTCTTTCTCATCGGTAACGTTGGACACAGATCGAGACGATCGATGGGTAGGTCTTGCGCGAGTAACCATGGTGGGGGCATTGTCAGTGACCATTGTATCATCTTTGCTTGACTCGAAGCTCTGCAAAGTGAGCTTCTCCCTAGGTTCCTTTTGGGCTGGCTGATCGGATACAGCCTCGGTTGGCTCTAAGATATGACTCCCATCGCCGCCATCAATCGTCGCAGTGTCGGTGGGAGTTTCTTGATGGCCTTCCGGTTCACGCGTGCGTGCTTCTTTCAAGTCAAGCCTCATACGGACCCTATCAAACACGGTCCCTAGCATTTGCGTCAAGGATCCTTGTGCAATTTGCTGGTTTTGACCTGACTTGGAGTATATAAATATATTGTATATCTGACGCACAGCTTTCAAGAGACCGGCACCATGAACGACTATCTTGTCATTGAGCACGGCGGCCAACAACGATTTAATAATCTGCTGTTGAATTTCCGCCGGTGTAGCTTCGTTTTCGAAACAATCGCATATCGTTTCGATCGCGCGTTCGATTAACGGGATTTCTCTGTCGGCGGGATTCGTCTCGTCTTGGCTAAGGCGGCTTGAAGGGAAGGCGAAATAGGAATACGTAATTAATTTCCCGATACAATCCAGGGCCGTGACCTGAAGTGGAATACTGAATGTTTTGGTCGCCAATTGCAGAGGTAGAAAGATGACCTCAGGGTCAAGGGGCTTGGCATCCGATTGTTTGATGTTGGCCAGAGCCTTCTGGACCGAGTCTTCCAATTGCTTGTTTCTTTTCGCATCTTTCGAGGCCGCTATTGTTTCCAGGGCTGTGACAACAAACACGGTAGAGCTTACCGGGGTAGATCGGTGTGTTGCTTGTGTAGCAGTGGTGGATCTTGAATCGGAGCGGGTTCTCGGGTCAGGGACAGCAGGGTAATGGGGTTGCGGAGGAATTCCAGTAGCAGGCTGAGGTTCTCCATTCTGATGCCTTTCATCCTGATCAGCAGTATCAACATCATCTGTAGTTGTGGCTTCTGTGGGTTCCGTCTCCGACGGATCCGTAGCATCCTCAGCTTCGTTGGCAGCTGGATCATTCGCAGACGGAGATTCATGGCCATCGACACCATTGGCCTCGTTTAATTCCGCATCTGTCGTCTCTGAAACTTCTTTCCATTCCGCCGCTGTCGGTAGCTCTGACTTGTCTGCCCTTGGTGGTTGCGGCGATACAATCTCGGGGTCGTTGGGTGCATTGGCTTCTGCCTGAGAGGTCACCTCTGCGACCTCGTGCTCCGTCTCAGCCATTGATGCGCAATTCCGGCTAATGAACGCGAGCCGGGCACTGTTCAGCAGGTCAACATGAGATGTTTTGAGGGGTGAAAGCTGAATGCAAAGGTCTAATGCATAGAGAGCATGCTCTAACAACAATAATTAACTTAATGGAGCCAGCCGCCGTGCCGCTACCTTCCACGAACCGCGCTAAGCCGCATTGGGCTTCTTGCAGCGTGTCTTCAACGTGAACAACGAAACTCCGGGCGCCGGCAGAGACCCACCTGGCAGCTGGCCCCCTGACCAACCAACGGCGGCTTATGTCATCCGGCCCTTCTTATGCCGATTTGATCCGTTCTTCTCACCGGAGCTCAACAGAAAAGTTCCCAGGCTTTATCTCGGCTCTGTGCTGCTTCTATTCCATCCTCGTTAATTGTCTGTATCTTACTGCGCCGGCTGCCTGTTGAGGGACGCGGAATTCTTCAATTTCTGTTGCAATTGGTGGTTTTCCCCTGGTATTCGAGCCTTTCACAATGCGCACTTCGAATGTCATGCTCTCGAAGGGTGCCGCCCTCATGAGGCGCCCCCAATCCCTTTACCGACTGAAAGATGCCTCCAGGTATGATGCGCGCTTGCATTTGAATGCCTCTGTTGATCATTGAAGATACTAACCATTGATTTTCCGATCGCCTAGGCCTCAATTATTTGCTGCCTCTGCTCTTGCCCGGTATTATGCATCGAAGTGTACGTGTCTCTCTTTTTGGATGTCAACACACGGAGAATATCCTAACAACGATCTCCAGCATTCCCTCCACACACAATTATTAGCATGCCCGCGTTGTCTCCTACGATGACTGCTGGAAATATTGGCACCTGGCAGAAGAAGGCTGGCGACACCTTGGCCCCCGGTGACGTTCTCGTCGAAATTGAAACCGATAAGGCGCAAATGGACTTTGAATTCCAGGAGGAAGGTGTTTTGGCCAAGGTCCTGAAGGATGCCGGTGAGAAGGATGTCTCCGTGGGAAGCGTAAGTATTGCGATGCAATTTGAGAAAAGTCCGCAAATATTGACAATTACCAGCCAATCGCCGTTTTGGTCGAAGAAGGTGCCGACGTCACCCCCTTTGAGTCATTCACTGCGGAGGATGCTGGCGGCGCGAAAGCCCCTGCTGCACCAGCTGAAGAGGCTAAGGAGGAAGCCCCTAAGCCTGCCCCTTCGGAAGCCCAGGAGAAGCCCGAAGCCATTGAGCCAGAGGTCACCGGAGAGCGACTACAGCCAGCTTTGGACCGCGAACCCCAGATTAGCCCGGCCGCCAAGACCCTTGCTCTTGAGAAGGGCATTCCTATCAAGGCTCTTAAGGGTACTGGACGTGGTGGACAGATCACCAAGGAAGATGTTGAGAAATACAAGCCTGCTGTGTCAGCCGCCGCCGGACCTAGCTACGAAGATATTCCTTTGACTTCCATGCGCAAGACAATTGCCTCCAGACTGCAAAAGTCGACGCAAGAGAATCCTCATTACTTTGTTTCCGCTACATTGTCCGTTAGCAAGCTTCTGAAGCTTCGCCAGGCGCTCAATGCCTCTGCTGAGGGCAAGTACAAGCTTTCCGTCAACGACTTCCTTGTCAAGGCCAGCTCTATTGCTCTTCAGAAGGTCCCAGCTGTCAACTCCAGCTGGACTGAGGAGAACGGACAGACCGTCATCCGCCAGTACAGCAACACCGACATCAGCGTTGCTGTCGCTACACCCGCCGGGCTCATCACCCCTATTGTTAAGAATGCTCAGGGCCTCGGTCTCTCCAGCATCTCCAACCAGATCAAAGACCTTGGCAAGCGTGCTCGTGAGAACAAGCTCAAGCCCGAGGAGTTCCAGGGTGGCACTTTCACCATCAGCAACTTGGGCATGAACTCCGCTGTTGAGCGATTCACCGCAGTCATCAACCCACCCCAGGCTGCCATCCTTGCCGTGGGCACCACTCGCAAGGTCGCTGTTCCTGTTGAAACCGAGGAGGGTACCTCCGTTGAGTGGGACGACCAGATCACCGTCACCGCAAGCTTCGACCACAGAGTCGTCGACGGAGCTGTTGGTGGAGAATGGATCAAGGAGTTCAAGAAGGCCGTTGAGAACCCATTGGAGCTCATGTTGTAATAATTTGATCTGCATTGATGAAGGGAAGATGGCCATATACTTGAGGATGTGCTCGTTTGCTGGATATCGGGACATTTTAATATTTATCCCATCCCTGCCCTGTTCCTCTTACCTGTACTAAAATTATTCTCCTTTGTTCGTCAGCGTCCAATGATATGTGATTAGATCTCTTTACTTTACTTGACTTTATTTGAATGCAAATGCATTAATGCATTTTGAGTGGCACGTGCTCTTTTCGTATATCTTAACATAGGTATTGTCGGCGTGCTTCCAAGGTTGTTATCGCAGCACGACGCCTTCCCGATTTGGGCATCCCAAACATTGCCCGAAGAAAGAGCCCACGATCTGTTTTTCCCTAAGCAGTTTTTTTACCATCCACTCCAGTCCAGTTCATTACCAACGCTCAATCAACCACGAACTACAGCTGGCCTCTTGGATCATAAAATCAGCATGATGGAAGAGCAAACCCAGAACCAGCTAGACGTGGCCAGTGAAGAAGTCATTGAAACAAAGGCGAGTTTTGCACCAACTCTTATCCCCCCTCATCCCTCTGAGTTTTTCCCCTTCCTCTACCTCATTTCACTACTATTATTCTAACCCTCAATCTGAGCAGTGGAAAGAAACAGCCCCTCCAATCATTCAAGACCTATACTCGTCCATGATCCACAAGGAACGCGATATCCAAGCATTCCACATCTGGTTACGCCTGCTTGACGATAACCTCGTGCCTAACATCAGGGGTCTGACTGTGCATTACCATACCGTTCCTTCGAAAAACGACGACTATGATCTTATCCGCATGTCCTTCCTCGCCAATCCTGACAAAGCAAGCAATCGCAAGACAAAAATCCAAGTCCTTGCGTTTTCTCTCTCTTCGCCTTCTTCGTCTCCTTCGTCCTCTTCCTCTTCTTCTGATAGATACGACGAATCAACACCAAAAGGCGAACCGATTCCTTGGGATTCATTCCTCGAAGACGTGAAAAACCAACACCAAATAATGCACGCCAAGGGCGAGTTGGAGGGTGACTACGACTGCTTTGTGGTGTATAAGCAGTATGCAAGACTCTACACGCTACGAGGTGCAGAACGAGCCAATATCAGGGAGTGTTGGGTGACTTTCGGTGCCGAAAAGATGCAGAGCCTGGGTATTCAAGCTTTGTGGACTGATAGGGATGATTTTGGTCCGTTGTTTGAGTTCAAAACACACTATACCATGATTATGCATTTGTTGAGGGCTTTTGCTTGGAATATTAATATTCCGTATGTCTTCAAATCTAGGAAGTATAGTAGGGATTGATATTGTTTGGGTTTGGGGGCAGACTCTGGATTAATATGTATGTTGGAATTTCAGAATTGTTATGTCCTTTGTATCACGAATGTACCTTGAACAAAAATCATTGAGAGGTGTCTACTAAAACATATCTCTAAATGTCCAGATGAAGAAGTATTGTTGACGAGTATATTCAAAACCGTCCTTTCAAGTGTAAATACTCTGTGATGACACTAATGTTAGGGCTGACAAAAATCCTCAAAAATAAATAAAGTTTGGGAACACTCACCACCGTAATTTGATTAACAGACAACCCCGGTTCAGCCATTTCGGCATCCTTCAAGAAATCAAACGGCATCCAGACGAGATGGCCTTTAATCTTATCCAAATTCTCGCGCACAGTATCCACGGGTAAGAACGGATCGTGTAGATGACCCTGTTTAATCGACTTTCTCGGCGCGAATTGATCGTAGTCCTCAAAGTTTTTGATGTTATCATCGGGGTCTGCACGGAATAAGAACCGGAACACTTCTGTATTTGTTGTTGCTTGCGTGGTCCATGTTTCCCATAACTCTTCGTTCAGCGGGTCAGCCACGAACGCGTCGTACTCTGTCCCTTCGTCATTGCGATTTGGGCAGTCATTAGGTGGTTGCGCGTTTGGGTCGTTGCTTCCATCGTATTCTTGTGGCAGAAGCAAGCCGAGATGCTCACGCCAGAGATGGCGTCGAAGAGTAGCTGCGAGGCGTGCAGCTCGGTACGGTTGACCATTCATGGTGCTGTCAATCATATCGGTATCTTCGAGAACGATGGCCAGTTCACTATCTCGATCGCCAAGTTGTGACTGACATTATGGTTTTTGTGTGAGTAATCAAAATATCAAAAGGGCGCCGTTACTACTGGGCAATAAACTTACTCGATCATTAATATTTGCACTTCCACAAATGACAATCCGGTCGTCGGCAATGCAAACTTTGCCATGAACATAAAGCTCCTCCTGGATAAAGTTCTCTTTCTCTGTTTCAGGGTCGTCCTCTCCCCAGTGTTCCTCGCTCACTTTTGGCTGGTTGAGCATAGCATTCTGTGCAATGTTGTCTTTGCTTTTGATCTCTCGATCTTCCCCGTATGTCTGCTCACGTTGCTCCTCAAATTTCCGCATATTGTCGATCTTCTGTTCCTTATGTTTTGATCCAACGCTATAGCTTTTTTCTTCTACATCACCTTCTTCGCCAATGCCCGGGTGGACACTTTCGCTCATTATCTGTTCTGCATTTGCGCGCTGCACGTCTTGATAACGTACACCGGACTTTTCCTCTTGCTCGACTAGCCTTGATGTTTTGTTAATACGGTCGTACGAACGAAGATTGAAGAAGAATATATGCTCTGTGACATCCAGGTAAGTAAAAGCAACCTATTAGCGATTGGGAGTTCATGTTAATACCTGTTGGATCAACTCCTTGCGCTCTGATCTGCCCGAAAATAGAGTGTTCGCCCCTTAAGATGGACTTATATTGATAGTCCATAATTGCTCGAGTGCCTGCCGCAGCGCTCTGGCGCAGATCTCCAGCAAATCCTGGAATGGACGGAATAACAATGATTACTTTGAACTTGCGACCTTCTTTTCCCGCACGAACCACAGCATCAACAATGGCACGGCCTATGGTATTCTGCACAGGCGCTTGCTGGTCTCCAGTAGCAGTCACTTGATAAATGTATAAAGTTAGCAACGGCATCCAATGGCTGTCACAATAGCAACATTACTTACCGAAGAATTGGTTTTCTATGTAGACGTAATGCTGTGCGTTCCTGATAATCTCCGAATAGGTATTCTGTATACTATGCTCCGTCAAAATTCCAGAGGACCAGTCACCACTACTTCTGATTATCTGAGCATGAACCGTCCCCTGATCACTGCGAGGTTTTGTACTCAATGGGGTCAAGGGGTGCTGGATGTACTCTCCGCAAGGATACTGTGGGCGTTGAACTGCAATCAAATCCTCCTCGCGACCCTCCAACAAGAGATAGTCCACGCTATCGTCGCGTTTATATTTGTCTCGTTTCACACAATTCCATCTCAGAATAAAGTGCTCGGCTATGTCGTACACGCAGTCACCCGTTAAGCCCATCGCAACATCATGCCATGGCATACGACCGTAATCGGTTTTGTTTAGCTCGTTATTTTGCCAGTCCGCGACACTTTGGAAATCCATGATGCGGTTGTTATTAAATTCCTGGCCTGGGAAAATCTCGTCCTGTATACCGCCTGGATGAACGTCTGCAAGCGGATGCTGGTGATTATCCCATCTCCCGAAGCAAAGGTCGATACCGCCGATAAACGCAAGTGAATAATCAATTACTACAAATTTTTCGTGGTGGGCCTATACAGGTATTACTATTATATTCGACTTGACACACGAAAGAAGAATATCTTACCCAATAGAAGGTCATATCGCCAAAGTTTTCCAGGAGATTGTGATCGGGGTGGCGAAGAACATGAATATTTCCAGCGCCTTTCGTTCCTTTGGGACAGAGGTTTCTCAACGCATGTTTCGTATGTGCAGAATTACACGTTAAAGCTTGTTCTACCTGTACATTTTCTTAGACTCGTGAGTTCTGCACAACGGAGAAAGAAATGGGGGTTATGAGATATCCCAACATATATTTTATATGTACGTACCTCCTTGTAGACAATGACATAAATCTGAACGCCAGCCTCAGCACGCCTCTTGAGGATCTGGTCTAATCTCCATTCCTGGTTGAGTTCTGGCGGTCTTCGCATGAACAACTCGGGCGAAATCCACCAATCGGCGAGATAAATGGTTTCCTGAGCGCGTTCCAGCGCAACAGAGACAGCCCACATGTAATCTGACGCATCGACATACCACTTGACATTATTTCCGTCGTGCTCAGGAGCAAAGGAGCCGAATCGGTGAGACTCCGAGATGGCGGTCCGTTTTCTATCGGTCTCTTGTTCATGGGCCTCGTCATGGCGATGGTTTCGATTGACGAGATTCTCAAGCTTTCCAATTTTATGTTTCAGATGAGATGCTTTGGCTCGGACATCGTGTAGATTAGTGTCTGCCAGTCATTAGTTTTATGCCAGGAAAAAAATGTAAGTAAGAAGTGGGATTTGTTTACGCTGCAGCTTCTCCTTGAGGGCCTCCATTTTGATTGGTGCAATTGTCACAGTACAGTAGACGGAATGTGCGAGGACTGCAGGATTACAGTCAAAACTCGCCGAGCAACAAAAGCGAGCAATTGCAATGATACAGCAGAAAATATAGGATATAGGTTATATCATATATAGGATCTTGGAGGATAGTGGGATGGCCAGCGCAGGTCCCTCCTTCCGTGACATCATGTGCTCCTCTTGGCGCCTCAGCCCTTGCGTTTAGCGCGTGACTAGCTGGAACACTTACGTATCCCTCTGCTAGTTGCGGCTGATTTGAATTGGATATCTGTTTATCAACACATCCCTTTCAGCGGGGAGCAGATTTGTGCTTATAACTGCTATTGAAGTGGACAAGATCACTCAATATAGACTGACTGCACACACGCCCATTAAATGCTACGAATCAAATCAGCGGGCCCTTTCGTTAACGCATTATATTTGGTTAATCGGATCTCCCCGATTACAACATCCCAGGTGAATGCTAAGAAACAAATCATGTCGCTTTCAATCCGCCCAGACTTTCTTCCTCCCCAGCCTCCGCATAATGTGACTAGCACAATCATCGACTTCACTTCAACAGACCCAGCTATTCCAAAATACAAAGACTGTTTTGCAGCCGTGGTAGACAACTTTATGACCGAGGCTGAATGCAACGAACTTCTTGCACTAGCTGAGAAGTCTGCGTCTCATGGCTCAGCAGACTCTGAACTATGGGACCGCGCAATGGTCAATGTCGGCAATGGAAAACAAGCCATGGTTACTGACGTTCGTAAATGCGGACGCATAATCTGGGACTCTACAGATATCGCAGATAGGCTTTTGGCGCGACTAATGCCGTTTTTCACAGAGTGGGATATGGTCAGTCTTGCTGCCCAGGGTCTTGCCGGTAAAAAGAGGGGATATTCCTTGTCCCGATTGAATGAACGACTACGGTTTTTAAAGTATGTCGGAGGGGAATACTTTCGACCACATTTGGATAATACTTATCGAACCCCAGATCGGAAAGAGGTATCATTTTATACGATTCATTTGTATTTGAATGGCGAAGGAGAGGAAGAGCAAGACCTAAAGAAGATTTTGAAGCTGCAAAAGGAGGAGCAGGAAAATGACTTGATTAGAGTGGAAGCCGGTAAAGAAGATGGCAAGGGAAAGTTACTTGGTGGTGCAACAAACTTTCTGTCTTCATGGATCAAGAGTGATGAGGCCGTGAGGGTTTGGCCAAAGACGGGGCGGGTGTTGGTTTTTCAGCATGATGATCTGTTGCATAGCGGTGATTCGGTATATGGAGGAACAAAGTTTACTGTTAGAACGGACGTTTTGTATTCGAAGAGTCATGTTGGGATCGGACCAGCCCAAAAAGCTACGCGCATACTAGAAGACCTGGTATGATAATAAATAGCTAGCAAGGGCGGCCGTTGGCCCAGACTCAGACCCGAAGACTTTCTGCTCTTGTTCACAGACCAAGTAAAGTCTTTCTTTGTAAATATTTCCCTTTCAGAAACTGCCCAGTCATATATCCATTTCAATACACTAATGCCCTCGTTGTCATTAGATTCAAAATAAAATAGATAGACCGTGACAGCAAGATCGGGCCAGCGGCCTTTAGCAATCGACTGTTCCGCCATCTTCCTAGCCCCAATTGCTATAGAACCACCTCGCCGTGAACAGATAACCAAAAATAAATGTGGCAGTTTAGTTAACCTAGAGAACAGCAATGACTGCCAGTTTAAGTAGAGCTAGTAGCGCGGTAGTTTTGTTGCGGGAAATCCAGGGAAGATGGAACAGCCAGGGTTTAGAGATGTAGATATGCCTCGGAAATCCTGACCGACAGTAGGCAAAAGACTGGGACCGACACTTGGCAACATTCCATGGAGAATCGAACAGGATCAATACACAGTAACGTTTCCTACATAGTAGTAATTGATAGGACGCACCAGTTGAATTGCATGGGCTGCTAAGACTCTGGTAATATGATTAGTTCACTTTTGACTAAATACCCTGCTTTTCAATCCGTTTCAAAATGCATGTCTATTTCATTCTATTCAATTATTTACTAAGCCAAATTCTAGGACACTCACAGGTGAAGTGTCTGTTAACTAGCTACTAGGACGCATAATAAACGACTCCAAAGCTTCCGTAGGTCTGCCATATCTAACCGATGCAGTTTTTGAAGCGTGATCCATCACAATACTGAAAAGGGTCTCAATGGCGCTCGTTTCCGAAGAAGCACGGTTAATTGCGGCTGGATAGTTGCCCTTGTCTTCCAAAATTCGTTCCGCCACAGATAGAGTTAAAGGCAGTCCATTTTCCGTAGCGTTTTCAAGAAGCTCATCAATTCGGCGTGCGCGATATGGGGAATCTTGCAGAAAGACGGCCTCCTTAATGTTGTTGATGTGTGGGACATAAAAGTGGTTTGCGTGCGTCAACTTGCCGTCCTTGGTCTCCAAAAGTAGCACATCACCAGAGCTACACTCCAGTCCGGTTCCTCCGGTAGCATCCCCCGCTAATAGATGGCATGAAGAAGCGACACCAGACTTTGATAATGTGTCAACGGCCTCTTGGCGGGACGTGCTGTCCAATATAGCACGGAGAGCCAGGTGGGTTGGTAATCGGTTGAAATCGACTCCACGCGCACGAATGGCATTAAGAGTAACGCTAACGCCAGCTGAGTTGATTCCAATCTTTCCAATAATGCCAGCCTCGGTTATTTGACTAATGCTTGGTCGGTTGTTTTGCTTGATGTACAAAGCAATCAGATTACCGCGTTGTGCTCGCTCCCACTGCATAGATGCTGTCAGTTGTATCCTTACTTGATGGTACACAATTTGCGATTGAGCAATTGACTTACATCCCAGTTTTGCGCGGCGATTGAACTGTCCTTGTCATGCCAGTAAAATGCCGTGCAGCCATCTGCCATGAGTCCCATCGAGATTTCCGTGCGAACATTAATGGCGAGGATGTCCTCGAACGTATGCCCCGAACCGTCGGCAATTCCTAGATACATAGACACAAAGAAATTAGTGACAATTCATTGACCAATACAATGTGGTATTCATCGCCCACCTCTCATCTCCTCTACATAGTGATTCCAATCCTTTTGCAGAAGCGGGAGAAATTTCACTGCATGCGATTTTGCCGTGGTCCAGTCCATATGCGATTTGGTTACGAAGTATTGCCTGTAAAATTCGAGGCTGCCAGCAATTAGATCACGAGCAACCGTGCCATGATGATGGCCAATCTGAAGTCGAAAATTGTCAGATTATTTCCTCTCAAGTTTGTATGAATATATATTGTGATGGGGCGTGCGTTTTACCTCGTAAGGAGTCCCGGAGCAGCGGATATGCAACATTTTGCCGTCTGAGTGTACCTGCTGATATGGAAAATGGAGGATGAACTTTTTTTCCGCAGAACTCCTTTGGCGGCGTCCATGACTGCATATTCTTATCTGTTTGTAATTTCTCTTCGCCATACAAAGCGCAACGGAGCATCTCCGAAGACTCGGGGCTTATCGCTCGGCGTCTAACTGCATTGGTGACCATTCTCGGTGTCTAACCGCTTTGGGAAATCTCCTATCATGAGTCTGTGAGTATATCTTCAGACGTTTAGGGCAGCAGGAACAGCTAATATTTCATAAAATCGACCCCATTGTGTTGTTGCAATCTTGTGTCCACTATTGTACCATTGTTTTTACGTACTGAAAATGGACTCTGACAAGAAGAACCCCATCCAGCAAGTGCGTACAGCCGGTGGCGAGTACGGGGAAACCGCTGAGATTGGCGAAACAAAGACCTTGGAGACCGGTCACAATGATATTGGATATGCATTATATCAAGAAGCACTTCAAATTGATCCGGTTGTGCGGGAAAAGATCGCGAAGACCGTGAAGCTTAAGCTGGATTTCATTCTCCTGCCACTGGTAAGATACACTGCGTTGTCTACATGGTAACCTCAAAATGGAATGAAATTGACATTGGAACAGATGTGCATTGTCTACCTGCTAGGCTTCCTTGATAAAGCAGCCCTAAATGATGCCAATGCATACGGGTTGCAGGCGGACCTCGGTCTCCACGGTAAGGAGTACTCGTGGGTAGCTGCAGTCAGCAATTTTGGGTACTTGATTTTCGCATATCCATCTACATTGATACTCCAGAAATGGCCGATTGGAAAATATGTAAGCTGCATGTTGATGGTATGGGGATCCTTGTTGCTTCTCACGCCAGCAGCTAAGAACTTCGGGGGCATTATGGCAATCCGGTTTTTTCTAGGTTATTCCCTCCGGGCCCGTACAACAGAGAGAAGAGACCGAGCTAACATTGCTGACAGGTGCTGCGGAAGCATGCATAGCCCCAGCCTGGATGCTACTGACTGGTATGTTCTGGACTCGTCAGGAGCAGCCATTCCGTATGGCCTGGTGGTTAGGTTGCAACGGTTTCGCACAGATCGCTGGAGCAGGTATTGCATGGGGATTGGGGAACACAAATGGCCCGGTGGCGTCCTGGAAATTGATTTTTGTCGTATGCACAACCCCCTATTGATTGACATCCCAACAAGAATCTGACGAGCTAGAAAGACCATCGGCGCAATTAGTTTCGGATACGGCCTCATCTGCCTTGCCCTTCTTCCCTCGACACCGAATGATTTTTACTTCTTCAATCATCAGGAGAAAGTGGTCGCCGTATGGCGAATTGCGGATAATCAGACTGGTATCAAGCACGGGAAAATCTTGTGGTATCAGATCAAAGAGGCTTTGAGGGACCCCAAAGTCTACTTTATTGCTGGTTCAGCAGTGTGTTTGGGCGTTGTAAACGGAGCAGTCTCAAACTTCATGACAACCCTTTTGAAGAGTTTTGGCTATAGTGACATTAAGAGCGTTGAGTATCAGATGCCGGCTGGTAGGTCTTGGGTACCTCGCCAAAAACAAGTTTCTTTCTGGCTAATATTTTTGTCTGTAGGCGCTTTTCAGCTCATTCCGACTGTAACACTCGGGCTCCTCAACTCCTACATTCCCAATTTCCTTGTCGTCTCAATCAGCATTGGATTTTTGATACCATTGGCTGGAATGATCGGTATTGCTACAGTACCGCTTTCCCACCAGTTATCATTGGCTGCGTGTGCGTGGCTACAGCCCATTGCCGGTGTCGCGATCGTTTTATCCTGGACACTGGTCTCATCCAATATCTCTGGCCACACGAAACGCATGTTTGTAAATGGACTGGAGTTTGTACTCTATGCCACAGGAAACATCATCGGCCCGTTTTTGTTTTTGCCCTCGCAGGCACCGAGATACTTAACAGCGATCTGGGCTTTAGTGGGTATAGAGGCGGCCGGCATTCTCTTCACTGTTCTGATAGGGCTATGGATGTGGCGAGAGAACAAGAATAGAGATAAAAACACGGAGCACTACCCCGAACAAGGCACCGAGGCTGGATTTTCGGACCACACTGATATGGAGAACAAGGCCTTTAGATATAAGCTGTAAGGCGGATATTTGCTGAAGAAGGGGGATTGGGATTGTTGAGTTAGGGCTAGGGCTTTAGGGCTAGTGATTCAGTAGTGAATGCATCATACCTATTTTGGTTTAGTGTCTACTTAAAGTTCATAACTTCATGGAGGCCCGGGGAAACCTCCCAACTTCCTTCCTCACTTTTCACTCATCACAAGCATCATGAGAACACCAACATCATGAATAATGAGCCAGCATTTGCAACACCGGACCCCGCAAGCTTGTCGAAATTGGTTTGTATCCCGACCAGGCCCCAATTGCATAGTAACAGCTAGTAACAAGTACCCCTCTCAGTCGCCGACGCAAGGTCAAGTGTGACGGTCAACGGCCAGCATGTCGGACCTGTCGCACGAGGCAGGATGACTGTGAATATCCGGCCACCCTGCTCCCTGGAGGCTACGCTCTCAATGTAATGAATTTTGAGTCATCATTCCCCTCAGCCGGCTCTGCTCATTCGGTTTCCCAGTTGCGGACCGAAGGAGCTGAGAGCACGCATGCAAGGGAAGATAGCGTCCAGCAGCGTTTATTAGGAATTTTCTGGTCGACGCACCATTCGGTGGAGCTTTGTGCGTCCATTCATCGGCCATCGTTTGAAACGGAGTATTCAGAGCCCGGGAACGAATTTCTCATGTGCGCTATATCGTCCTTATCGGCTATCTATCTATCTGATGACGAAGTACACGCTCATACGGGCGAGACAACCGCAGCGTCTCTGTCATCGTCATACGCTGAACGTGCGCGGGAGTTCTCACGTAGAACATCTGACAGTCCATCAAGTATGTTTAATTTTCGGTTTTATTTTTTGTTCCCGTGGGAGTAATGCATGCTTAGCTACTTCGTCTAGTACCCGCCATCCAGGCAAACTTGATCTTGGGCTTGCGTGACTTGTTACAGCGCTCTATATCATCTGGGTGGATGTATATTGGCCATGCGATCCGCATGTCCCAAGCAATGCGACTAAGGCGGGAATTCAATCAGCGTTTGCGTCCTCGTGAGAAGGAACGACGTCGACGTACCTTTTGGGCGTGTGTGATCATAGATCGCCTAGCATCGTATTGGTGTAATCGACCGCCAACGATCCAACTAGATGCTATTTCTATCCGCCTTCCCATGACTGAGGCAGCATATGCATTTGACGAAGAAAGTGTGGCACCGACTCTAGAATCGGTCTTGCAAGGCACCAATTTCGAGTGCTTGTCCGGCCTTCTACAGCACTTTGTTGTCGCTGCCGTTCTTTGGGGTCAACTTTCTGGTGAAAATGCGGTTGGAGGGCGCGCGACAGCTAAGGCTAGCCCAATGAATCCCCTGACTGACGTATACCGGTTTCACTCGGTTCTTTTTGAATATCAGTGCCGCCTTCCCACTAGTCTGAAATGGTCATTGGAAAGTTACAGAGCACACAGATCACTAGGACAGGGCCAGCTTTTCGTAAATCTTCACTGGGCAATCCACCATGGACTGTTCGTTATTCAGCAGGAATACCTCCCGCAACTTGATCCATTCGGTAATGTCAACAGAATGATCGGAGATGCCGGATGCGACCGTGCTGGTGTGCCATTTAACCACCGCGACGAAAATGTTGTATCATGTTGCCTTGAAAACACGCGAGCTATTATCTCCATGTCCCAGCTTATGAGCTCCTGCGACGATCAAGCACATCTTTTCCAGTCCACGTTCGCTACGTCTGCTTTGATGTCAGCTGCCCAGGTCTGCCTCTGGGGCCACTTTGTGGAACAATACACAAACACAAGACAAAGTTTACAGAGTACTCAGTTCAGAGACGATTTTATCCTTGCACTAGAAACCAACCAAAGATGGTCTTCCAATTGGAAAGTGTGTGAAGGGTTTGTGGAATCTCTCGAATTACTTGAAATGCTTTATGATTGTGCTTATGGAATGGCTCAAATCCCAACGGATAAAAGTGATGACAATGGCAATAATAATCAGGTTTCGCGCGGTGACGCTTCATCCCAACTCTCTGAGGGCGCAGGACTACCTGATCCGACTACAACTAATCAACGTCTTTACTACCAAATCCGAGCCATTAGCGTTTTGGCGTTGGAGGACAAGAATTTCAAAAGAAGATGCCTTGCAGCCTTTACCAAAGCGATGTGGCCAGATATTGTTGGAGATGATGTTATGGAAGCTTTTCTTCTGACGGAACTCGATGAAGCCCCTAATCTTGGCAATGAGACGATTTTCCCGACATTTCAAGAAGGAGCATCTGAGGAGTGATATAGACCCTCACAGATTGGCTCTGGTCGGGAAAACCTCCGTGAATAGATGCACTGCATGTCCGGCCATTCCCCTACATATTATATTTCTTTAGTGATTCCCGGACAAAGACTGGTTATCAGAGCAATTCATACCACGAAGCCTGATATCCTGTTCCTCCGGCCCCATAGTTGTGGATGAGCCATTTGCCATGTCGACTTTCTCTTTCAATGCGGGCACCACCTTCTCGGCTTGCTACGAACAATGTTAGTTTCAGACATGGTCAAAATAGATTGGATTGATAAACCAACGTCTAAAGCCAACATTGTGTCGGATAACTTCAAGACTCTCAGGCGTGCCTAGCTCGGGGCAAAGATCACAAGCACGCTTTTTGATTCTTTCTGCGAGTTCCATGTCCGGTTGGTCGTTATAGTCATGGTGCAGCCGAACGCCTCCGATGATAATGCCACCGCCAAGTGGTCGGGGAAAAATGTGTGTGAACTCGTCATTGTTGATTTTGTGCATATACATGCGAGTCAATGGTTTTCTGGGCTCGGCAAGAAGCATGGTTTGACCCTAGCTCATCAATTTAGCGATTGAGATATTGTATGGTCCTACTAGAACAGAGACATAAGGTATTACCTTGATAGGATACACTTTTGTGTCTTCGATGCCACCGAGTCTCCTCGCACCCAAACCCGTGCAATTAAACACAGCGGCAGCATTAGAAAAGTCGTTAAAGACTTGATCAATGTGTTCGTATGACCTCCGAATGAACCTGACTCCTGCTTCTAGCAGACGCGATTGCAACCTGGATTCTCCTTTCAGCTTCTTGCGGTATATTACCAATCAATTGTATGTATATAAAGTGTGGTCATAGTCTACGTGGAAGTGTGAAGACATACCATGCAAGATAAACACTAGGGTTGATCATAAACGTCGTAAGATCCAAACCAAAACTCGCCCAGGCCGGCAATTCTTCCTTCTTTACCTCCGTTACGCCGCCAACAAGGTCTTCGAACCACTTCTTGCGAAGACTTTGTAATCCAAACTTTGCTATATCATCTTCATCGTATACGAGACGAAGAGGAAATCTTTTTACACCACTATGCGAGGCAGAGTTTGCGGCAGTGGTGAGAAAGCGTTGAAAAGCGACATGTTCGTAGACCGCCTGCGCGCCCCATTTGTCGTCATAAGACATCCAGTTTGCGCCTGCCCAGCTGGAGCAATACTCAGCGGAGGATTGATCTCCAGGAAGATGTTTGGCGACCACAGTGATGGAAGCTGTGGGATGTTGGCGGAGCAGTTCAACGGCCGTAGTGAGGCCGATGACTCCGGCACCGAAGACCACCACGGACGTTGGCGTTGCCATTGTCAATGCGTCTGTGATTGGAGTAAGACTGGTAAAAGATATGGTCAGTAATCAAGAGTAAAAATCCACGAAGAGCGTGACGATAAGAAGCTATATGAACATAGCTGAGGCTTCGGCCTCTAACCGGAAACGTTCTCCATCCCGAGGTTAGGGCTAGGGCTAGGGCTAATGTCAGACAAAACAAACATTATGTAGAAGAGTCATGTCAGCATTTTTTAATCCTTCATCACACTCTTTGAGGGACTATTTGTGGAGGTCATAAAATGAAAATGCAGGCATAATTGGTAATTAAATAAAGTCTGTGTGTCTAGCTCTCTTTTCACGACATTTCCCCACTGTGAAATGCCCAATTTCTCAACCAGGTGCCCATGGTACGAGTAGACTGTTCTTCGGCAATATATCGAGGTTAGAAAAGAGTCGGTTCCTACGCTCCTACTCAGAGCATACCACAATACAGAAGTGAGATATTATCTCTCCACTCCGTCAATAGGGCTCAGTTTCTATGTTTCAACACCACACATGAAGATTGAATTAAACTTATAGGGAAGCTAGAGAGAACAAGGTACACGCACTCATAGAGTTTCCACTGGAGTTTCTTTTTACTGGGCGAGAGATGATTAGATATCAAGCATGCAGCTCAAGGTTTGCCGCCGGGAACTGTATGCTCCATCCCGGTCACTTAGGTACGTCCAATTATTGAGTGTTTACTTGTATGTACACGTGATATTCCTATGTTAGGATCCAGATGAGAAGAATTCATTCCTCGCAAGAAAATATTTGTATTCGTGATGTGTGCCTATGGAATTTATGACGACGTCTTTTTAAGCTTGATATGCCCCACACTGTGATCTCGGAGGAAACAAATTCCGGGGCAACCCTATTCTTAATTCGAGGTGCTCCTTCCAAACAACCTCTCCTCTTGCACTTCTATCCATAGGGAATACTCACTCCATGCTACAGTCAATGCAGCTGGTTCGGATTTGGCACAATGACTGCATCTCGAAATGTCTACAAACGAGAAATAGATTTCAGGGCCCTGGCACTCGAGTCCCCAGAATTCGCAAAACGGTATGAATAAACAAAGAAATCCAACGTCACTTGTAGCTGACCTGTTCACAGTCTGAAAACGAATGATCAGCTAGATTTTACCGACCCAGAGTCAGTTAGGTGAGCATTCTTCTGAACACGATCTGCCTATGACGCCAAGTATTTTTACTCACTCTCAATAGGCAACTTACGAAAAGCTTGCTGGAACGGGATTTCAAGCTTGTTGTGGACCTTCCTGATGATAGGCTCTGTCCCCCAGTATGCTATCGCTCCATTCATTACTGGGAGAACTGAAATTAATCAGTATCATGGTTATAGGTCCCGAATAGGTCAGGAGAATCCCTCTGAATTGGAGGACGAGAGCCATGCTAATTTGACTCAGACTAAATTATATCCTCTGGCTCCAAGATCTCCTCGACACTAGCGCCAGGACGGGGGACGACCAATATGACCCAAATAGACAAGTTCTCGGTCTGGATATGTGAGTTGTCTTGTCTTTGCAGCTACTCATAACTGTGCTGACCATGTATATATCGCGACAGAGGGACTGGATGCTGTGCTATCTATCCTCTGCTAGGATGCTCCATGCGTCCACAGTGGAAGTTTGTCGCTACAGGCAAGTCAATACACGTGCCATGACATATAACTGAACGGTATCTCTGACATAGCGCAACCAGATATCGATGACAGAAATATATTGTCGTCACGCCAAACCGTTTCGAAAAATAAGCTTGAAAATCGAGTGAGAATTATAGAAGCAAAACCCGATGGTCCCCTCATCCCATTCGAAAAGCTCAATGTTGACAGGTATGAATATGAGCCCTCTCCATCCCATCCCAACAAAGCGTTCTCAATACTTCCAGTATAAAATTCCTTGTTTCTCCCATCCAAGCACATACGACCATAGGGTGTGGAAAACAGGGCTTCCCGTCCGCTCAGCCGTACTTAAGCCACACGCCGGCCGGTTAGTAGTTGGGTGGGTGACCACCAGCGAATCCCGTCTGTCGTATGTTTTTTTGCTGCTTTTTTTATTATTTTTTGATAATAAATTGAACTCTTTGCATTTTCGACGGAAAAACAACACTGGAAGTATGGTTATGTTGCGTTGTTGACTTGATATCAGATTGGACTTTGTTATGTGCAACCCGCCCTTCTACGAATCCGAAGATGAGCTCGTCTCCTCAGCGGCGGCTAAATCAAGGCCTCCATTTTCAGTAAGTTCCCGCTCGGATTTGCTTATGGTAATTCTGATAGACTAAACCCGTTGGTTATAGGCATGCACCGGCGCGGCAGTCGAGATGATCACTCCAGGCGGCGAAGTTGCGTTTGTTTCAGCCATAGTAACGCAATCTGTAGCTCTCAAGACCCAAGTGCTCTGGTTTACAAGCATGTTCGGCAAACTGTCTAGTGTATCAGTAATTGTGCAGAAACTGCTTGACATTGGCATCAAGAACTGGGCCGTTACGGAATTTGTGCAGGGCAAAGGAACTCGTCGTTGGGCCGTGGGGTGGAGTTTCTCAGATTGGCGACCACGGAGCGTAAGTTATTTCTATCCAATTTCATAATGCTGGACATTTGATTGATCGGTATGACGGACAGGACGCGAGCAGAGGAATCACTGCACTCCCCAAACACCTTCTTCCATTCCCGTCACATTATAGTTTTGATCTTTCGGGGAAGCAGGATGGATCATTGAAACAAGCTATTACCAATATCAACACGGAGTTCTCATCACTCAGACACTTCTGCTATTCCTGGAACAACAAACAGTCCTGCATCGGCTACGCAAGGGAAGATGTGTGGTCCAGAAAGGCACGACGCAAATTTGCAAGAGAGAAGGCCAAGGAACAGGAGCAGCAAAGCGACACAATGCAGTGCTCCGATGATGGCGGGAATAAGCAAACGGAGGACATAATAGAGAATGCTGCGTTGGGATTTCGAATTGACCTGTCACTTCAAGCTGATGCCAGTGTTAGCGTGGTTATCCGCTGGCTCAAAGGGACAGATCAGGTTCTATTCGAAAGCTTTTGCGGTATGATTAAGAGGAAAGTCATGGAAGAGACTCAAGCATGATAATGTAATCATATAAACAATTCAGATGCATCGTATACAAATATTTCCTAATTGGGGAGGTTAGCGCCACAATGGAACATGATTGGTCAATTCCGGGCGTTGACGCACGTGCAGACCCACCGCCGCAGGGCTTCTGCCTATGACGTAACTACAGCAGCTTGCTTCCCAGTCCGGATGATGGCATCACACATGTGACCTGCTCTCGGTCTCTTTCTCTTTAAGGTCTTTCTCTTCCCCTGTGACAACCCATCACCCGATCAACAAAGCTGCTGTCTCGTCCTCTTCGTGATCTCCCTTCCTATTACATTATATGTATGTTGTCTTCCCTCCCCTTGTCTCCCCCTGTCATTCTCTTCCGATTTCTACAAAGATGTGGAGGTTGTGCGACTGTTTTTATACCATAAGGTGCATTCTAACCTGACAGAAGCAGGGACACTCCTTACAAAATTCCCATCAAAATGTCGTATGCTCAAGCTGCTGCTAGTGGTCCTTCTCAACCACCGCATGAGGTAAGTTGGTCAATGTTAGCTCGCGAATGCCCCTTGCTAACTATGATGTTTAGGCGTAAGTAACTACTTTGGCATCACTGACTCTGAACACGACGAAACTAACATCCGCGAAAGTCGCGCCCCAGCTCCACCGGAGATCGAGAAAACCGAGTCTCTCAGTACCGCTTCTTTAGTTGACGTCGACGCACCTTCTGTCCAATCTGTCCACTCCGACTTCCTCAGCCAGGAAGTCAAAACAAACACGCAAGCTGAGCGATTGCAACGAGAAGCCGAAGAGGCGCTTGCCCGAGAACAGGCCGCTTCTGCCGGCAAGAAAGGCAAGGGGAAGAAAGCACGAGGCTTGGGTAAAAACGCAAAGAACCCAGTCTACTTGGGTAATGCATTCCTCATTACTGCGCTTGGTGCCGGTCTTGGATACGGCGCTTACCGAAAGCATGTCGAAGGAAAGCTTTCCTGGGAGGCTGCTGGTCTTTGGGCTGGTGCCGTGGGGCTATTCGCTGGTGCAGACTACTTTGTTAGCAAGTAAGTGTTCTTCAGGCTCGCCTTGGTAAGCTGATTGATATTGACCGTTGGCTCGTGGTATAGGTGGCTCCTCCAAAACAAATATCCCAAGAAGGACTAAGGGTCCTTATACGCACTTCCTAATTTCCTCTCGGATCTGCCTTGTCTTAGCTTAATTTCCACAGAAAAGAGCGATTGTGGTCATTGCATTCGATGTTGGACATTTCGATCTCTGTTATGCGCAGATTCATAACTCTCTTCTCTTTTTGCTTGGGTTTTCGCCAGTTCTGGAGTTGGTTGGATAGCGTGTCTCCTCTACTTTGCTGGAATCGCGTGTTATGGGGTGCTGTTTTGTAGATAATAAATGGTGGCCGTCACATGAATGAACTTTTAACGTTTGAATAATCAAAGCGAGCAAGCGAACCTGTGCTTCGAGTAATTATGCCAGAAATATTCTTTTGCATTATCCAAGGAAGTCGCGATGGGTGGTGGCCGTAAAAACGAAGAGCGTCATAGTGAAGGCGGTGAATGGCGTCATTATTTTTGACGATGTGTCCTTGACCCCGTTTGACTAGCTGCCTGTCAATCATTAAATACAACGAGTGATGACAAAAAGCTCGTGATGCGACACGGGGGCTGGCTTCAATATTTTATTTCGTCCTTTTCACTTCCCTACTTTCAATAGTGACTGCTTGTCGTCAGCAGTATTCGTCGTTTTGATATATACCTACCTCCACGGGCACGACTTTAGTTTCACACAAAATGGTATTTATTCTCACGGCTTCGTTGGTTCTTACGATTTTTTGTTTCGGTTACTGATTATTTTGTATAGAATTCCCTTTTCAATTCTGCCTTGAAGCAGTCTACGGCCATCCGCCATGATCTCGACACATTCGCCGAATCCCCCGGTACAACATCGCCGGCACTACAAGGTGAGCAGGAGAGAGGGGACGAGACAGCGCACATTGGTAGCGTACATACGGCATTTGCTTATTTCTTCGTGACAGGACAGATATCTGCATCCCTTGCCTCCTTTTCGCGGACGATAGGCGACTACGCGGCGCTCGCCAAAAGTGAACTTATACCGGAAAAGAAAGAGAAAGCGATTGAGCGCGAGAAGTCATTTCGCACGGCATTGGCGGATTATCGACAGCAGTTTGAGCGTCTGCGGAAAGAGCGAGAGGATACAGTAAGGGTTCCTTCCATAGCTACGGCGAGAATAATACGTTGTTCTAACGTCTACCTACCTACACAGATATCGACGACAAACCGCGGCGAGCTTTTTGGCCGCCGTCCACATCATGCTGCGACCCCGGAGAATCCGTATGCAGACCACGCTCTGCCTCGATCATCTGCATTTGGGTCAGGAAATGCCTCGAGCTCTGCTGGCGGGCTGAGCTTCGGCGCCGGTCCTGGGAACTACGATCGCGAGACACATGCCCTACGCGAGCAATCGTTCTTCTCTCAGACTAATACGCAATTGGATGAGTTTCTCGATCGGGGCCGCGCTGTGCTCCACGATCTCGGCCAGCAGCGGGATGTCCTGAAGAATACACAGCGGAGACTATACAGCGTCGGCAACACGCTGGGAATCAGTGGTGATACGATCCGCATGGTCGAGCGGCGAGCCAAAGAAGACAAATGGATTTTCTGGGGCGGCGTGGTGGTGTTTTTCCTGTTCTGCTGGCTGGTGATTCACTTTTTGAGGTAGTAAAATCGCATACCTAGGTAGTAGCTGGTTTTTTGAGCGTTTTAGCAGGCGTTGAGGGCGAGGCGTAACTTCAGACAGTATATATTTATTTATATTTATATTTGTATTTTATTTTATTTTATAAAACACAACTTGTCAATTGTACTGTAGCGCTCACACTGCACAGTTAGGCCGGCAAAAGCGGCTTGGCTGGGGCGGGCCTCGGCGGAGAGTCGGGGCGAAGCTCTCAACGAGGGAAAGCGTCAGCGTCCGTCGGATCGTTGTTACCTCAACCGCAACGCAGCTTTTTCATCCGCGATCTTCTCTTCCTTCCCTTCCAATCTCCAGTCCAATTGCCATCCCTTTGATACCCTTCCTTTCTCCTTATACAACTCCATAATCACAGCCATCATGTTCGCTGCTCGTCAGTCGTTCGGTGTCTTCCAGAAGCGGGCTTTCTCCGCCTCTGCTCGCCAGGTGCGCACTTTTCCTGTCTCTATCCGATTGACCGTGCATCAATTGACTTTCTGTTGAATCATCGCAGGCCTCCAAGGTCACCGTCCTCGGCGCTGCCGGCGGTATTGGCCAGCCTTTGTCTCTGTTGATGAAGCTCAACCCCCGTGTTACCCAGCTTGCTCTGTACGATATCCGCGGTGGCCCTGGTACGTTGTTGTTGCCATCTGTTTGCTATCTTGCGTCATCCGTTGAGCGAATTCAACTGACTTGATATCTATTGTTTAGGTGTCGCCGCTGATCTCAGCCACATCAACACCAACAGCACCGTCACTGGTTACGACCCTACTCCCTCCGGCTTGAAGGAGGCTCTCACTGGCTCTGAGATCGTCCTCATCCCTGCCGGTGTTCCTCGCAAGCCTGGCATGACCCGTGATGGTACGATATACCTGACTGTAAATGTTTTATTAAACTTATTTTCTAATCTTCTTAGACCTTTTCAATACCAACGCCTCCATTGTCCGCGACCTCGCCAAGGCCGCTGCTGAGGCCGCTCCTGATGCCAACATCCTTGTCATCTCCAACCCTGTACGGCGCGACAAGTCTATATTTATGCGGCGAGAAACAATGCTGATTGAATACAGGTCAACTCCACCGTCCCCATTGTCTCCGAGGTCTTCAAGGCCAAGGGTGTCTACAACCCCAAGCGCCTCTTCGGTGTCACCACCCTCGACGTCGTCCGTGCTTCCCGCTTCATCTCTCAAGTCAAGAGCACCGACCCCGCCAACGAGGCCGTCCCCGTCGTCGGAGGCCACTCTGGTGTGACCATTGTTCCTCTTCTCTCCCAGTCCAACCACGCCGACATTGAAGGCGAGGCCCGCGACGCTCTTGTCAACCGCATCCAGTTCGGTGGTGACGAGGTCGTCAAGGCCAAGGATGGTGCTGGTTCCGCCACCCTCTCCATGGCTTTCGCTGGTGCCCGCTTCGCCGAGTCCCTCCTCAAGGCCGCCCAGGGTGTCAAGGGTGTTATTGAGCCTACCTTCGTCGACAGCCCTCTCTACAAGGACCAGGGCGTTGACTTCTTCGCTTCCCGCGTTGAGCTCGGCCCTGAGGGTGTCAAGGAGATCCTTCCCGTTGGCAAGGTCAACGCCTACGAGGAGAAGCTCCTCGAGGCTGCCCTTGGTGACTTGAAGAAGAACATCAAGAAGGGTATTGACTTTGTTGCCCAGAACCCTTAAAAAATTGAAGAACGAATTAGAAGCTTGATTGTGTGTTGTGATGAAGAACTGCATACAATACTAGGGTTTTCTTTCTTTCATCGTTATAGCAGTCTAGATCTACGCTTAGCCTGGTATAGTTAATATGTAAAACAGAAACAACGATCTTTCTTATGTCAGACAAAAACCTACTCATTAACCATTGTAGTCGTCTTAGCCTCCCTTCCTACGCATATAGGAGATAAACATCCCCGATTACGGCATAACACAGGTATAAGTATAGGTATAAGTATTTGAGTAGTAACATTCTGGTATTTTTATTTATTTAATAGCTACCTATCGCTTAGAGCAGGTATAATCGAGAGTTCTTTCCATGACACATACACATTGGCAGAAAAAAAGGAGAAGAACAGAGAAGAGAAAAGAAAAACAATACAGAATCGAGTGGCATATGGTTCGTTCATCATTCATTTCTTCATAGATCGATCGACGGATTGATCAATGATGGCTCGTTTCTCGTAAGTCGTGATCATGACATATGCATGGGTCAAGGGGATGTATGATGAGAGGAATGGGGTGGGGAGTGAAAATAAAACAAAAATTGGAAGAAAAGAAAATGAAAATGAAAGAAAAAAGAAAATTGAAAATTGAAAGAAAATTGAAGGGAAAAGGGGAAAATGTTCAAGTGTAACTTCTCATGGCATCCAAATATCCTGTTCCACCCCGGAGATCTTGATCGAATGTTTCGGCGACTTCTAGCACGCGCTTGATATGGGACATGGAGAGGGGGGTCTTTTCGTTGACGGCTAGGGCTTGAGCGGTTCGGACCGAGTTTTTGATCTACCTTGTTAGTATTATTGTCTAGAGAGAGGAGAGAGGGGACATACCTGTCGTCCATTCAGGTTGTGGCGCGCAAGAGTATCAAGATCCTTGTCGGTAAAAGTAGACGTTTCAACACCATCAATCGACTTTACTTTCTCCAAGAACATCTTCCAAATGCTCCGCTTCGCCTTGGTGGTCAGATCGCCGTAGCGCAGCGCGATGTGGATACGAGACTGGAACGCATCGTCGAAGGTTTCCACGCGGTTCGTGGTCAGGAAGAGGATTCCCTGGAAGTATTCAAGCAGACGGAGGAAGATGCTCACGAGCGCGTTGCGGTGGATGTCTTGAATGGTGCGCTTTTCGAGGAAGACATCTGCCTCATCGAGGAGTAGTACGGCGCCCCAGGAATGTGCAATGTCGAGAATCTTGTTGAGTTCTCCCTCGAGGCTGCGTGAGTCTGTGCCCAATTCGCCAGCACTGACCATGTACAGAGGCCGTTTGAGAAGCTCTGCGATTCCTTCGGCTGTCAATGTCTTGCCTGTTCCTGGTGGGCCGTGTAGAACTGCCACGAGACCCTTGCCCTTGCCTTGGATGACATCGTCGATGTTTTGCGCCGCGTTGAACGTGTGGGATTCCACCAGCGCTTTCACAATCGATTTCTGGTTGTCGGGCAACACTAGAGAGCTGAATGCACCTTCGTTCCACTCGATTTCCTTCACTCCAGACACGCTGAATTCAAGCCACAGTTTCTCGCTGAATGCAAATCCCAACACCACAGGGCTTGCAACCAAGAGGTCTTCTTCAGTGAATTCTGGCTCTGGCGTTGCTTTGCCCTCTGTGTTATTGCCGTCCTTGTCATTTTCAACCAAGTCAAGGTTTTCCTTGTTGGTGATTTCCACGCCGTTCTCGTCATATTCAATCTCCACCACATGGGCTTTGCCTTTCTTGTCTCGGACGATTTTGAACTTGGGACGAGGAGGCTCAGAGTCGTGGTGGCTCCCGTCATTGTGATCTTCGTCAGATGACGATCCTCCGCAGCGGCAATCCTCGCTGTCTTCTTCAGAGTCCGGATCGAGCACATCAGGATCTTTGGGTCTGACTATGCTGATTGGGTAGTTCGGATTGATACGGCGGTGTAGAGCAGGGTCTATCATGACACGTCCGTTGATGTTGACTTTGATAACCGAGCGCTTCTTCTTGAAGAACGCCATGCCCTTGTGGAAGCGGTAGTTCATGCCACGCAACGCAACAAATTGCTTGCCACGTTCGATAAGCTTGGCCTTGAGGTTCTCTGCATCGCGGTGGTATTTCAACGGATAACAAGCCAGACTAGTAATCTTGCGGGCTCCCTTGAAAGAGTCGACATCTGCACCCATAGTACCCATGCCGAATGATTTCCCGTCATATTCAAGATATTTTCCCTCAATCACATACCATGTGCCTTTCATGAATGACGATTCTTTGGTGGCATATTCAATTTTGAAGGCCCGTGGCTCGTCTGTATGGCCGTATGTCGGGGTGTAGGCAATAGTGTTAGGCTTGAACAGAGCCCACAGGAGATCAAATGTAATCATGTTGGACTCAAGCAACGGATAGAGTGTCTTCTTGGTCTCTGCATAGTCGTTATCGAGGTACTTGAGCAGGATCTTGAGATGGGCAACTTTGGTGGCAGCCAGCTTTCGAGCCTTTTTCTTCTTCTCTGCTTTGGCAAGCTTCTTCAATTCCTTCATATGAGCACGAGTTTCTTCCAAATATAGGAAGAGCATATTTGGGTCAACAACAGGCGTCTCTGCTACCAAGCTCACTCCCTTAACGCCATCCATGACGGTGGCCAAGGCATCTCGTAGGGGTTTGCTCTTGATATCCACCCATGTGTCCATGTACTTGTTCTCCCAGTCGAATTTGCGGCGCACGGTGAAGATGTATTGATCGAATTCGTCGGCATCGGGGTCGTCCAAGGTTTCTCGGAGTTTGAAGTTATGAATTGTGCTGTCCCAGACTGTTTGTAGTTTGTAATACTTTGTAAGCAAACCGTTAATTGTCCAGTCGTATGAGCATCAACTTACGTTCATCAACCCGCTTGAAGGCGACTTTGGAGGCCCGCTTCGATTTTCCCTTCTTACCCCTTTCTCCCTTGTTCTCCTTGCCCCTCAATCGTCGAGATCCTCCCTGCAATAGTCTAAGATTAGCCAACTGCCTACGCATTCTGAGTTGATTCGAGTCGGGTACATCTTCCTCATCCTCTTCGTCGGGCAGATATTTTTTGGCCAGCTTTTTCGCTTTGCGTTTCTGCTTCACCATCTTGGCGATCTGCTGTTTCATGGCTTTCTGGTCTGCCAGGGGGTCTTCGTCGTCGCTCGTGGTGCTCTCGGAGTCAGAAGACTCTTCATCTTTGGTGCTGCGGTGACGTCTCTTCTTCTTCGATTTCTTCGACTTCTTCGCTTTGTTGCGTCTCCGTCTGTGCCTATCCTGCTCACTCTCACTGTCTTCAGATTCCGAGTCAGAATCCGTGGATTCGGAGTCTTCAGAGTCAGTTGAGCTCGATGACTCTTCGTCAGATGACGATGATGATGTTGTTTCCTCTTCGTCAGACGAAGGCTCGACCTTGACCTTTGTATGTTTCTTCTTCTTGTTTTTCTTGCTGGAAGCTTTCTTTGCAGTCAGATGGTGTTTGTGGTTTTTGCACTTTGACTTCTTGTTCTCATTTTTTGCTGCTGTTTCAGAGACTTTGGTTGTGTCTTCCTTGGCTGTGGTCCCTACTGCCGTAGACTCTACACCAGTTTTGCTGGTTGTTGTAGATGCAACAGCCACTGTAGAGGAAGCAGTGGAGTCAGTCGAGCCAAGAGGCTCAGTTGCTGGATTTTGAGTCTGCTGTTGGTCGTCATGCTCCTCCTGGTGGTCTGTTACTGGAGGCTCAGCCATATTGGAAGAAATGACGCCTTCTTGCTGCTCTAGACGATGCTGGTGACGATGCTTGTCACGCTGTTGAGAGGGGGACTCTGACGCAGGCGTGAAGAATGGGGATGCCACAGTGCTAGGACTAGATGCAGATGCAGCTCTTTCTTGAGACTGCATTGGAGTGGCCAACAAAGGTAAAGAGGAAGGAAGGACAGGTAAAAGGGAAAGGAAGCGAGCAATTGACCAGACTGCTCTCTTCTACCAGTGAATTGACAAAAAAGAAGTGTCTGCTAGAGTGAGTCAGCAAGAAAGAAAGAAAGGGAAAAAAAAAATAGCGCCTAGGATGGAAGTCTTCTCACATTGGCTGGTTTTGGCAAACAAATCCCTGGGGAGCGGGCGTCAGGAAATGAGGTGGATGGGCGCAGCACAAAGAAAACGAGGCAAACAGCGATCAGGTCGCACGAGTGAGTTGTTCTAGATCCCCAGGGCAGATTATGCAGGCGGTGAGGAGAGCTGGAGAATGTGAGGTGAGGTGAGGCAACGAGCAGCAGCCAGTCAGATGAAGCAAGATGAATAGACTGCTTCGATCGATGCAGCTGTGGAAGAAGGAAAGAAAGAAGACAAGGGCTTATTTATGAAGCCAGCGAGGACTAGGCAGCCGTCGAGTCATCGTCCGACAAGACAGACAGACAAGACAAGAGAACAATCCATGGACAAGGAATAATAATAATAGTGAGTGAGTGAATGAATGGGCCCGTCTGCTGCCTGTTTGAGCGGCGCTGCTGAGTTGGCGCCTAGCCTGGGAGCCTTAGCTTTTAGGTGCTCCAACTCCAAGCCCTAAGGCTGCGGCGGGTCCTTAGCTACAGCCTACATGCACCTAGCATTTAGTATTTAATCTGTTAATAGCTATGTACTGCTATAGGCAGACAATCCCTTTGTAAGGATCATAAGGATCATCTCTCGCCTATCATTTGCAACGCCCCTGTCGAGTTTCACCTTTCAATAGTACTATTTTATTGTGTAGGAACTAAAGTGATGCGGCACGAGGCGTTTTTTACTTTTCTACACCAGGAGCCCGCCTAACTTATATGGCAAGATGCTCGCTGTCATTGTACGTATTATTGCAGGGCTAACTAGCAGCTCCTCGATAGGCTAGCTCAAGTCGGGGTTGGCCTAAAGATGCGTGACCAGCGTCACCGACTTTTGTCCTGGGGCAGAGCTTGCATGAACTATTTTCCCGCCGATGAGGAAGGATTCTTTATGTATTTTAGTATTAGATAAGTTAATGTAGATGAGCGGTGGAAATTGGATTTTCGTGCTTTCTTACTATTTATTTTACTTCATTTCACTTTTAGCGTCGATTCGCAAAGTGATGCTTGGAAGGATGCAAATCGTGGCTGAGTAAGGTTGACTCAGGCTGCTGGCCTGATTTATTGGAGATCGCCAATCGGCGGTCTTGTTTGTATGGGCGAATGTGATGTGTCGAACTCTGGGAAATTGAGCATCAAAATGTCATGCAACCTAACCTTGATGAATGATGAAAGACCAGGGTATGCGTGTCAGAAACAGCTCTGAATATGCACATATAGCTGTGTTGGTGACTTGATACGTAGTTGAGCTAGGATAGGGTTACGCTTAGGGTTAGTATTCTCTACTGAAAACATTGAAGACAAATTTATTTTCAATTTCATTCCCATCATGCATATTCATATAATCGACATCGGGTATTCGTCAAACGCCGGTTTCATAGCATACCTAGACAGGTAGGTTTCTGACATTCCAGATTCCATACGCCGGAACGTAAAAAGAGGAGAGAGCGAAGAAAAAAAGTAGAAAGGAAATATTTCGTAACAAAAGATAATCACAGTAGACTAGCCATGCTCATGTTTCCGCCTGTCGAGAAAGAATTGCCCCAGATGGCACTTCCGTTCGTCAGCGTGGCCCGGTCACTATTGGTGTCATCGGTGTTGTGACGCGGTAGCATTACTGGTCTGACTTTGGTCCCAACAAAGCCTCTTCGATCACGTCCAGTACGGCCTCGGCCGAGCCAGTTGTGCTTCAGAGTCTTGGTTAATGTTTCAATGCGTTCTTGTGGCCCGTCGCCGCTTTGGATGCTAGCCAGCACGCTGAAACACTGCAGCATGCGGCCAACCGTGTCGGTAATGACGTGAGACGAGTCTGCCGTTTGATTGTTGCGGAATGTCTGCAGTTGGCGTTGTGAAGGCGATGTGAACGACTGGAAAATCAGCTGGTCTGGGTTCGACGAGGTATTGGAAGTTGCCCGGCTGCGATTGGCGCTGGCAGAGTCGGACGAGTAGCTACCAGCGATATTGAGCAGTGAGGATTGAGAGTTGAAGCTGCCGTATGTGGGATCTAAGGATGCCGCTGTACCAGGTCGTCCACCACTGTTGCTACTATTGGAGGTAGAACTCAATGCGCCTATAGTTGCATTGATAGTGTCGAGACTGAGGCGTGAAAACACTGCCTTCAGTCCCTCGTAGCGTTGCAAGATAACAGTGTCACGAAATGCGACCAGCACAATTGTTCGGACCTCAAGCTCGTCGCCAATAGCACTTTCACCCGTGTCGCCGTTTGTAGGTAAAGCACCCCAGAATTGCCTAGCATCCCAGGCATTCATCACCGATCCGCGTCCTTTAAATTCAAGGTCCAACGGGAGAAAGACTGCCTGGATAAAGGGTAAAATCGTCCCAAATGCCAGCATCCAAATCTGCATCAGATGGGGCACTAGTTTTTCATCCGGTACACCACTAATCGAATGGTTCAGAGCAGAGAATCCTGTATGCAGTAGGTCTCGTAGGTCTTCCACGACGGTGGGCATATGCTTTTGTACACACAGCTGGATATGTATGGTCACCAGCTTGTTCAAATCCTCCACTGCGATACGCACATCACCGCCATCGAATACAACTAACAATTTAGCTTTGAGAAAATCCCAAACATCTTCTGCCGCCATGTTATGTAGGCCGAAACCCTGAAGCATTTCTTTGACGCTGTCGTTGCTGATTGCACTCGCAGAATTACCTAATGATGAAGGGGCGTAAGATGTCACTGAGCCGTTAGCACCGGCACCAGTCGTGAGAGGCCAATCTGAATCTGCCTCCCTGTTGGCATCAAATGCCTTCTCTTCTCTTTTCTTCTCGCGCAGAGCCCGGCCGCCGTGGAGCAAATCTAATCCTGATTTTGGGAAGCCTGATGACGAGGGTCCCGGAGAGGACGGTGCGAAACTGTAAAGAGGCTGTGGAGCATTCGGGTCTAGAGGTTTCGAGTTGCTAGAAGCAGATGATAGCTCTAGGGTACGATGTTCGTGCTTGATTTTTGGTTTTTGCCGTGACAGGAAGTGATGTTTGTGGCTCTTTTCTTTGTCCTTTTCCTTTTCTTTCTCCTTTTGGCTTTCGCCCTTTTCGAGCGGTACAACTGTACTGGCCGATGCGTTTGAGAGATTATACATAGAAGAATTGTTCGAGCTCACTTCCGTTAGGTTGGTCGTAGATGCGCTCACAATCCTTGACAGCCCACTTGAGCCACCGAAACCTCCCTTGCTAGGAGATGGGAGAGCCTTTTCTTTCCAATCTTTATCTCTAGATATACCGATATGTTTTGGCTTTGACGAGAATAGCTTCATCTTTGACTTTTCCGCCTTGTGTTTTTGGTCTCCCAGCTCCGGCACCACCGATTGTCGAGGAAATGCAATATTGGCAGCTGTCGTAGCTGCAGCCACACGCGAGCCAACAAGCCCATTCTGGTAGGTAGCACCGGAGAAACCGCCTGCTCCAGCAGCAGCCGTGGCATTAGCTGCCAACTGAGCCGGAGGAGGGGAATCTCGGCTGGCCTTCCGAAGTTTCGGTCCGTCCTCGATCGGAACCGTTTGTGATCGATGCCGCGCGTGGTGTTGAATAGACTGCATAGCCGCCTGGGCGGCTATCTGAGAGGCGGAGAGCGCCGTCATGGCTGAACTATGGTCGGAAAGACTCGCTGTAGGCAGTGAAGGTTCGAAGAAGCCCTGCGAATGCTGTCGCGGCCGATGCCTCTGCAGTTCCTGCTGCAGGGCTCCCCGTGGAGAGGGTTTCCTGGACACTGGATCGTTCGGCAACCTGAGAGCTCCGCCGGGAGGACGTGACGTCGAGGGCGAGGATAAAGAGACGGTGCTGCTGTTTGCACTCGGACCAATGACGCCAATTGAGGAGGTTCGAGGGGGATGGGGGGAAGCGGTATTGAGAGCGTGGAGATGGCCTTTGGGCCGGGTAAGCGTCGTTACCCGGGAAGAAACAGAGGAAGCATCACTGTCTGACGAGCCCGGACGGTCGTTTTGAAGCTTTTGATGGCGAACTTTATCAGGCGAAAGAGCCGCCCGAGAATCAGGGCGGCTCGCGGGCGACCGATGCATTGTCAAGCACCAGAAGCAGCACCCAGGCAACCACCATGCGGACGATCACTAGCACGGCATGCTCGTCGGGCTTTGCACCGGCAATCATAGATCCAAGGCAGTAACTAAAGATGAAACACAGACCCTCGGGGCCATGGCAGGGGAAAAATAGAATTCACAAGAGAAGGGAAGGGCCGCTTTGGCGTTGGCGCAACGACGCTGGCTGTTTGTACGTAGGTCTCGACGTTGCGAGATTGATTGTTGGCAAACTGACCGGGTGGACTCAGACTGGGGCTGCCTGAGAGCCTGAGACACCCGGCGAATTAATCTTTAATTAAGCGCCCTAGCCTTCCCGGGCTTAGCACGCCGTGACGCCTTCCAAGTTCCGCCGGAGCCCCTCCTCCAGCTTGTCTTCCATTATTTACTCTCATATCTCAATTGCAGGTTATCCTCGACTAGATTGTGAAAAAACCAATAGCTGTTACATATAACAGACTATATCTGCACATGCAACCCCCAAGGAACGATCTATATCCACCGACAATGGCGACCGACCACAAACAGGCCATATCTGCGTCATACGCTTCCCCGCGACCACCCACGTCCCAGACCTTCCGACACAAGATCGCTACAGTGTTGGACCAGGAAGGCTCCGTGGCAAACAAAAAGGAATACCTGACTGAGCTTCGCGGCCTAGTTACATTGGTACAGGCAGAAATTAACGTTTTCCTCACCGAGCGAATGGAGGAGGATAAGCAGAGGGAAGGGGGTGGAAGCAAGGATGCAGAACAAGAGGCGAAGGAGGAACAGAACTATGGCGAGGAAAACGTCGAGGACGACGATGCTTAGATTGCGGACGCTCCCATAATCTTAACGAAGAAATGCTCGATGCTTTGAAAGAGAAGAAAACAGAAAAAGAATCTTTTACTATCGGTCCCCGCTCGGAGGAGAAAAATGACATACGCACTATATATTCATATATTCACACTCGAAAGTACGGATACAATCGACAGCTAACTAAACAACTCCACTTCGCTTTGGGTATCATCGGTACAACGAAAGCAAGTCTAATCTCGATCGTTGGGAAGGAAAGTCATTGGACAGAAAAAGCTCATACCAGAAAGGACAATAAAAGAGAGGAAAACGACAAATGGCATCACATCACGATGAGATATCGCCGGTACAACAAGATGAAAAGATCAAATAATCAGTCCTACTTAGTCGACTTTAAGCGATTTGCACAACCAAGGTGAACGACATTGTTACTAGAAACGACATTAGCTATATCTTCCTTTAGTGTTCTGGAAAGTTGGGGGAATGGCATACTCTGGGAACACGCTGATAACGCTACCGCCCAATCTCTTATGGCAAATACCACAGGCGCGCTCTTCGGTAATCGTCACATGTCGACTCCGGGCTTTGTTTTCATCCGCAAGGCCTTCTCCAACCAGAAGCTGGGCTTGCGTCTTAATGTTCTGCACCTTCTGCAGATTGGCGACGACACGCGCCTCGTTCATGATTGAGCTGGCAGCACGGATTCGGTTGCGGAAGTAGAACTCGAGTTCTCGCACGGCAATATCCTCAGGGATCAGGCCGAGTGTAGAATTCGCGGGCAGTCGAGAACCGTGCTTCGCTAGTATATCCAATGCCGGGCCGTACTGTGCCTTGTAGCCATGTGGAGGAGAAAGGTAGAGGGACAGCAATGTCAGATAGATGGTGGGTTTGGTATTGTCAGCATCGGTGGGTGCCAGGCGATGGGATGGAGCGACCTCGGCTGCTGTTGTTTCTTCGGTGATGTGAATGTGATTGCAATATCTAAGATCATAATGAGAAAGTTGATTCACAAAAGAAAATGAAAAAAGGTAGTCACTTACTCCTCTGCTTTCCCATGTTCCTCCAATTTGAAAACATAAATCTCTAACGCCTGTCGATGTTGTCCCATCTTACTCAACACTATTGCCCTAGCCTCGTAAAACCCAGAATCCTCTCGTGGAAGAAGATTAAGCATCTTTGCTGGAGAATATTGGGGGCTTGCTTTCAGGAAATCCAAGAATCTTGCTTTCCATGAAAGAAAAACGTCGTCGGCGCCGACATCCAAATCTTCCTCGTCTGCTTTTGTCTTGTAGTTCTGTAACCGTTCCAGGTAGAGTTGCAGTAGCATCTGATGCAGATCAGGGCTCAAGTCATTCAACTCGTCGACCACATGTTCCAGATACCGGATTGCGAGGGCAACATCAATTTTCTGGAGAAACTCAACGACTTGATGTCGAGGAAGGGTCTCGGCATTTTCGGTGTCAGCCAAAAATATGTCCATTCCGAGCTCAGGGTCTTCGCGTATAGGCCATTCTGCAAACTCAAGAATGAGATCGATGAACTCGGGCGATAAATGTTGTATATAAGCGACAGTTCGCTTCGGCCCCTGAAGTAAAGCTGCTGCAGGGTTCTCTTCTTCGTCTTCCACCTTTGATTGACCGAATTTGAGGAGTAATTCCAATGCTCGGCGGTGCATCTTTTTGCCGTAGTAGAAATCAATCAGCTCTGTGTCGCGGCCGTTTTCTTCCAGCTTTTCCATTACCACGTCGGGGTCACAGAAATTGGCAATTCGGAACAAGGAACCAGCCAACGAAGGCGTGGCGTACATGTGCGCTCTGAATAGTGTCGTATCAACCAATTTGGCATTGTCACGTAGACGCTCTCCAAATTCAATGTTTTCGACATTTTGCGGCAGGCCGAGCAACATGAGTACAGATTCTTGGAACTCATCGTTCGCACCATCATGTTGCAGAGATTCAATGCGTAATGTGCCATCTGCATTGAGAAATCTTTGGAATCGGCGCCTGACGTCTGCCAGATAACCTTGAAGCTCACGCACTGCCATTTTGAGATCTTTCCCTTCTAAAACCAAAATCGTTAGAGCCAAGATCACGTAATAAGGATGTCTGCCTACCTAATCGTTTATTCGAGTCCAAATTCTCGCTTGACTTTCCTCTAACGCTGCCGTCGTCGCTACCTTCCTCTCCCTTGGGGCGAAGGAAGGAAGTGAGAGAAGGTGCGTAGGCAGAAGGTTTGCCAGGGGAGGTAGGATCCAAAACTGGCCCATCTGTATGTATTCCACTCTGCCGCTTCGGCGTCGTAGGGGCTTCTTCCTCGGTTGATTCCTCTGAATCTTCCTCAAAGGACGACAAGTCCCCTGCGATGACCTTCGGATACAGTCTTATGACGATTTCTGGGGGCGCAGAAACTTCCGCAAACAGGTCAAGCGCATCACGGTATCTTCGAGAATCAAACAACTTCTGTGCCTTTTGTAGTCGAGCCTCACGTAATCGGCCTGCTTTGTCTGTCAAAAGAGCATCCTCAAGCATGGTAGTGAGACTGATTGCCTCGTCTAGATGCCCGCTTTCAACGAGTACATCAATTTGATTATCATAGCTCAGAGCCTCCATTCGCCAAATGACCCGATCGCTGGCTACCAGAAAACCTTTCCCAGCATGCGCTAAGCTGATGTTTGGGTGTGGCATATGAAGCAGACTGGCCGAAGGTAAAGATATGGACTGTAGGAGAGATAGTGTATCAGGATTTCGAACTTCCAACGTCCCTTTGGCGGGCTCCTGCAACGCTAGCAAGTACGGATATGAGTAACCAAGGGCTTCCGGAGCAGTATTCCATGGTATCTGTCGTTTCCCCAAGGATTTCCCGTCACTGTCGATGAAATGTGTGTTGACGTCCTTTGCAAGCAATACTTGCCCTTCACTTAGCCGTGTAGCTAGAGGTTTTGGCACCGCCCCTCCCATTCCAATGTAGCTCATGCTAACAACACCAACTCCCCCAAGTCTACTGCCCGATTCCTGGCCGGCACCACCGCCAATGCTTCCAGGGCCAACAATGTCATTTGTTTCCATCGATTCGATGTCGACCAATACGTAGTTCGAATTCAGACCCGCTATTAATCTTGTCCCCGATATCCATGTCAACGTCTTGATTCCGCTCACGAGGGTGATCTCGGTTACGTCGGGGCTCAGCTCCATGTCCTGCCATGTCCAGAGGAGGATCTTGCGTTTCACGGCTACAGCCAGACGGGAAACGATGGACGGCAGATCGTTCTCAACATCATTGACGACATTCGAAGTGACTGCAAATGTGCTCGCTCCTTTGGTTTTGGCTAGCTGTTCCTGCAGTTCGTAGCTTTGTAGGTCATGCAAAGAAACATAGCCACCAGCCAGGACGACCAAGATATTTGCTTCTTTAATGAAAGCAAGCTGCTCCGTCTTATAGCGAGTAAATTTCTCCTGTTCCCGCAAAAGTTCGGTCGAGTTCGCGGCGGAAGACGTGTCTGGACGGTCATCATCGGCCTGATTATCATCTTTGGCAGCGCTTTCGGGCGCATGGCCATTCTTATCCATTCCAGTTGCAGCTATTTCGTTGATCCTATATACCCTGAGATTGCCATTATTCAGTCCCACGAGTAGACGGTCGCCGTATGCGAGAATGGATTCGATCTTGGATTTGTCGCGTTGCTTGAGTTCGACGAGCGGTCGCGGCTTGAAGGCGGATAACATGGTTATGAGAGAGGGCACCGAGGTATCACACCTTGGCAGCAAATTAAACAAATAAATAAATCATTGTCTATAAGCTGGTGGCCATTGGCGGAGTTTCGAGGCCTGGTCGCTGCCTCAGAACTTTGTATGTTATTGGGGTTGGTATGCGATTGCGGAGAAGGGTGCAGCCGCCGTCATACACCAAATACGTCATGTGACCAGGCTGCATATTCCTTACTCCAACAAGCAAAAGAGAAACAAATGCCAATTCAGTAATATCGGATATTTAAAATCTTATAAAGGATTTAATATCACGCTCACAAAGTCTTATTGTCATGCTGGGAGGGTACAACCTTTTGTAAATATGGTCTACTGAGAGAGGAGCATCTAAATTTCTACGTATGCAAACTAATTTCGAGTTCTCAGTATGTGTATATATATGTATGTAAATTTCTCGATATAAAGCTGCGCAACAATGCAAATGAAAGCCCTAGTACCTCCGATATATGTACCTAGTATGTACATTGTACAGCCCAACGCCACGCCATGCCATTTTCAGCCCAGCAAGAACATGGCCATGCTGGACAAGTAGATATCCCAGTGTGAATGTAGAGAACAAGCAGAAAGAGTAGAGTGAGCCGGAAGACTTCGCCTTTTTCAGTACTTATGAGACATCAAAGAAGATGAGATTAGTGCCCCGACGGTGTCCCTTCAGTCGGCTCTTGGTGCTTGGCCGAGGACCCCTTGCCACGCCACGTAGACACAGCTGGAATATTGGCCTTGAAGCGTTTTTCCTCCGTGCCGAATGCCCTGGGGGTCAATTTTATCAATGTATGGAGCGGAACTTCCATCCACGGGCTTTGTTCTTGGGACATGTTATGGAAATAGGCGTAAATGCATCTCAATACGGCCTGGTGGGTGACAATCATGATATTTTCACTGCGTTCCAGTTCCATGATGATGGGCTCTAATCGAATGACGACGTCACGATATGACTCTCCGCCTCGATAGCGGTAGTTGTATTTATCTTCGTCTCGCGCAGCAAAGTCCTCGGGGTATCTCTCAGCAATCTCTTCGTATGTCAATCCATCGCAGACACCAGAGTCGAGTTCATCAAGCGCTTTCCATTCGAGCTTATCATAGCCTGTCTCTGCAGCAAGATGTCGTGATGTTTGTATTGTACGCTTCAGGGTTGACGTCCAAATGGTGAGTTTTGTGCCGGGAGGAACGCCGGACTGTTTCAGTAGGCCAGGAAGCGCGCGGGCATAGGCTTCTCCGCGTGTAGAGATGTCGGAATCGCCGCCAATTTTTCCCGTCAAATTGTACTCTGATTCTCCGTGCTATTTACCAGGTCAGTTGTCTGATATGAAACAAGAAAGTGATCAACGTACCCGAGATAACCAGATGGACCGAGGTTTTATATGAAGATTTTGAATGTAATAGACCAGTCTACTTGACAGATAGTCTTTGATCTGGTTTATAATGACGGTAGACCCCACGTTTATCAACTTAACATAGGTGTATGCCTTTTCGTCATCGTCTATCGTTTCGTAAACCTTCTCATAATTGCGGATGCGATTACGAAAGTCTTGCGCTGCCACCTCCGGATCCTGTCCTTTATAATCGGGCGATGTCGTCTTGACCTCAAGTATATTATTCATTATAATATCTTCGTCGTCGCAAGATGATTCTACGAATAGCGTTTCGATGCCGGCTTCGGCGCAGGTCTTGTGAATCCATGCCCGCCTCGTCTTCGTCGAGTTTGTGGCATCGAAAATTCCAACAACGCCGCCGGATTCCTTGAACCATTTCAACATGTCCGATACAGCGGCCTCGGCAGCGGCCCATCGCATCTTTTCTCCTTCCGAATTGTGTGGATCAAAGAAGTTCGCTAGGGGGTGAGGCGACACCTTTCGACGGTACGTCCCTACATTGAATATGCGCGCTGTAATTCCGACCCATGCGAGGTATCGCAGCGCTAATTGAACGTAAGTATTTGCTTAAACACTTGCTTTTCTCCAGGGTTCGCCTTTAGGAACCAGCGTACCTTTTCCAGCAATAAGACTCTTGCCCCGCGCGGGCAAGCCAACCATAACAACGCATATTTTCGTGTCGTCAGACTATTAAAGGATGCGTCAGTCTCAAAAAGCACGAAAAAACAAAGTAACCGCCAATAGAACTGAGTCGGTATGATTGAACTGAATAGCAAGTGTAAGGCCGAAAATTGACAAGATTTTTCTTCGACATGATTAAAATCAATTGAACCATGAATACCACAGCGAAAGGAATAGAATGTTCATTACTGGAATGTGAAAGCGAATTTGTTTTTTCTGGTTGACAGCAGCAGCGATACGGGTCATGATTTCACATGAATTTGGCTCGTTGGAGCCAAACACTGTACGTGGTCGATTTGTACTGGAGAATCGCAAATGTCGCAGTCGCAATCACTTTCGCAGAAGAAACAGTGTGATTGTCGCTTTGGAATAAGCAACAGCTGGAAATTGCAGGTTGTAGATCACCGCGGCGATCGAGGAGGGGCCCGATGGAGACCTTAAATCTAGACAGTCCGCGGGATGGAATGCGAAAGAGGCCAAAAAGGAGAAAAGAATGTAGCAATGCCCTTGACCGCTCACATCTTTTTTGGTCAAGAAGTAAGTTTATGGGCCTAGGCCAGAGCCATCACGTATCATCTGACACCATGTTGAATGAGCGGTGTTGGCAGGGCTAGTAGCTTCTTCACGACTAGGCCGGATCAGATCCAAGCCATGGCGGGTAAACTAGGCGGGAACTCATCCGAAAGAAAAGCTGGAGCAGGGAAGCACGAATTGAAACCGGCCCGGGTAGAAAAAGCTCATAGTAAAGCCTCGGTGAGCGCCAGGCCAGCCCTCGGTAGCAGGGGTAGCTTCGCTATCTTTTTAGTCGCTTGAGAGTTTGCCGCCGTCTCGCCGCCCAACGCAAATCAGCAGATCCTTTCGGGTGAGCGGCGTGCGCGATAACAATCATTCGATGCTACCAGACTGATTTGTTCAGGACGCCGAGTCCTCTCTGTGCTGCCTGCATACAGATTGTGCGAACCATTGATGATTGAACATTTTCAAGCCACAACAGTAGATCCACAACAGTAGATCCACGAGTGACAGTGCAGGGTATGTAGTCGGCGAGACGAATAAATGACAACAAAGGGAAAGAAGCAATTATGGACATGCAATTCAAACTAGTACAGGCCCCAGAGTAAAACAGAACAAACAGAACATTTAGTAAAGAAAGCCACTCACACTCGCATAGAAAGTCTTGCTTGCCGACTCTGTACGACCGGATTCCCCAGATGACATGATGAATCAGATATTCCCAAATGTCGCGGGGTGCGCAAGCTATAGAATATGAAATAAAATGAGAGCCTCGAAGACAGAGGCTTCCCTAGAAGCTGCTTGCTGGTCGAGATTGACGCGAGTCGGTCCTGGTAACAAAGCGAGGGGATAGGCCAGTTGTTGACGGTTGAATGGTTGCTGCGACGCAAACAAGCGAGCGCTTGTTAGTCGCTGGAAAAGCGCGTGAAAGCAGAGAACAAGAAATATGAAACAGGCCTCTGGCTTGTAGATGGCGTAGTGCGCTGTTCTGAATTGTTCCTTGCGAGCTTTGGAAGTGTTGGAAATAAGTCTTGAAGGTCGTTCGAATCGCGGGGCAAAAGGCAAGCAGCAGTCACCGAGTGCCGCGGGAAGGAGCTGGCGGAGAGCTGTGGCGGGGAAGCTACCTCAGGCCATCCACCGCTTGCCTATAGCACCTTTACTTGCTACCAACTACAAGTTACAAAACAGACAGACAGACAGCAGACATCACGCGTTATTCGTCTATATTTATTTTATGCTTCACAACGGCCGTTCGTACATCGTGACAGTTCATGACTTGCTTCAGAGGATGATGCAGAGATATCATATCAGTACAGACCAAAATCGTCCAAATGGAACACATTGACTTTTCCCCATCCATTGAATGCACCTAACACATGGGCTGCGATAAGAAATCATGACAAAGAGGAGGTTATGCCGGCTTGCAGCAGTTTAAAAGGGTGCATTTGAAGAAAAGAATCGAGACGGTTTACGCAACTCACGCCGCAGAAACTGCTGCTGCTGGCTCGGAAATTTCATCTTTCTGTGATGCAGCCCACCTCTGCCTCTCTTCGGGCTTCCAAGACTCGCCGCGGGCTCTTCCAAGCCGTACCTTTCCTCCCCAGGGCCCTTCTTGACCATCGAGAGCGATCTGTGCTGCCGAAGCCTCTTCGACGGTTGCGAAATCGACAAATAGATAATAGTGGTTACCGGGCTCGAAGCGTTTGGACGGGTGGGGAGAAATAAGCTTTGTGATGGCCTCACTAAGTTCAAAAAACTGTCAGTATGTTTGTATGGTGCACCGGTGAGGCTCAGATACATACACATTATATCCCTTGAAGAAGCCTTGAACATTGGAGTCGATGGCTTCTTGATCCACGATCTTGGGTAGACCTCCAACATATAAGCGGCGGCTGTTCTCACTGCCGGATCCTTTGGCATTAGGGGAGGGGGCGTCACTTCGCTGCCAGCGATCATTGGTGGCTGCGAGCTTATCGTTGAAGCGAGAGGGAGAGCTCTGAGGAGATCGCACTGTTGAGCGGTCTTGGGTTGACTTTGCGACGCCAGGCTTGATTCTAACAGGGCGTCCTTGGAGGTCCTTGCCATCCAGGTCTACCATAGCACGGTCTGCTTGCTCCTTTGTGGCCAATTCGACGAAGCAGTACGACGGGTTGCGACCTGTAAAGGGATCGACCGAAATGTCAATGCGTTCGCTAGGGTAAGAAAAAGATCAATCAGCCGAACCGCGCACGTTATCTCAGTAATAGGCCGCACATTGTATAGTCTCCTCCCTCGAAGATTGTTTCCACGTCCTCTTTCTTGGCCGTGTAGGGCATGTTGCCCACATAAAGCCGCCGGCCTTCGGTGATTGCCTGGGAGACTGGCTGCCATGACTTGTTGTTGTTATTGAAGGGGGAGCGAGAGGAGTTATTGGACTGGGTTGTGAATCGAGGGCTGTCGGTGCTAGGGCTGCCTTCAGTCTTGGTTCGCCAGTTTGGCGAGTTGAATGCTCGACCGGCAGTGCGGACACCAGTTTGAGGCGCTTGCTTCGTGGGTGCTATGATTGCTTAGCATATAGTTATACAGAACTATCTAAAAGGAAATGCTTCGGACATACTCCACTGTGGTTGTTCGCTAGTCTGCTCCGTTGCGTCGGCCATGGTGACTGTGGGCGATATCACAACTATTAGCAACCGCGCAAATTTGTTGGCCCAAAGCACGCAATGAATTGGAAAATTTACCTTTTGGTGTCGCGTAAAGATTCCCGTACAGAATTGAAGTGCGCTGGGATTTGAAAATGTGATATAAAAAAATTTCCCGCCTTAGTGAGATTATTGTTGGGCCCCGCAGGGATGAAGTTTGGGTACGTGGATAACAAAGACTCTTCTGGGCATTAACTATGGAGTTCAATCTAGATACATACATAGATCGATAATAAATCGGCAAATAAATTTCTATCCTCTATTTTAATTAATTTGCATCTATTTCTGAGCAACAGGCGATATCTAATTCTGCATTATCGTTGGTGGGCAGACTTAGAAAGTCGACGACCAGTCTAGCTCTTTCAGGACTAGCGCTATCTTCCCCTTAACCAAACTTCTCGTCCTTCTTTAGATCCTCTTCTCAGCTGCAAAGCTACATACAAGATGAAAATCTTCCTCATCCGCCATGCTGAAACTGTCCATAATGTGGGACACGTTTGGTATTCCCAATATCCCATCTGCTTACTTACCTGCACCACCCCCCCCGTTTCTCGTAACTCAGGTACAGAGATGATAAACTTATAACCACACAGGGCAGGCACCACAGACTCCCCCCTCACGAACCACGGCATCCTCCAAATCCAACGCCTCGCGCAGCATTTCCGGGCGGCAGGAATACGCTTTTCGCACGTCTTTGCGTCCGATTTGCAGCGAGCCGTGCGCACCGCGGAAGGGATATGCGAGTGGCCGCCGCGGGTGGTGGACAATGCCGTTGATGCTGGCAGCCGCGGCGTGGCTGTAACCGCGACGCCGTTGCTGCGCGAGCAGGACTTTGGGTCGCGCGAAGGCGGCGTGTTCGGAAAACCAGGCCCATTAACAACAGAAGAAAACGTAACGAGACCTGCAGAAACATGGGCGTCAATGCGCGCACGCTCAAATACGTTTTTGTTGCAGTATTTCCTCCCGGCTCTGCATGCTGCTGCTGCTGCTGCTGCTGCTGCTGATGACGAGGAGGATGCTCGAGCCATCGCCGTCGTTGCGCATGGGGTCATTCTTCGCGTGCTATGGACCTGTCTCGTGGAGGCGCTGTCGCCAATAGACGTGGACTACGGGAGCACCCCGGGCGTCGCTATTGTTGGGCCGCATTGGAGCAATACGGGGTATATGGAGGTGTCTATTCGTCTGCGGCGAGGAGCGGCAGCAACAGCAGCAGCAGAAGCGGGCAAGCGTGTTTCGAAAGGGTCGATGGCGATCCTGTGTATAGATAATACTACCCATTTGCTTAGTTTGCGGCGCATAGGTGGGGGCATAGGCAGTGCGGCGCATGATGCGAGGCAGAAGACTATGGAGTCTTATTTCAGGCCGGTCAGGCGGGAGAAATAGAGAGAGAGAGAGAGAGCTCAAATGATGATACCGGTTTCACACAGACCTGTTCCGAGGATTACTCGATGCGGAAAGTGAAATTTTTGTCCAACTGCTGTCTGACTGGCTCTCTCTCTCTTTTCTTGTTGTACGCCTCTAGATAGGTAGCTACCTAGGTAGATGAATGCTTACATCTAATTCAAAAGTGTAGTGAAAGTATATCATATATTCATATTAACATGCCCAGTTCTCGATACAAAACCTGGTCCGGAACAGGCGCATCCTCCTTTTCATACAGAACCTCGGGCTTGACATTTTTCCTCCGGAATATATACCGCTTGATGGCATACGGGATCTGGCGCAGACCCCATGCAGCATGAAAGCGCGTCGGGACGGAAAACACCTGGTCTAACTCTTCGAGTGTTTTGCCCTTTGTCTCGGGCATGAACATCAAGACTAGCCACCAGCCTACGATGTTCCAGGCGCCGTACCATGCGAATCCGCCTGTGATGGAAAAGCGAGATGATAAGGAGGGCCAGGTAATGGCGAGGATGAAGTTGCAGAACCATGTTGTTGCTGTCGCGAGTGACATTCCGTATGATCGGACGTAGAGAGGGTATGCTTCTGCGGAGTAGGTGAATGGTACAGGGCCTTCGCCCGGCGAATATACGATGCCGAATAGGAAAAGTCCTAGGGTTATACATCCTATACGAGCGGTGTGATGTGTTTCGGGGATTAAGAAGCTGAAGCCTGTGAAGAACATGGATATTGCCATCATTGGGAATGTAGATAGTAACAAATTACGCCGGCCAAATGTATCGATTGTGTAGATTGCCGGTATGGCAAGAAGCCAGTTGGTGACGCCCCATCCTAGGGATGCGCCGAAAGCAGATATAGGGGAGAAGTTGGCATCGAGGAATATCTGAGACGAGTAATAGGCGATTACATTGACTCCGCAGAACTACTCAATTAGCACCAAGCATATACGTATCATAAAAAAGAAAGGGAGGAAAAATACCTGCTGTAAAAACATGACAATCTCAGATGCTACCAAAGCACGGCGATTGCGTGGAACCGTAATCAACTCGAGAATCTTGTTTTGCCCTAATCTCATGCTCGTCTCAGCTTCCAGGAGGGTATGCATGTAGTATACGTCTCTGGCCGCTTGTAACTTTGTATAGCGGAGCCGACACATAGAATGATATGCTTTGTCATAAAGCCCCTTGCTCATATACCATCGAGGCGATTCAGGGCAGATGAACACAAGAAGCAAAACAATAATGGCGGGGATACACGCAGACCCCATCATGAGACGCCAGTTGAAGCCGACGATATTGGGTGGATCTTGGACCTTGAAGAAGGCCAGATCAGCTGCGTATCCGAACATGATGCCAAACGCCGTCCACATCTGCCACTGCATAACCAAAGCGCCTCGAATGGCCGGAGGGCTTGTCTCAGCCGCGTAAATAGGCACAGTTGCCGATTTGGGACCAATGCCAAACCCGAGAACAAAGCGGGCTATAAACATATGCCACCACGTATTGACGAAACCCTGCCATATGCAAGCGAGTGAGGAGATTACGCAGGTGATGAAGATGGTTCCCCGACGACCAAACCAGTGGTTGAAGGGAATCGTCAGCCAACAACCTGCAATGGCGCAGCATAGATACGGAGCAGAGTTCAGTAAACCGAGCAACCACGTCGCCCGAGCTTCCTTGCCGGCAATGCCAAACTGTTCTTTATATAACACTTGCGCACCATTGACCACGGTCTCGTCTAGCACATCGAATGAGACTCACTCCAGAAAAACAAGAATAGACATAACCTACCCATTCCCTGCACAGCAGCACATACGGAGCAAATCAGAATAACCACATACATCAGCGGCGGCTGAGACCAACGATTGGTAAACTCCTCGCGCAGCACCCTCAACTCGTCTTCCCTCAGACCCTCGAGCTGCTCAAACTTCTCGGGGGCCTGTGCCAGAACGGCGCCCATCTCAAAGGCGCGGATGTCTTCTTCGTCGCCCATTTGATGGGTGATGCTGAACCGCAGGCCCTGCTTTTTGAGATCATCGTGGCTGTATCCGGCCAGCGGATTGGCGAGTTTGGCGTTGAGGTTGCGCCTTACTCGTTCGGCGGCGGTGGGATGCGAGCCGTGGGGGAGAGTGTCTGTCTGGGCGACGTAGTTGAAGGTGTCGTGGTGTGACGAGAAGTTGTATTTTCTTTCATGTTTGTTGGCGGCGACCATGGTGAGTCGGCTCTTCTTCTTTCTGGGCTTGTTTCATAGGCCAGCCATGGAGTGTGTTTATTCCTTGCGACGCAGGATTGGGTGTCGTCGCTGGAAGTCTGGCTGAATGGAGGGCATATCAAGGTGTCCTGCCTGGTGGAATGAATTAATTGATGCGATGAAGGGTAAAGGACAAGTTCGGCGCGAGAATAGGCAAGACGGCGACTCTCCGTTTGAGGCAGGTGCGGGCCTGTACCTGCCTGATGTGATAGATCTAGATCGGCCTGAGATCTCAGGCGACCTACAAACAAAGACGAGAATAAATAAGAAGAAAAGGCAGGAGAGAATAAATCAAGTCGGAAAATCCGGGTTAGACTCACAACTCACAAGAACAGTTAAAGTAAAACAGCTAACTATAATTATAATTATAACTAGCCAACCAAGTTGCACCAACCACTTCTCGCCCAGCATTATCCACGTCTTCACTAGCATCTAGAAGGAAGCACGCTGCTTCTTTGCTGCTTCCATGCTAAGCCTGATCGGACTCGGAGATAGGACCGCCGCCCTCCGTGGTCCGTACGCAGTACGAAGTTGTACATATACACAATGCAATTTAAACCAAAAAAGCCGCCTTGTAGGGCACTAGACTGCAGCCTCATTGGCTATTGGGCCAGCCTCATGTTGCGGGTTGAATTGGAAAAATGGCCGAAGTCTGAGCACATCAGGTCAGCCCCCCCCTCGCTTATGGCATTATGCCTGGATCATTGGCTGGGCTAATTCGAGCTAGGACGATATTGCGGGGATTTATTCTCTTTTCGTTCAGACTTCAGTTGTTTGGCCAACACGAGACGGAGACATGGGGTTAGGGCTGTCATCTGCTACGGAGAACGGAGTGCCGAGTTCATACCATTACCAGGCAGTCCAACAGACTCCAGCTCAACTACGGACTAGCCTCGCTCTGGCGGCATATGTACTGTCAATGTCTAGTTCTACTGGCTTGGCGAGTCGTGCTGCATGGATTATTGTTTATCATTGCTGTGAACTCCCGCGGACTAAAGGAGTGAGTGAAGATCGTTTCGGGTTGACCTTTCCATCCGCTGATCCGCGGTTGCACGCACGTATATCATTGTCCATACCAAGCGAGTCATGTACTAATCTAATAAAAGATGGAAGCTTGTTGTCTGACTCTAAATGCGGGCCAAAACTGCCTCGTCCTCCATCCAAGTGTTACTTCGACTTGCTAGTTGACTGTCTGACTTTCAGCAGTGAGCACTAGCTCCTGCGTCTGGCAGTCGGCAAATGGCTGCAGGCGTTGATATTAATCTAGCATGGACAGTAGACACCTTGTGGGCTGTCAAGTAGAGAATAAAGATCAGTCAGCATCATGTGACGCCGCAGAGCTTCCAGAAAAGTCATGGAACAACCTTGCTTTGACGGCGCTGGTGCAGCGTCGTGATTGGCTGGCCGCAGACAATGCTGGCCGGGCCTGGGGGCCGAATTCCATATTAAATAATAAATGCGCAGTACATACTACATAGTAATAATAAATATGAAAGAATAAAACGGACTAATATGATCCAGGACTTTGCATTTATTTGAAATTGCATTTATTTGAAACCACGCCTAGCAAGGCAATATGTAATATAAAATGTAGACAGACTGCTGACCACCACACCGCTGGCCGCCGCTGGCTGCAAATCGCTGGCAGCGGCTGATGCATAAAATAATACAGGACAAGGACGTATCACATAAATCGACTAGCATAAAGCATGTGACAGACAAACCAAATCAAATCAAATCAAATCAAACAAGTACGCAGTAAAGGGGATGATGTGCCGCCCACGCACGGATCGAAGCAGGGAGCGCAACGCCCGGTGATCAACGCGATTCATGGGATGTGTAGCGCCCGTAGGCAGTACAAGTATGGAATGATGCAAGGGCTAAATATGGGAAGAAGACTTGGCTGTTATATACTCAGTTTGGAAAAAACGGGTTGAACCGGGTCGTGTTTCTCCCTTGCTAATCAATGGACTCCAGCATGCTGATAAAGGTATGTATGTAGGTATAGACACGTCGCAAACAAGTGATAAATGGCCCGCCCTGACTGACGTCTATCGGGCTAGTCAGTCAGCCGATGGATCATCGATGTCTGCACAGACGGTGGCATCTGTTTAGGTATGCTTGCTTGCATGTGCTCGTCATTCGCCTGGTCAGCCACGTTGTCCACGTTCGTCCCCACATTTAACGATTCTCATTGAGCTGAAAGTGCAAGTGTCTTGTGTGTGTATGTATGTGTGTATGCGTTGTTCGGGTGACTCAATATGCATTGAGATTATTTTCATTTCATTATTCTTTTCGGTTCCAAATTCTAAATTCATTCGCTTTTTTTGGCTTTTCTTTTTGGCTTTTCTTTTAACTTCAAATCTCCTTGTTCTGTCGTTCGCAGTATGTATATTGCGCTGATTGGGTTGCCGCTGGGTGTCCAGGTTAGGGTTTGCGTGGCACCTGGCTGGCACTACATGCAACGAGTCCCCCGTACTATCCATAATGATCAAAATCGGGACCAAGATCAAATAGATCGACGTGAAACATAGAGCAAGGATCTAAAATCTGAGTGCTCACTCGTCATCATCACCGTCCAAGAACTGGCATAAAATGTGCTGGCTGGCTGGCCTCCAATCGGACTGCTCTCAAGCCTGGCAATGACAACTGAGGTTCCAAGGGAATCGGCATGCGTCAGGAAATTAAAACAAACAAAAACGCCGACATTATTCCTTCGGCGCCTGGCCATTGCCATTGCCATTGCCATTGCCATTGCCATTGGCATTGGGCGAGGGAGAGGATGCGAACGGCAGCCAGAACAGATCCCGGATCAGCCAGACAATATACAGAATGCCGAGCACATAGAGATAAGCGATAATCTTGTACGCCGACGAGCGCCAGGTGACTCTGCGCCGGAGCTGGTGGCCCGGCGGGGCTTCGATGTTATTTCGTCGCGACATCATGGTCTGCGGAGGAGAGTAAGATGATGACGAGGGAGGAGGAGAGGGGTGGCCGTTGGGCAGGTATGAGTAATAAGCTGGCTTCGATGAGGTTGTTGATAGAGTGTGTTGTTGTTGCTGCTGTTGTTCACTTTGCGAGTAACCACGTTGCCACATGTTTATATTCGCTGATCATCCACCAGGCTGCCAGGCTATGAATCGATTCTCCCGCCTCGGGAGGATCGTGTCATAAATAGGAGAAATTATAAAAGACTCAAACGTATTCTCGTTGACTCACGCGTGTGGGAGTTTGGGAGAATTCTTGGCCAATCCTTATTTTTTAATTATTTGTTCACGCTCGCCTCTGCAGGGCCAGGGCCAGGCCCACCTCCCACTTCGTTAGTCGCGCGACGTGAATTGAGCCAGCGTTGAGCTGACAGCAAAAGAAATAGGTGGCGTGGGAGGAGAGGAGACGCTCGTGCTAATCAACAGGCGTTACGTCTGGTACGCACCCACTTTTTTCCCGTGTCTGCGCGTGTTTTATGTTGTGTATGTATTTGGCACGATCCCCAAGAGGAAAACGGTGCGAGATATAGAAGAGGAAAAAAATTCGCTTGACCGACAGACACTGCCAGACAGGCTGCAGGAAAAAATCGACTGACTAGTGCAGGCGGCACGAGCTCAGGTCGGACGGGAGGTAACCGCTAATATAAATGGGGAGTGACAGGACAGCTCCATACGACGAGGTCGAGGGGAGGAAACCGAAATAGTACTGTAAGTCTGTAATAGTAACAGTAATAAAGCAGCCGAATTGGGCAGTTTGCGTTAGTTACCAGTGACCACGAAGAAGATGCGGATCCAGGATGGGCGAAGAGGACCCGGACATTATCCATGGCGGTTCATGGTCCTCGTTCGTTCGTTTATTATCCGCTAACGTTCTGCACAGTTCGACGAGAATAAAGAATAAGGTTCCTGTGCTGATGGCTGAGGCTGGCAGGATATAGCGATCTCGATCTGTCGAGCATCTGAAAAGAAAAATTACAGTTCAGGTACGCCGGGGGAGCAGGAAGAGCGCGCGATGTGGGCAGGTCCAGTTGGCAGGACTCCACCGCGATGCAAGATGCTGTAGGGGGAAATCGCAGCTTATTAAAGGAGAATTAAAAAATTAGAAATTAAAAATTAAAAACTAAAAAAAATTAACAAGTCCAGCCGGGAACGTATAATTTTCCTAACGAACAAAGCCTAGCCGGCCTTGTGGTCAGATTTGTTTGCCTCTTTGACCTCGAGAAGAGACGAAGAAGAGAAGAGAAAGGCAGATAAGAAGAAGTAGATACTCTTGAGTCTTGAGTAAAGCAAGTATCATCGTGACCGCGCGGCTCCTGGGCAAGACTAATGCGATTACCAGGTTGGGCGCAACGCACGGCTAGCGCGAGGGCTAGCCAGTTAGCTGGAGTATATGCTCGCGCTGATAGCCTATGTAGTAGTGTCCATGAGCGCGGTGTTGGAGTGATTGCAACGACAATATCACTGCCAGGTATGGTTGAAGATGAAGTCTGGAACGCGGGGTCTAGGCCAAGCGTTTCCGACTTGTACGCGGTGTATCGATACGGGCTGGGACGATGAATCCGCGCAAGAAGTTGCAGCGAGAGGCGTACTGTGACGGCGTAATTACGCGTATTGTCAGTATGCCGCGGACAGACCCTAAACCTTGACGGGCCGCCGGAGGGCCTTTCCGCACATAAGTTTATCGTCTGTTTAGTACGTATGTACAGTACATTAGTACGTAGTACGTACCTACGTACTAATGTGCATACTCGGCATGTATTGCTGCTCACCGAGAAGTTAGAACATACAATATTCATGATCCGCACGTCAATGTCTCATCCCTGCAGCTGCATGTCATTATCTCATATGCCATTCTCTTTGATATCATTCGGCAGCCGTGACTCGCCGCGACTATGTACTATGTATGTGCTACGACGTCGTTATAGTTTTACCATCTCTGATCGGCGGTGCTAATGCCGATAGAATGCCTAAGAATGGCCTACGCTGCGAGACGGACAACGGAGGACAAGTTATTGCCTTTTCTTGAGTCTTGGAGACTTAGAGTACATCATACATCGTCATCCGCCTGAGTCATTCTGTGTTCATCTAATAAAGTAATACGATTGTTAGTTGTTACCACAATGCCGCTCATCTCATTGCTCTGTTACAGCGTCTGCCGTAGACGTACAGTATTGACACGTGATAGTAAGAGGTCACGTGCGATCACCCTCGTGACGTGCAGCAGAACATCAACCTAGGCACGGAGACTCTCCGATCAACTGATCTCGGACAGCAGGATCTTTTTACTGAACATCAGACAAGTGATGCGCAGAGACAAGACCTCGGCAGTCAGTCGGCTGATCCGCCGGCCGCCATTGGCCGCTTTTCTCCTCCCGAGAACCGGCGGTAAACTAGTCCAGCCTGAGTCATCCATCGTTCTGCAGCGATCTTTCTCCAGCATCAGACAGCACGAGCAGTAACAAACAGACCAGAACAGACCACATTCACAGCTGCAATTGTCTTCCGCATCACGTCTCGAGCATCCGGTCTGAGGACCTGATGGCGAATTGTTGCGCAAGATGTGGAAGGCGTCAGACAAATTGATGGCCACCATCAAATACTATGCAAGCTTCCCCGCAACGGGAGTGTCTCTCAGGCAGATGGTGCAGTTTGGGGAGACGCCGTCGCCAGGTAAATATTCAGAGTCATTCATTTCATTCATTTGCTTCTTTCGATTATCTACAGCTTGTCCGAAATCCTTGTTTTAATGCTAATGGTCACGCGACAGGCACCTTGTTTCGAGCTTCGCAATTCCTCGGAGAGGAGCTCCCCATCCGTCTAGCCCACCGTGTCGAGGAATTGAACCACCTTCCGGACGGACTCAATGAAATGCCCTCGATTAAAAAAGTGAAGGATTGGTATGCGCAATCGTTCGAGGTGAGTATCACGAGGCCAATCCAATGGCGTGACTCATCTGACATGTCCAGGAAATCATCAACGTCCCCAAACCGACCCTCAGCGACGAAGTCAAAGCACACCTCCTCCGGCCCATGAGGAATCATGGCAAAGAATCCAAGCCCCTCAGCGAGACAACCTGGAACCCAAGCGTGCGGGAAGGCCAGTACCGCTCGTCTCCAACAACCATATCCCCTCCTCCCACACACACCAACGGCCAAGAGCACGGCACAATAAACGGAAACGGCAAGGCGAAACTGACTCTGTCACGGCGCTATTTCGTCCCCTCGGACGACTACGCCGACTGGCCGCCGGAGATCGACGCCTACAACCAGCGATTCAGAAAGACGCTCCAGCAAATCAAGCGGCGGCACGATGGCGTTGTAACCACAGTAGCGCAGGGCATTCTAGAGTATAAACGCAAGCGGCAACGGCTACAGATTGATTCGAGCATACAGGCCTTTCTGGACCGGTTTTATATGTCGCGAATCGGCATCCGTATGCTGATCGGACAACACATTGCATTGACCGAGCAAACACACGCCCACCACCCCAACTACGTGGGGATAATATGTACCAAAACGAATATATACGAGGTAGCCATGGAGGCTATTGAAAACGCGCGGTTCGTGTGCGAAGACCACTATGGACTGTTTGAAGCGCCCAAAGTGCAGCTAATCTGCAAGCCAGACCTGAACTTTATGTACGTGCCAGGGCATCTGTCGCACATGCTCTTTGAGACCCTGAAGAACTCGCTGCGCGCTGTCGTTGAGACGCACGGGGCTGAAAAAGAGGAGTTCCCCGTGACCAAAGTCATTGTGGCAGAGGGCAGGGAGGACATAACGATTAAAATCTCAGACGAAGGCGGTGGAATCCCCCGGTCCTCGATTCCGCTGGTCTGGACATATATGTATACCACCGTAGATCAGACGCCGATGCTTGATCCGGACTTCGATAAGAGCGACTTCAAGGCCCCGATGGCCGGGTTTGGCTACGGGCTGCCTATCAGTCGGTTATATGCGAGGTATTTCGGCGGAGACCTGAAACTGATCAGTATGGAGGGGTACGTCTCTCTTTCCTTTTATCTTGGATATCATCTAACTAGAACGAATAGCTACGGCACCGACGTCTACCTCCACCTCAACCGCCTCTCGTCCAGCTCCGAGCCACTCCATTGACAATCACCAGTCATGAGGGATGGTCGAGCGCGCTTCAACTCGTTCAATCGACTACATCCTTTCTACCCGGAGCCTGAGGAGCCTACCACTACTACCACACCGGACCCGCGGAAGAGGATGAAGACGAGATCATCCCAAGGATTGACGCTAATGAATGCACAGGCCCTGCGCCAGAGGTTGAGGACAAGAGAGGTTTCGGAGCGGAAGCAGGTTGGCGATGTGGAATCGACGCTGCATCAATGAGTCGCGTGTGGGGATAGACGAAGACTGAGTCAGTTTATGCTGAACGAAAAGGAGGAAGTGTAGGAATTTGTGCTGATGACGTACGCTGTACATTATCGTGAATGTGCCTGTTATAAGGGGTACTTGAATCATGACAATTATGACTATCTATATATACCTCGGTGCCGACGGACGTTGACTTGTCCCGTAGATATCAGGTATAGGCTGTATTTTATTTATTCTTTCAATTGCCAATTTTTATTCATTCGAATATATCCATGGATCTATCGGCTATTTGTAACATCATAAGAGGTGACTTCACCTATTCTCACGTTCATTGGGCAAGTTCCGAATACCGGAACAGGAATCCCGGCACTGAGATATATATCCAACTACGTAGGTACATGCATTTCCGAGCCCATATATATATACCCATGTATATATTTTCAATGTTCTTGCCTAGTATAACAGGACGATTAAATTAATATTTTTATTTATTGTTTTACACTACGAGTCGGGTCTCTGCTCATGCTTCATCATTTCATCATATATTGTGCGATGCACCGAGACTATATATCCAGGCATACATATAGTACTGGTTCCTGAGCAATATTTAATCCGATCTAAATTACAGCGTACGATAAAATTACGAATACTAAATAAACCAAGTCCTATTCAATAAAGATGTACAGCTATTAACTAAGCCTGTTGCATACACGGTGCCCGCCAGCACCCATCCATCCATCCATTCATGTTAGATAAACCCCGACAAAACAACTCAAAACCAAGACAGAAATCACAGCAAAACAGGATTACGTACCTGCTCCTGCCCTGATTCGCGGAATGGATAATCGCACGTCCATGCATTATTATGAACCTCGGAAGTTCTGGCCGTGTGCCATCCCTTGCAGGGTTGTTCTATCCAGGTACGTAGTAATACGTTCTGGACCGAAGGAGTGTCCTGGTTCTGCGTTATTATTAGTACTGTGTACTATTTACTATGCACATTCTAAGTTTTTATTTGTTCCTTGGAAGGTATGAGGATAGTAGATAGCTTGGGTCTGGTGATGGGTTGGGTGCTCGGGAGTTAGGGCTAGATGATAGCTCAGGCCTCATATTAAGTAATTGGATAGGGTCAAGGTTGGTGTACGTAAGACAGAGTGTATTCACGTGATGAAGATGGCTCCGTCCTTGCCTGAGCCTGGATAAACGTTAAGCTGCATACTGAAGCTGTCTCTCACGCGCGTCTGGAGCAGTCTTGCATTCCCTGCATTGTTCAATGTTTGCTGCCCTCCGCGTCATCGGCCCTGCAGTGCATTCCATGCTCATCACGCGGCAACTGGATTCCTCGTGCGATGGCCTGTCTTGTCTTTGGCAAGCTATGGCTTCATCTGAAGCTCGAGATGACCTCTCGCTGGTGTTAAGTCTGCTTCAACTAGGATATATGAGGATAAAGGTGTGCTTATACAAGTGTTATAGAACTCTATCACGTACAACTTACAATAAAGTCAAGTCACCATTCCGGCGTTTATGCGTACATGCCACCACACATTCTCCAGTTTCAGCACTCGTTTGTTCTCCGCACCGTCCCCATTCTTCCTGCTCATTGGCAGACCCTGGATACTTGACAGATAATGCGGATACCACTAGTTTGTTGCTGCAATACTATTGTTTTGTTCCTGGTCTGTTCTTCGCTTCTCCATCTCTCTGCCTGTCAGTCAGCGCATCGTGTGGTGGACGACATCGTGACTAACCTGCCTACTTTCTTTCATATTGTAGGGACAAACTTGGATTGTCCCGTCCATTCGCTGTGATTGTTTACTCTTGTCAGTCTTTACAGGTTAGGCCGCGCGCGTCAGATATTCAATCAGCTGCATGAGATGGAATATTAAATGGGCTAAAGACTGAACGAAAACGCGTCTCCACCTGCTTGTCGTGACTTGGCTGCTTGAGACATCGGTCCTACGGGAGAGGAGAAAGGGAAATGGCGGAGGAATACAAGAAACACAGTTTGAAGACTCTGAGTACGCGGAGCACGCCTCATATCAGACTCAACTCGGGCAACCATGAGCCGTTTGTCGATATGGAAGACGGAAGGGAACGGCTGAAGCACACATTATCAGCGCGGTCTCGTCGATCGCCCGTGACAACGGTCAGGCTGACTCCTGGGAACGAACTGATCTCGCCATCGCCCATATCTCCGACGGAATCTTCAGAGCTGCTCTTTCCGCCTCCGCGAAAGGTGCGCTCGAAAGCGCCGTCCATAATTACATACCATCGCAACGACAGTTGGGATTCGCACTCGGATTTTGGCAGCCACGACAGCCGTGGGTATCCATTTGACCCCTTTGCAGATTCCAGAGCGCCGTCTCACGCCAGCAGCGATGACGAACATGTCAACACGCAGACGGTTTCGGAAAAGTACAACATCATGCCGACAGAGGCGTTGCTGTTATTTCCGGAGGATGTCGAGAAAGATGACTACCTGCATAATCCGGATCCTGCAGATAGAGAACGCGATTGCGATATATGCAATCCGAGAGGATTATGCAACATAGGCGGTCTTGCGCTTTTGATCATTGGAATTCTCGCATTATTCATCATTTACCCTGTGACGTACGATACGATTTCCTCAACATAAGATTTGAGCTAACTTTACTTGTATAGAACGTTTGTGGGCCAATTGGTTCAAGAGCATCGCGATCCATGCGCGGAGGACCCAATGTGTATTTCTTTGAATGCGCCGTTGCTGAGGAACGTCAGGAGCGGTCTCATTGATCCTACTACACCGAAATCAGCCATGACGAAGAAGTCTGCAGACGGATCAGAGTGGCAGCTTGTGGTAAGACTGGTATCATTCTATATCTGGACACGGTCTAATACTATTAGTTTTCCGACGAGTTCAACACCCCCGGAAGGACCTTTTACGAAGGGGATGATGCCTACTTTCAAGGCATGGATCTGTGGTATGGAGTGACACAGGATTTGGAGGTGAGATAATCTATTGTCTTTCGAGGATTGTCGGCTGATTAAACAGTGGTACGACCCCGACGCAATCACAACAAACGACGGCGTGCTGGAAATTCATTTCGACAACTATGACAATCACAACCTGGGCTTCCGATCTGGCATGCTACAGTCGTGGAACCAAATGTGTTTCTCAGGCGGGCGACTGGAAGCTAGTATATCGCTTCCTGGACAAGGTGACATCTCAGGTTTCTGGCCCGGTTTCTGGGCGATGGGAAATCTGGGCAGAGCGGGCTATGCATCGACAACAGACGGAATGTGGCCGTACAGCTACGATGATATCTGCGATGCTGGCATCACGGCAAACCAGAGTTCCACGGATGGAATCAGCTATCTTCCTGGAATGCGTCTGCCTGCCTGCACGTGTTCAGGGGAAGACCACCCAACGCCTGGCAAGTCCAGAGGCGCCCCGGAAATTGACGTTATCGAGGCCAGTGTCACGGTGCTTGACGAGATGCAAGACCGGATTGGCATAGTGTCGCAGAGTTTGCAGCTGGCGCCGTACGATATATGGTATATGCCAGACTATGGTAAATATTCTTCGAACACTCTACCAAGATAAATCTAACCTGTATAGACTTCGCCGCTGTATACGACCCATCAGTTACCTCCATTAATTCCTACCGAGGTGGACCATATCAGCAAGTAGCATCAGGCCTGACCAATCTCAACAACGACTGGTACGACGGCAAAGAGTACCAAGTATACGCCTTTGAATATGCACCCGGTGCAGAAGGAAACGTGACGTGGTTCGTGGGCAGCGAGAAGACATGGGGAATTGACGCGCAAGCAGTTCGACCGAACGGCAACGTCGGACAGAGGGTGATCCCCATGGAGCCGATGTATCCTATTATCAACTTTGGTATCTCGCCTTCATTCGCGATGCTGAACTGGACGGGTCTCGCCACGACGTGGCCGGCTACCATGCGCGTGGACTACATTCGGATTTACCAGAACCCGGATGAAGTCAGCGTTACCTGCGATCCGGCTGGGTATTCGACGACGGACTATATCAAGAACCACCCTGAGGCGTACCATAACCCTAACCTTACTTTATGGTAAGACAACACCCTCCTACAGATAAGATGATGCTAACGTTCTCAGGTCGGAGGCGTATGACTGGCCTCAGAATTCGTTCGTTGACGGATGTTAATTGTCTATGACACGGCCCTTTCTTGTATGAGGAAGCAACCAGTTCTGTATACAAATTCGAATTCAATCTCATTCTGCATTTTGTTTGTCTTTCCTTGTCTCAACAGGCATCATCCCATTCAATCATTCAATCATTCAATCAGCGGCGTTCTTCTTGATTCTTGTATAGATATTCCTGCCGTGTGTTAGTTAGTATTCAATGCTGTTAATCTTGTTCTATACTCGTAACTTGTAACTCCATCGTAGGACAATCAGTGTACGTAGTTAGGGCTGGTGGGTTTGACAGGCCAATTACAGCCCGGCCCGCATCTGATGTCAGTCACCTAAGTAGTTAACTACCTACCTTCTTTATCGATATCTAGCACAAGTTTCCCCAACAAACACAACATCTCGTCCAACACCATGAATCATAACCCAATCCAAATCGACTCCGACACAGACTCCGACTCCTCCATGTTCGCCTCGCTCAACACCCGCAACCCCAACCGCGCTAACCCCAACCCCAACCACCACAATTACACCATGAACAACAACAACCACCACCACAACAGTGAGATCCAAAAAGACCCCCCCTCCCACCGCTCCACACGCATGCACACGCGCGAAACCCGCCACACAGCACACGTAATCCTCGCCTCCAAGGAACTGCTGCTGCTGCACGCGGTCGCCTCGAACGAGTCCGTGCCGCGCACGCGAAGGCGCTTTATGGCGCAGGTGCTGGAGCCGGAGGATGCGGGGGCGGCGGTGGAGGCTGCTCTTGGCTATCGGCCTGCTACTGCTGGCATTGCTCGTGGTAATAGTGCTGGGGCTGGTGTTGGGGCGATCAGGGGTAGCGCGGCGGGGAGGATGGGGAGTGGTGAGGTGGTGGATGTGGTGGAGGGCGATGATGCGAGGGGCTGGGAGATGGGCTGGAGGTCAGGGTCGGCGGCGTCGACGCCTAGGTCGGGGAAGAAGAAGTCGTATTTTAATAATAGTGCTGGGAGTGCGTCGAGGAAGAGCAGTCAGCAGCGGGTTGGTTCTGCATCTGGGACACGGGTGTCAGGCGCGACGGATAGAGGGAGGGATGATGTGGACATGGAGGATATCTAGAAACAGGTTTATAGTAGAGACCACATCAAGATTTTATGTAACTATACTACTTACTACCTAAATAAGGGACCAAAATAGGGAATTCATCGATCATGCCGCACAACGAAACGAACAAAAAGAACACATCTGAATAGTAAACAAATCAATGGGTAGACATCAATCTGCATCGATTGAAGAAAACAAGAACGAAAGGTAATAACGAAAGAACGATACAATTCTTCGGTAATCAATCATAGACCAGACCACAACAAACCACCAATTCAACATCAACACCAAAGAAACAAAATAATCAGACAGACAATCTGCCTGACACCCAACACTTCAAGAGGTAGGTTTAGGCTGCCTCTGGCTTGGCTGTGCCGTTGGCAAAGCTGCCGTTGCTTGCACTGGCGGTACCGTTGCCATGAGGACTGCCCTTGATCCCCGCAGCACGCTTCTCATCGTCGCCGTCATCATCGTAATCCTCATCAACATCCATCTTGCGAGCAGCAGGCTCATGCAACGGTGCTGGTTCCTTGCGAACGGTTTCTTCCTTCACTGGAGCCTGAGCTTCTGGTCCCGCGGAAGGCGGATTGGAAACAGGCTGAGCCTCAGCTAGTGGCGGGATAGAAGGACCACCAGGCTGCTGCATGTGCTGAATAGATGGAAGAGTGTGCGGGTGATGGGCTGCCTCCGAAGGATGGTAGTTCTCGTTGGCGCGACGAATCTCTGACGAGCTGCGTCGGTGCAGATCCCTAGGAGGAGTAACCCGACGACTAATTTCATCAGCCTGGCGAAGGCGGTTTTCCTCACTGGCAATCTTCTTTGACGGTCCTCCTTCAGCACTGTCCCATTCACGGCCACGCTTCATCGCAGACGGAGGTCGGTCATCGCGGTCACGGGCGGCGGCATCAGCCGCAGTCATGGCAGTAGGGGGAGGCGGCGCGCCACCGGCAATGCCTGCACCAGCACCGCTGCTCTGGAGACTAGGGCCGTAATGGAATTGTTGTTGAGGGTATGTAGGGCCCGGTGAAGATGGTCGATCACCAATGTCGCGAAGGGGACGGATCTCAGTGGGAGGAGTAAATGGGCGACCATAACCAGGAGGAGCAGCTCCAGGAGCAGGTGCGCCGTTCGGGCCGCGGAAGCCAGCACCGTTAGGAGCGCGATCATGCGGACCAGGAGCGGGAGGCGCCAGTTGAGGCAAAGTATGAGTCTGGGGATACGCATTGGGCGCTGGCGAACGGGGGGGAACCTGTTGTCCACGCGCCTCTGGGAAAGAAGATCGCACGGTTTCCAGGCGAGGGCTCGGATGCGACACGGCAGCTGGACCGCGAAGAGCATCGCGCTGATCATAGGCTGCGGATGGCGGGGGAGGATGCGGCGCGACATTTTGGAGGTCATTGATGCCACGGTTCCAGTCGGCAATCTGGCGTGGTGGTGCTGGTGCTTGAGGAGGCGGGCCACCGGTCGGAGCTGGGGCTCCCCACTGAGGAGCGGGCGGTGCACCAACCCCTGGTCCCTGGTAGGCCTGTGGGTGAATATCTTGTGGAACTGGCGCCGGAGCACTGCCCTGTGTTTGTCCTTGTGCCTGGCCTTGCAGGAGCTGCAGACGAGCCTTGATGTGAACGTTTGTAGGGTCCAGATCGGCCGCGCGACCGTATGCATCCAATGCATCGGCAGTCTGGTTGTTACACGACTCGTACAGCGTACCAAGGTCATACCATACTTCCGAGATGTACGGGTTGAGCCGGATGGCACGGGAGTAGGCATCAAGAGCATCGCGATATTGGTTGATCTGGTAGTAGAGCACACCAATTGAGCACCAGAATGTAGGGTTGCGCCCATCGCGGTAGACAGCTTGTTGGTAGGCTTCGTACGCCTTGGGGTATTTTTGTTGTGACATGTAGCAGCGACCAAGGAGGTACCAGCTTTGCGCATCGTTGTTGTCTATCAACAAGAATATTAATATTAGCATGTTCATGTGACTGACAACAGAATCGGTATGATAAAAAACTTACCTGCGCTGACCGACTTCTCCAGATATTCAATGGCCTTTTCCTGGCTTGCGTAACTGGTGCTCTGTTGGTGGTACAGCCATCCGAGCTGTTGCAACACCTTGGCGTGGTTCGGGTCTTTATCGAGCACTCGGCGATAGGCCGCTTGGGCAGCGTCGAACTGTGTTACGTCAGTACGGCGCGAGATTCCGCCGGGGCGAGATGAAATAACTTACATCCTTTTGCTGCTCGTGAACATGGCCAATCTGGAAGTAGATGTCTTCCTCGGTCAATGGACGCGGAGGGTCATTGACGATGTATTTGAAGCATTCCAAGCTCTGGTTGAACTTTTGCTGCTGCTTGTAGATTATTCCCAGGCGGAAATAGATTTCATTGGCCTTTTCAAAGTCTGGCGCCATGCGCATGACCTGAGAAAAGGCCTCTTCGGCATGGTCAAGAGACCCATAGCGATCGTAGAGAATGCCAATGCCGTACCACAGTTTGGGTTCCTAACAATAAATATGATTAGCACAAATCTACAAGACGACGAATAAGAGGGAAGAACAAACCTTTGGGTCTCGGAGGTGATAGAGCGCCTGCTGATACGAAGTGTAGGCTTCCTGCAGGTTGTCCATCATAAGGTGGCAGTGACCTGAGGGCTGTTAGTCAAGGTGACACAAGGACAATCTCATTGATGTAACGCAATGCATACCTAGGCTGCCCCATGTCTCTCCACTCTGAGGGTCCAGTTTGAGGACCTGTTGTAGATATTCGATAGCCTTGGGGAATTGCTCTCGAGTCCGCAGGATCTGGGATATGGCGGTCATCGCGGGGATGGACCATTGGTTGTGCCGGAGCGCCTGCTCGTACGCGCTCATGCCGCCATCGAGATCGCCCATCAATTCAGTCAGGCTGCCTACAGACTGTTAGTATAGTGTTTTGCCGGAAACAGTGATGACAGCAATAACAGAATAACCGAGGATAAGTAAGAGTGAGGACGTACCGATTTGCAGCCACACCTGCTCGTTCAGCGCAGCAATCTTCTGCGCGGTCGTCAGCGGCGAGTTCTTCTGGCCTTGCGACTGCACCGGCAGATGGCCGTTCATCTGCGGGTGAGCTGCCAGCGGGCCGTGATGGGGAGGCACGCCTCCTGGCGGCGACGGCTGGGGATGGGCCATTTTCGCTCGTCGCAGCTAACAATTGTCTCGCGCGGAAACAGTAGAAGAATTAAATAACACGAAGGGAATTGCTCGTAGCGACGCGCGTTGGTGCAGTGGTGGTGTTGGGAGGAGCCACGGGGCGGGTAGCGTCAGCCGTCAGCCGTCAGTTAGCCTTAGGCAGGCAAGCAGCGTGGCGGACAGCTGGCTGGCTGCAGAGAGAGAGAGAGAGAGCAAGGCAGCAGGCAGTGAGAGTCACGAGGCGCGAGGGAGATGGGTATAGAGATAGGCAGGGAGGGGGAGGGAGAGTGTGGGAAGAAACAGGACAACAGCTTCAGGAGAAGGAGAGGAGAGAAGGGAGAAAGAGCGAGCGAGCGAGAGATGGGCTTTTTCTCGAGGGGCGGGCGGCAGAGGGTGATTTTTGCCAAGCGGCGCTAGTGGTTGTGCAGGTGCCGCGAGAGGAGAGAAAAGAGCAAGCACGGAAGGTAGGGAAGTTAGGGAAGAGCGCGCCTTAGGTAAGCGTCCCAGCCGGGCTAGCGCGTTGGCGGCCAGCTGGAGAGGCCGCCGGGCTAGCCTGGACTAGTCCGGCCTAGCGCGGCGCAGGAGATGAGCTTGGCCGTGACTGACACCTGAGGCAGTCCAGGGGAGGCAGTGGCCGCAGTGGGCAGCCACAGTGGGGCCCGATGAATTTTGATCTGTTGCTCTGCTCATTCCTCGCCGACGCTTCCATGAATGCGACGTCAGTGCACTTAGCCGCCCTACGACATACTCTTCCTTCGGCCCCAGCTCGTATCTCGCACTAGTACTCCGTAGTAGCAGGCCGTTTATACTCCGTGTATTATAGCCTGGTTGCCAGTGCCAGCTAATACGAACATCGAGCTGATGACTGAGTGAAACACTCGAGTCTAGTTCTACTGTTCTAACTCGTGGCAAGCTAATAGTCTAATACACACATGGGGGTCGATCGTTGGATGGTACCCGTAGTCCTATCATCCTATCTAGTAGCGAGACTAGTATGTACGGTCTCCATAAACTACAGTACTCCGTACTCAGAGTAAGCGCCAACAAAGAGCACTATTTCTACTACTGAGTAATTCTTTGTCTGATCCGACATCGTGATGATTATTAGTACGTACATACGTAGGTTAGGGGAGGTGGGGAAAGTAGCCTCGGGTTCACACGCAGCCAAGACAAGACAAGACGACAGAGTCAGACCCAAAAGGCAAGAGTACGCTCGTTTCTTGCGCTTTTTGGAAAGCTCCATCCGCCATCGCCCAGCAGGAATCCAAACTGGCGCCAAGCCACGACTCCGTAGCATTATTAATGGCTGAGCTTGGAAAGTGGACCAGCCCCACTGCATGGTCCCGTAGACGCATGTGGCCCGTGGGCACATAACTGCGCTAGCTACGGAGTAGCTAACAACTAACATGCACACTCCGTAGTTGGTACTTACGTATGTACCAACCAGCCGAAAGCAGCTAGCCCGAGTTAGTCCACCCGTGCCCACCCCCTCCACTTGTCTGTCCACTGTCCTGTCCACTCCTGTCCACTCCACTGTCCACTTCCAGGCCCACACACCCTCCCAACTAGCGAGTTATCGGTCACGTACGTGCGACGTACTACCTACTCCGTCGTGCTAGTTACGGAGCCATGCCTAAAATAGCCCCGGACCCCCCCGGGCTTGATGATGATGCGGTGGGGCTGCGCGACTCCACCTAGACGAAACAGGAATGGCTTGGCGGCTGGCTTAAGACTAAGACTAGACGATATTATCCCTTGTCCGCGTTCGCTACATATTGGCTTTGCTTTTTCCTTCGCGACTACTCCAAGGCGCAGTACAGTAGTCACGACTCACAGTAGTCTGTGTGAATATGATGCATCCAACCTCGCTGCCGCGTATATACTCCGTACTATCCAACAGTGACTGCATCTGCATATAAGTGCATGAGCCATAACAACACTAACTCTGTATTCGACTTTACTTGGTTATTCCATTCTGAAGCCAAGCATCACTATCACACTGCTAACTAACGGGTGTACTCACTACTTACTAGCACACTACGTCCTCTGATCGTAGAGAGGAGGCTCCAACCCCACCGGCACGCCCTGATTCGCCAACGTCAGCGCGTGCATATACGGAGTACATGATCCGGCAGTGGTTGCACTTGCAGGGTTATCCAGTGTTTCGTCCTGCATGGCTTGACAGCTAGGTTATGACGGGGTGTTGACTATCTGTATCCGCCTATTAAATAATCCGCCTGTCCAAGTCACAACAAACGATGAGAGACCGTTTACCGCCGACAGGAACTTAGGAAGCAACTGCGTTGTCATCGGCCACACACTAGCCACGCCCAGCCACACCACAATGCTGCCTTGATTTGCAGGCGCATAATCAATCTACCCGAGCCGGAATTTTCCTTCCTTCCCCACTCGTGTTTCCATCCGTTCCTAGGAGGCTGTCACTGCAGCCTGAGGCAGCGAGTGAGGGCCAAATAATCCATTTCCGGCGGGGCTCTTCTATGCTCCTCTCCTGGGTAGCATATTCAAACAACAGAAAAATAAATAGGCATGAACATTGAACAATGAGCAGCTCGAGACATATCGTGACAGCAAAAACAAATGTGCATTCCTCGACTCGCTGGCATTCGCGTACGTAACTGGCATGAGCAGCCCCGGCCTCCACTCCCACGTCCGTTTGCTCTTCACTTGACCTGAGTATGTACTCCGTACGGAGAAGACACAGTTGTTATTGACTGATTGACTGTTGACATCACAATGATCATGAATCATGATCATGATCGAAGAAGGGTAAGCTTATATATCCACGCGCTGTCATTGGCAGATAGACAAGCAAAAGAATCCGCGCCACCCCCGCCCGTGTTTCTGTTGGCATGCCAGGATCCCGGTCTGGTGAACGGTGGCACAATAATACGTACTACTAAATTAATATTGTTTAGATAATAGTCAAGTGCTGATATTAGTGCAGATCTACGGAGTATTGAGCCATTTTATGATAATCATTTTATGATAATCATTTTATGATAATCATTTCAATGTTATTCTGTTGGCAGCGGTATAGAACTTGGTCTTAAGTAGATATTATCGTTTGCATTTTTATTAATGCCATATATGTTGTCTAGAAATGCCTAAGATCTACAGTCAGTCAATTCTCGTCGAACTACCATTTTTCATTGACTAACTCATTTCAAGGTTACAATACTATTGACGACAGCTATGATAATCATTCTGTTTGCACAGATTGGTAGATTATTCAACTAATCAACTCGCAAAGCTGCTCTTGACTAATCCGCAGTTGTTTACTTTGTTTACATCGTTTACTTCAAATATGTGAGATCCCCTCAGCTGCGAATGCACAACCGGTCTCTGTCTAGTCCGGCTTACACGTTAGGCAACTCTACAAGGCTACAGCTTATCTTAGAATTCAAATTAGATTCCAGGTATTTTGTTCAACTTGTTGATCATTGTTGAAACTAGAGCGTATGGCAGCTCATTGCACATAACATACATGACAAAGAAAGAAAGAAACATGACTCGCGAAAACAACATTTTGTTCGACATAACAGAAAGAAAAAAACCCTGATTACATAAATCAAAGGGAAAAAATACAGGCCCAATCCGTCTATCTGTCTGTATTCAATCCATTCAAATCAGCCAAACCAAATAAAATCAGCCAAACCAAATAAAATCAACCAAACCAAATAAAATCAACCAAACCAAATAAAATCAAATCAAATCAAATCAATTCATCCATATCCAATTCGTCAATTTTTATCCGTTTCCAATCCGTATTCCTCCATATCCAAACCGTACCAAGGGTATCAGGGTATCAGGGTATCAGGGTATCCACCAATCCTAACGCCAAAGCAATGTATCTCGGACACAATGCGTGTATATCAATTTCCATACCAATCCCAACTCCATGCAAACGATCTCTATCCACCCAGCTAGGCAGTCAGTGGTAGTCAGTTAGTTTACCACCCCTCAATCAAACCAGGACACTTGAAGAACTTCTGGCTGCGCTCGCGGTAATCCAAAAACTTCCAGTTCAAGTTGAAACACCTGGGCGAAAACTTGGATTTGGCGCCATTGGGGCATTTGCGGACGGGGTCGATGGGCGTGATGTCCCAGCAAAAGGGTTCTACGGAGTGCACGGGGTCCGGGCTGGGGAGGGGGTCGGGCTGGTTGGGGTCTGTGCCGGGGGGGAGGAACATCCAGGGCGGCAGTTTGGGGTAGGTTTCGGCGTGCTGCGAGTCGTCGGCTGGGGGTGCTTCGCTGGGGGCATCGCTGGGGGCATCGCTGGGGGCGTCGCTGGGTGCGCCGGCTGGTTGGGCGGTGTCGCGGGGGGAGATGGTGGTGTGGTAGGTTGGCGGGTCGGGGAATTCGGCCAGGTCGATTACGTCTTCTGGAGATGAGAGATCGGTGTCGCGTGGGAAGACGGGGGTGTGCTGGGTGTGGTAGGTTGGCAGATCGGGGAACTCGTTCAGGTCGATTACATCTTCTGAAGCTGAGTGATCATCTCGTGGGAAGACGTCGGCGCGCTTGCCGGAGACGGCTGGATCAGAGAATTCAGCTAGCTCGATGACCTCTGATTCTGGATCGTAGGGGTCCATGGGTGCTAGGGGCAAGGCTTTGGTGAGCGCGAGAAGGGCCGAGAAACTGGGAAGGAGCTTCATGTTGGCTTATATTGAGTGGGAGATATAAGCTGAGAAGATGAGAGTTGAAGTGACTCCGACTAGCACTTGCTTCGAACTATAACTGAGTGATGGTAGCTGTCAGAGGCTTAGAGCTATGAAGCTATAAGAGCTATGAAGTTGGAAGAGATATAGAGGTAGTAAGAGAAGTAGTAAGAGAAGTAGTAAGAGAAGTAGTAAGAGAAGTAGTAAGAGAAGTAGTAAGAGAAGTAGTAAGAGAAGTAGTAAGAGAAGTAGTAAGAAGGGTATTAAGAGAAGAGTAAGAAGAGAAGTGTAAGAAGAGTATAAGAAGAGTAGTAGTAAGTAGAAGAGAGAAGTATTAGAAGAAGGATATAAGAAAAGAAGGATATAAGAAAAGAAGTGTAAGAAAAGAAGTGTAAGAAAAGAAGTGTAAGAAAAGAAGTGTAAGAAAAGAAGAAAGTAGTAAGAAAAGTTGTAAGAAAGAAGAGAAATGTAAGAAGTCGAGAGTTGTAGGAGAGAAGAAGAAACGAGAAACGAGAGCACAGCAGAGCTGTATTTATGCTTGATCCGATGGCTACCTAGCAGGCAGACATCGCCTGTCTGTCTACCTAGCAGGCGTCTGCCATGTCTACCTAGTAGGCAGTCGATCAATTCACGCGTTCCATGGTTTCTTGAATGTCTGCCTGTGCCTATGTCTGTCTACCTAGCAGAGATCAATCACTGCCTTTCAATCATTGAATGCCTGGGATCTGCCTAGGAATATGTCGAAATAGGTTCATGCAGTCGGGCCTGTATAGATGGATAGATGGTGGTACCTAGCAGGCATTAGGGCTGGGCGTAGACTTGCTCGTCTGGCAGGAGAGCGGTGTCTCTGTCTGTTTGCTGGGTAGATACCTAGCAGGCGAGCAGCAGAACCAGACTTTCATCCATGGATTGCCTGGCAGATGATCGACATGTATTCATGGAACCGTGCCTGGTAGATCTGTGTAGGTAGCCTGGAGCCTGCGCGTACCAAACTTTCATCCACAACTCGCTGACTGTGATCGCCCACTTTATTATTTTTTTTGCAGAAGAAAGAAGGAAGGCAATAATCTAGGCGGTGTTAGAGTACCTAATTCGAGGCAATGCTGCATTTCGTAGGGAGCTTGCTTGATTCGACACCTCAGGCAGCCCGTCTCTGACACGATGTATCAAGATCGTAGAGTAGAAGGAAGGAAGAAGAAAATCTATCTAAGCATTGATGTTAACTAGAGTATTCAAGCTATGATGAGAATACTGCACTTTGTAGAGGCTTGACTTGCATTGACTCAGGCAGACCGTGATCGTCGACGACGATAACGATGCAGTAAATCGTAGAGATGTAATATATTGATGATCTGAGACTTTGTAGATGTAGATCATATTGAATGAACTGGAGATTTCATAGTGAGAGCCCGAGAAATGCTCTAGCTCTGAGCACGACTGATCTGGCTGTCCAAGACTGTCGCATCAGTCATCTTCAAACCTAGGCAAACAGTGCGTACTATCTCATAATCGTATCATAGTCTAAGAATGCCATCTCTTCAACCAAATCACATTCTATTCCATGACCTCTTCTAACAGGAGCTGTTCGCTGTCGTTCGTCCTTTGACAGCAGTGTCTAATATATCGTATCATAGTCTCGATTCTTCGATCAACGAATCTGCCATGACGAGACACGTGACGCTGCGAATCTCTAGAATACAAACCAGTATAAGTAGTACTGATAGACTGCACGGACGTATCATCAGGAATGCACCTAGGTACGCATGTGTATGGATCACGATCGGACACGGCTCCCTGCAAGGATTACGATACTCTGAAACGGGGATTACTACGGACAGTATGTAATAGATTCATAACAGCTCGGGTGTCCGGCACATTGTCATGTTCGTTTCATACCAAGACTCTACACCAGCGTGACTCGTATCGAAGCTGCTATAACTTATAGGTGAAAGTGATAGAAATCACGTAAGATTAGATAAGATGGATACATGCCAAGATCACATGTAGTCAGTTTACATGGTTTACATTACAAATTGGTGCGACACGGTGAACTCACGTAGTCTTGGACTCTTGGAACGATAGTTATTATCATCTTGGCGAGAGACAAGACAGAAACTTTGAAAATGGCCAGTCCGCCATAGCTCGACTCTTCGAGTGCCGTAAGCAGCGGTCGCGGCTCTTGGCTCGGCGATTTAATGCTATCTACACCTACTCCGTACCTAGGTAGGCAGTACATAATGGTACGACTATGATTGTGCGTACACAGTACATGCGGCGCAGGAATCATGCCATGATCGACAAGCAGAGCAGTCCATGTGTGAGGTGTTCCAACAGCAGTGTCACGCCGAGCATTGGCAAGGCTGGGCGTGTCAGCTTGGTCATTCCGGTCTGTGTCTTTGTTTTGAGTCCATATTCTATGCATATCACAGCAGTATACTATACCAATACTAGAAACTAGTAGAATCATATCTGATTGAACATACGGAGTACATACATGTACATAGTTGTATGTATGTACATAGTACATGGTACATGGTATGTACGGAGAGGTACACAGAAGTATATGCCAAGCGTCCGGCGGATCGTACAATACCGTATCGCGTATCAGCCAAGCGCGCTATGCCGCGGCCCAGCCAATAACAGCCCGCATCGCCACGCCAAGAGGCTCGGCATGCCCGCAAGCCGCTTGGCTGCTTGGCATGGCGAGCGGTTTGTTGCAGACCAAAAGCAAAAGCAACAAAAAAGATGCTTCCGCCGTGTCGCTCTCGCTCTTGGCGGGACGTCCTTCCGCTCTTCTTTTCTTTTGATGCTCAGAAACGGCGGGCGGAGCGTCAGTCAGTGTGTTGGCGAGTATAATAGCTAGGCGTCCCCGCTGTCTGTCTGTCCTACCTGTCTGTCCTGCTGTATCAGGTCAACCCTGCATTCCAGCCCTTGACAATGTATTACTGAGCACGGAGGCAGACACGTCCTGCCATGTCACGAGAACTTGCACCAGCTCCTGGACAGACTCCTTTGTCTCACATGTCAAGGCAGCAGCAGCAGCAGCAACATCAGCAATATAAACAACAACAGCAACAGCAACAGCAACAACACCAGTCCAGCGTCTCGATCCCGCTGCACCACTACCCCGACAGCCGCGTCGACAGCCGCATCGACCGTATCGACGGCTCCATGCCCGGGTCCGCGGGCTCGTATTCGATCCCGCCGGTCAACACCATGCATCCAAACGACACACTCGCAGACGGCCTCACGGAAGCACACAAAGACGGCCGCGCGCGGCTCAGCTGGACGGCCGACCTCTCGCTGTCCGACGGGCGCAACTCGCGCAGCCTCCACGACGCCCCGAACACGGTGACTGTGTACGCCGAGGCAGAGGACAAGGAGCGGAGCGTGCGGCGAGAGCCGAATGCCGTTTTGGTCTTGGTACGTCTCTCTCTCTCTCTCTATATATACTAGGTATATATAGGATAAGCTGACAGGATAGCTCTTGTTTTCTGCCCCCATCCCCATCTTCTCCATCGGCACCGCCATCTACACGCTGCTTGCGCTGCTGCTGGTGCTGCTCACCAGTCCGCTCCGCCTCTGCCCGCCGACCGCCTTCTTCCGCTCGACCTCCTTCTCGGCCCAGCTGGGCACGCTCCTAGCCCCAGCCCTGCGCAACCACGAGCGACTAGCCCAGTCGAGCACCTCGGCCTACCAGCGCAACTCTCCGTACAACAACAACACCAACAACAGCACGCGCGACGCCACAGACCGCTTTTCTGCGCTCTGGCTGAGCGTCGTCCTCATCCTGGCGCCGGTCTTGTGCATGGGACTGCTGCTGGCCGTCTGGATAGCGGCGTTTTTCTGGATCTTTGCGATGATCCTGGGCAATCCGGACGGCACGGAAAAAGGGGATGATGGGCGCGCTGCTGTGCTGGGCGTGAATGCGTGGTGGCAGACGTGGCTCGGCAAGGGCAGGATCAGATGAGACTAAGAATAAGGGGGTTTACATGAGCATTTCAGGTGTTGGCGCATAGCATTGGATTATATGTAATTGGGGGGGTTTTCTTTTTTCTTGCATGATAGTATGGGGCATGAAATACACTACATTAGCTTTTTGTTGGATACCAATATATTTACTAGAGTAGCTGCTCATGGGTTTCATTGTATGTATAGGTATGCCTATAACACTTCGTTTCATCATCAATCTTCTCACATGTCAATGTAAAACATGAGATAGACCAATGCCTTACTACGTACTTGACTAGAACATGCATGACATTTGCCTGCAATGTATTGTATGCATGTAGTAGAATAGGGTGTACCTGTAGAAACCCTATCATGCCATGCCACCATGAGATACAATCACTTCCTACAGCCAGATAGTACCGCGAATTCAATATGCATGTCAATATGTCAATATGTATGTGTATAGAACAAGACGCCTAACTTTTCTTCATCTCATCGTCAATCCTCACAATCTTGTCTATCGCCGTCCCCGTCCCCGTCCACCTCCCCGTCCTCCACCCCGTCCCCGCGCTACAAACCCTCCGCTTCCGCTCCGCCTCTTCTCAACCCTCGACGCGCCGTGCGTCTTGGGCACGCCTAACCCTCGTCGTCCAGCGGCAATACCGCTGCCACTGCTACTAGTCTGCTTCTTGTTTGGGGTTTCGTCGTCGTCCTCGTCAATGTCCATCCCATCGCCCTTCTTGCCAAACTTGAGCCGCCCCTTTTGCCCGCGGCGCACCGCGTTGGGGCCGCCGACCGCCTCTAAATAGGCGTTTGTGCCGCTCGCCGATGCGCCGCTCATTTGGACGTCGCCTTCTTCGGCGTCGTTGTCATCGTCGCCGCCGTCACGCAGGATGAGTTTTCCGTCGATATCCGTCTTGGCGCCGTGCTTCTTCCTGTTTTTGCCGACGCCGTTGTCGAGGAAGCGCAGAGACGGCTTGGTGGTTGATATACTCGCCAATGCGTCCGGCGCGAGCAGGTCGAGCGGGTTGGAGGAGGGCGAGAGTTCGCGGATGTACTGTTCTCCATTTCCACCTCTCTTACCACCCTTGCTGGCCTTGGGGGCTTCATCGTCGCTGTCGCTGTCGGAGTCAGACACGTCGGAGCCGTAGACGGCTTTGTCGAATTCGTTCGAGAAGCCGCCTGCTTTAGTCTCGTCTTCGTCATCTTCGGCGCCCTCCTTTCTCTTGCGCTTCTTGCGCTCGCGCTCCTTGCGGATGTTGACGACGAGCTTGCGATCGGCCTCGCCGACGAGACCTTCAATGAGCGGCCCGCCGAAGCGCCGCACCAGCCGGTCGAGAATGCCCTTGACCTTGGTGCGCAGCCGGCCCTTGTGCTCCTTGCTCCAGACCATGAGGTTCGGCACGAGCGAGTTCAGGCGCGGACGCAGCATGTCGTCGGGGAGGCAGACGACGGCGACCTTGGCGAAACCAAGGACGGAGCGCACGATTTCGCGGTTGTTGCTGGTGAGGAAGAGCTCGACGGTGGCCACGAGGTCGGAGAGGGTTTCGGGCGTTATGTCTGTGCGGAACTCGAAGAAGAGGCGTGATAGTGCTGTGACCGAAGCGGCCACCATGTGAGGTGATGTGCCCGCGAGACCGGCCGAGACCATGGTGAAGAATTCTTCGAGATTGGCTGCGGCGTCCGGCGTGTCGTCCGGCATGTGTGCGACGAGCGAGTTGCGGATGATGGTGCCCGGGGGATTGCGCTCGTCGGTGATGCGGCCGGCCAGGTGGATGAGGAGGTCGAAGGCAGCGGTGCGCGCTTTGTCGTTGGATTCTTTGCAGCCGAGGATCACTTCAGGCAGGATAGAAGGGATGAAGTGCAGGTCCGACGTAGGGAGGAACGACACCAGCTCGTGGATGGCGAGGAGGCGGTCGCGGCGGGCGGGCGAGGGGGTGTTGTTAGCTGTGGAAAGCAGCAGGGACTGTAGTTCGGCGCTGCGCTCGATCAGGGCTGCCTGGCCTGTTTCGGTCGAGGCAAGACGGGGAATGAGCTTGTATGCTTTCTTGATGAGCTGCGGGTCGGAAGCGTCGCGGTTGAGGACTACAGATGCTATGCGGAAGAGATTGGCGAAGCTCGTTCTCGGCAGGTAGATGGACATGGCGATCAGCAGGTCGATCAGCGTGTGCGAGGTCGGGGGCATTTTATTGTCGGTTCCTTTTTGCAGGTTGCCTTGTTTGGCAGCTTCGTCTTCGGAGGGCAGCTCAGACTCCAGCATGCCTGTGACGCGGGTGAATGTTTCTTCCAGTTCCTGACTAGTTAGCATATCAAAATAATACAAGAGGAAGGGTATCTACCTTCTCTGGAGCAATGCTCAAGTACGCGTTGATGCACTGCAGAATATATCCCCTGTAATGCGGCAGCGTCTGGCTGTACACATTAAACAGCACAGCCAAGAGGTTACTCGCAAACCCAGCTAGATAAGCCAGATTCTTCGCTGCTGCTGCCTTTGTAATCCGTCGCTGCAGGACCAAGTTTTCGCCCTCCGTCTCGACCTCGACGATAGCCTGGTTCGACTCGACGAGGTTTTGCAGCGCGCGGCACACGTCGACGCGCAGCTCGGTCTGCTTGTACAGCACGTTGGACAGCAGCTCGGCAAAGGTCTGGTCGAATGCAGACTCTAGATCAAGTGGCAGCTCGCAGTAGCCCGGCAGAATGGACCAGGTTTGCTGGATGATGGTTTCGAAGATCTTGACTTCGACCGTCTTTTCTGCCTGTCCTAGTTCCATCACGCGCTGGTATAGAGCCTCGCTTAATGGCACCATCTCTGAACGGAAATGGCCTAGATCGGTATTTGAAACGTTGTCGCGCAGAATCGGCAGCAGCCACACACGACCCGGGCCTGCTTTCTGCTCGACGATGTTCAGTGGCAAAATGCGCAGGACTTCAGCCGGCCCCATGGCATAAACAGCGCGGCCGAGGACTTCGTCGGCTTCTTTCTTGCCTTGAAACGAGTCGTTGCTACGCAGCTCGCCAATCGTCTTGACAATATTCGTAAGATATGGCGACGAGCGCCACTTGAAAGCCTCAAACATGGTCGCGCACACGTTGAACACCTCAACCCACGCAACCTGGTACTTGACCGAAAGCAGATCCAACGCAAACTTGGCCAGCTTTTCTAATGTCTTCTCGTCGTACACAGACGGCTCGACAATGACGTTGTCCGGCACGCAGTTGGCGAGGAACGAAATAAGACACTCGGACGCAGAGATGCGGATGTTTTTCGACGGCGAGGCCAGAAAAGAGGCAATCAGCTCGAAAAGACTGGGCAGCTTCTCGAATGTGTCTTCTGGACTTATTTGAGCAGACACATCGTAGCCTCGAGACAACACCGCAATCCACGGCGGCAATAATTGCGAGTCATTCTGCGCCGGTCTCAATTCTTGAATAGCCTCTAGTAAACGCGGCAGCTTTGACGACGAAAACTCATCCGCCATGCCTTCGAAAATGACTTCAAAAACCTCAAACGCCCCCATCGTGATAAACTCGTTGCTCGACCGCGACACGTTCATCAGCAGCTCGCACAACGGCTCAATTTTTTTACTTGGCCAGCCTCCCGACGCAGCCGCGACGGTCTTCACCAAATGCAGCGAGTGTATGATGGCCGGCTCATGGTGCGCGTCCTGCTTTTGCTTGCTCTTTTTGATCTTCCCGGCCGCAGCCACGCTGTCGGTCAGCGTCTGCATGGCCGTCTCCGCACACATGTCGGCCGCCGGGTGGTCGAGCGAGGGGCTCGGCGGGGGGTTCTTGAGCACTTTGACGAGTGCGTCCTGCGCTCGCTTGCGCACCTTGGGCCGGTGGTCGACGGCCAGACTGAGCAGGCCCGCGGTCGCGCGGCGCGGGCCGATTTGCGTGTGCGGCAGGGCCCAGGAATTGGCGTCCTGCGCGATGAGCAGAGTCTCCAGAATGCCGATGGACGGGCGCAGCAGCGGCGCCTCGACGTCGGGCAGCGTCAGCGCGGGCACCAGGCTGGACAGGATCTGCGCGAACTTGGAGCGCAGCAGCGGGGCCGGCACGTGCTCGGCGGTGATGTCGAGCAGGTACACCACCGAGGTGGCCAGGTCTTTGTTCACGATGCCATGGGAGGTGGTGAGCGCCTGGCTGAGCAGGGCCAGCAGCGCGGCGAAGTAGGCGGTGGCGGAGAAGTCGGCTTTCTGGTCGCGGAGGGTGTCTTCGACGGCGTTGAGGACGACGGCTGTCTTTGAAATGTCAGTTTCTATCTTCGAGCTGGGTGGTGGACTTACGTGGTGCTGGTTCTGCAGCTTGGGCGACTTGATTTTCTCAAACCTCTCGGCCAGCGTGGTCGCCATGGTGCAGAAAGAGGACAGTCAAACCAGCTGTGTGAGCTGAGCTGAGTGAGTCTGAGGTGTTTCTGCGGAAGGAAGCGATGCGGATATTTTTTTGGATTAGATAATATTTTCACGCCGATAGTGATCACGAGGCTTGGCGGGCTTATCTTTATCGATAACCTTGTTATCCAGTTACCACAGTAGTTTTATATTTTATATTTATATTTAT
>WTTZ01000053.1:0-183867 GCA_011750695.1 Penicillium sp. OUCMDZ-019 | reverse complement strand
TCTAGCCAATATAATTATATATATATAATTTCTGCTGGATAATTAACCCTATATAATATATTAGGGTTGTAAATTTACAAACTGGAAAAAAATTTACCGTCAGAGGGCAAAATTTACGGTAATTTACGTAAATTGTAATTTACAGCCCCCTACCCTAGCAGCAAGTCATAGGCAACACAACTGACGGAACAGCTTCCCCCGAAAGCTGTTGCGCTAATGCACGAGCAGCATGTCCCCCGCATTTGAGATACGCAATCCTCAGAGCTAGTCCTTGCCCCATTGCCTGTTCTTGGATGGGATCGACATTTTTCCGCATGGCTTCTCGGTTAAATCGTGGGAAAATTTTTTGAGGACAGGGGTGAATCGGTGTAAGAAGAATAAATAGAGGTGCTCTTCAACAGTAAACATTTTTTTTTCTACCAGGGCAATTCCCGAATTTACAAGGTTGAAGAGCAAGCATGAAGTTTTTCGCAACGGCTGTGGTTTTGGCCAGCCTCTCAGGGCAAACCCTAGGTAGAGCTGTGTCACGTAACGCCGGCCGATTTGGCATAATAGAGCATCCTGACATTGAGCAAAGGGCGCTGCTGCAGGATATTGTAAGTCATGTCCTTAGTGTTTGACTTGAAGGGATGGATTCATGATCGGGCCGTGCTGATGAACCAGGTAACATGGAACAATCAATCGCTTTACATAAATGGAGAACCCTTAATGGTTTTCTCCGGTGAATTCCACCCATTCCGGTACGCACTTATTCCAGGATTTATTGAAAATCATTCGTTGCTAAAAAGAAACATGTCAGGCTTCCTGTACCATCGCTTTACATCGATATCCTTCAAAAGGTCAAGGCTCTCGGTTTCAACACGGTCTCCTTCTATGTCGACTGGGCCTTGGTAGAGGGTAAGCCTGGTACTTACCGTGCGGACGGGATCTTTGACTTGCAACCATTTTTTGATGCCGCATCGCAGGCTGGACTTTATTTGCTAGCTCGTCCGGGTCCCTATATCAATGCCGAGTCGTCTGGAGGAGGCTTCCCGGGTTGGTTGCAGAGAGTCAACGCAACCTTGCGCACGGCAGAGCCTGGTTATATGGATGCTACACAGGTGTACGTTTGTTATCCCATAGTGATATTCCAAACAATTAGCTTACCTCTTTCTACTTATAGTTATGCAAACAATACTGCCTCGATTATTGCGAAGAACCAGATCACCAATGGCGGCCCGATCATTCTTTACCAGCCCGAAAACGAATACACCAGCTTCTCTGACGGATTCTCCTTTGACCCGCAGTATATGCAGGATATAATGGACTCTGCTAGAGCTGCCGGTGTTGTTATACCATTCATGAACAACGACGCAGCAGCAGAAGGACACGATGCGCCAGGATCTGGAGTTGGCGCTGTTGATATTTATGGACACGACTCGTACCCGTAAGTAAATCTATTATCAAACAGTGCCTGACCGTACATGTACACTCTATTAACGGCATTTGAAGACTAGGATTTGATTGTGTATGTTTCCAAGATACAAAGACAAGATACAAAACTACTTGGCATCATCACTGACGTAAATACTACAGGCCGCGCCATCGACATGGCCGTCAGGGGATCTACCAACTGACTTCCGTGAGCTTCATCTGGAGCAAAGCCCCACAACTCCATATGCTATTGTTGAGGTATAAAAGTAAACATCCACGAAGCTGAAAGAAGCCCATCTACTAACTTTTGACTAGTTTCAAGGCGGTTCTTTTGACGCTTGGGCAGGGAGTGGATTCGCGAACTGCGCCGCTTTGCTCGGTCCAGAATTTGAAGATGTCTTCTATAAGAATAACTTAGCTGCGGGTGTCGCAATCATGAATCTATACATGGTGAGTGTCTTTCTAAACAAACGAAAGTTCCCTTGCATACATCTAACTCTTTTCCTAGATATACGGTGGCACCAACTGGGGCAACCTAGGATATCCTAGTGGCTACACATCGTATGACTATGGCGCAGCCATCGCAGAGTCTCGCAATATTACTCGTGAAAAATACAGCGAGCTCAAGCTGATTGGAAATTTTCTCAAAGTTTCCCCATCTTACCTTGACACCGTTCCGGGCAGTGCCTCGACCACGGAATACACCAACACATCGGACTTGACTGTTACACCACTTATTGGTAGAAGCACCGACTCATCCTTCTTTGTAATCAGGCATTCGGACTATAGCAGCCTAGATTCGACAAGCTATACACTACAAGTCCCAACTAGCGCCGGTGTTCTTACTTTACCGCAGCTCGGTGGCTCTTTGACCCTAAATGGCCGCGATTCTAAAGTTCATGTCACGGATTATGATGTCGCAGGTACTAACATCCTGTATTCAACAGCCGAGGTTTTCACGTGGAAAAAATTTTCCAGTTACAGTGTGCTAGTACTCTATGGCGGAAAAGGAGAATATCATGAATTGGCAATTTCTTCCTCTTCGAATGCAAAAGCTTCAGTTGTCGATGGCTCAAAATCTGGGATATCAACCAGGACTGAAGATGGCCAAGTTATTATTGCATGGGATGTACCATCTACGCGCACTATTGTTAAAGTCGACAATCTGCTCGTCTTTTTACTTGGTGAGTCTCTAGTTGAGAATAGTTAATTCGCGCCTGGGAAATTTTGCAGCTGACAAAAATGAAGATCGCAACTCTGCGTACAACTATTGGGTTCCTCAGGTTGGCACGTCAAATAGCAGCGTCGGGTTTACCAGCCAGCAGACGGTGGCTGACTCGATAATTGTCAATGCTGGTTACCTCGTGCGGCTTGCTTATCTACAAGGAAGCGAATTACACATCTCCGCGGATTTCAACGCAACTACTGATGTAGAAGTCATCGGAGCGCCTGAATCCGCTAACAGTCTTTATATCAATGGTGTCGAATACCATCATACCACTGACTCTAATGGATTCTGGAGCGCAACTGTAAAGTACAGCGCGCCAAAACTTGGTTTGCCAGACTTGTCGACATTGGAATGGAAATACATCGACTCACTACCGGAAATTAAATCAACCTACGATGATAGTCTATGGGTCAGTGCTAATCATGATTGGACGAATAATAGCGTCACTCCACTGCAGACTCCTGACTCGCTTTATGGCGCCGACTACGGTTTTACTGCCGGCTATCTGCTTTATCGTGGCCACTTTGAAGCCAACGGCGACGAAGAATTTTTCTACATCGATGCTTCTGGTGGCGACGGATTTGGAAGCAGTGTGTGGCTGGATGACACGTACTTGGGTTCATGGATAGGCGGTAGCGACGATGAGACATATGCTTCTAATTACACCCTACCAAGTCTGGAAGCGGGATCTAATTATAACATTACGGTATTAATCGACACTACCGGTTTGGATGAAGATGGTACGGTTGGTTCAGATGAGATGAAAACCCCGAGAGGCATTCTCGACTATGAGCTCTCTGGCCACAACCAAAGCGATGTCTCATGGAAACTGACTGGCAACCTCGGCGGTGAGGACTACATAGATCTCACTCGCGGGCCGCTGAATGAAGGAGGGCTGTACGCTGAGCGACAGGGATGGCATCAACCATCTCCACCAAGCAGTGGCTGGGAGGCATCAAGTCCCTTGGATGGTATTAGCCAAGCCGGAGTAGGCTTTTATTCGACCTCATTCACGCTTGAGCTGCCCGAAGGATACGATATTCCACTGTACTTTGTGTTTGGGAACACCGGCCATAGTTCGTACAGAGTGCAGTTGTATGTCAATGGGTATCAGTTTGGAAAATATGTTCCGCAACTTGGTCCCCAGACAGAGTTCCCTGTTCCACAAGGAATATTAAACTATCGGAGTGAAAACTGGGTAGCAGTGACTCTGTGGGCGCAGGACACCAATGGGGCACAACTTGACAGCTTTGAGTTGATCAATCAAACGCCAGTGTTGACTGCATTGACAGGCGTTGTATCGTCGCCACAGCCTGCATACACTGAGAGAGCTGGGGCATACTAGGTAACCAGTGTGTAGGTAGCTGACATGCTTCTATATCAAGTTATAGTCTCTATTTGATCTCTCTCACTGGCCATTTGATTGTGGGCTCGTGGAAGAAAACCACGGGGTTAATTTGCCTATAGATACCTCGGTGCATGTAAAGAGTGCACAGCTATTTAGTATATCGGTATAGTACTTATGTAGAGTTTTGTATGGGTTTTGACGGGTATCTTTCAACACATGAATGGAATTTCTATGTGTTTGAGGCAGCCATTATTTTCCCCATTTTCGTTATCTTTCTCTTTTGGCACCCTGGGCACTTCTTATCCAATACTGGATGGAAGCAACGGCGTCCAATTGATGGTCTCACTCTAGACACATACCCAGATACTGATCTCTTGAGACAAGAACACAATTTCGGAAAATGATGATGGCTTATCCATGTAGCCATTCAATTCAAGATATTGTGTGATTGTATTGTCAAATTTTCGAGAAATCTTGAAACAGAGAAGAGCGTTGGTCTTTGTCACATTATTCTTTCAAGCCTACTATTTTACTTTTTTGCTGCAGCTTTCTGAGATTAATTTTCTACACTTGAGCCTTCGTAGTAAATCTTCATCAGGACTTAGCCGGTTTTCATCTGATCTTCATAGCCTCAGATGGGAATGACTAGATTTTTTTGTCCTCCATAGTTCGCAGCGATGATTTTCCGCTTGACCTCTGAAGATTGATTGGCAAAGAAATAACTCTAATGATGTAAAAGATTTTTATTTCTAGTGATTTGTTGCCTTGTTGTAAGCCCTTTCCATCCTCTGGACTAAGAGACACCTACATCATTAGATAAGAAATTCTATTATCAAAAGCCTCGCAAATATAGTAATCCCTTGTTAGTGATAGTACAAGATCGTTTCTATTGAACGAAAGTGAGGCATATTTTGGTAATTAACATTATGAATATTTATCAGCCTCATAGTATTGGAGAGATGTTGCATTTATAGCCTTTGCTATTATCAACTACAAGACCAATCTGTTCAAAACAATTATTGAGTCAAAGTTAGAGCATGGCTTTCATCGCCGGACTAAACAAAACTTTCGACTCCAAATCATCAAACAAAGAAGCCAATCTCTCCGAGGAGATCGCCATTGGTTCCGGTAACCAAGATGGAGTACCTTGACCCAGCAGCATGCTTGCAAGTGCTTGGCCAGATCGCCAGCAGTTGACCATTCCATATCCACCAAAACCAGCTGCAATCCACTCCCCACCGTTTGTCCCATCACTTTGCGGTCGATCTGGTAATACTTCCTGAGGGATCCTGCCAATCAAGGGCAATCCATCCAAGGAGTTACACATGATGCCGGTCCACGAATGTGTAATATCAGGACTTTCTTTTGTTCCATCATCCTTGGCACCAAAAATAGAAGCTTGTACTCCCCGAAGATGCTTCTTAGCAACTGTTGATTCGGTCGCATCTGACGGGTTTGCAAAACGTTGGAATCCATCAGTATACCGGCCAAGGTCTCCGCCACCGATAAAAAGATCTCCAGTCTTCGCATTTTGGCAGGCATAATCAAACCCGTCAGCATAATAGATTGTCCATGAATATTTCCCGTCGAATGATGGGGAATTTTTGGCGGGTTTTTGGATGCTCATTTGTCCTCTTCTTGGCCATAAAATCCCTCTCAAGGAAGGCAGTAGCTTTGTGACGTGGCCCTCGGTGCAATGAACTATGTGCTTCGCCTTGAGGACTCCTCTGGGTGTGGTAATCAAATACAGGCCATCTTTTGCAGCTTTCTTGATTTCCAAGGCTGGGGTGTGAGTCTCGATGGTTAATCTATTAGGGTATCGAGTGAGAAGAGCTTTGAATAAGCCGGATATCAATCGATACGGCCAAGCAGCAGCAGCGGGACCTTTAATCCCAGCCAGAGCATTTTTATATCCGAGTTTCTAGCAGTGTTCATTAGCTGATAACCAACAAAGCCACATTTAGATATTTGGTCACATACCTGCATGTCTTCCAATTCTAAGAATGTATATACACCTTTCAAATCCGGAAACGCTCTTTCAAAAGTCTCATAGGTCTTCCTCAACTGAGTGACTCTCTCGGCATCCATAATCACTGAAACAGCCTCCACCGATCTCAATTCAGCATCTTCGACGATCGCCGAATCTATCTCCCGGGTCGCTTGTAAGATCGCTTCGAAATGACTAATGCTGAATCTCACCAATTCAACGGCTTTCTCATGTCCAAATCGCTTGCTAAATCGTTCATACTCGTTTATCGGTTGCGCCTTGATGTTCCCTCCATTTCGTCCCGTTGCGCCAGAACACAGGCCGCGGGCCTCGAGTACTGTGACAGTAACACTCGGATTATCTAGAAGCAGTTGCCTAGCGACACTACAGCCGGTAATTCCTGAGCCAATGATGACGATGTCTCTTGTTGCTTGAGGAAGTGTCGGGGACCGGATGTTGGGAATACCTGCTGGATAGGGCTGTTGCCAGAATGACGGGGTGGGATTGTCGCGCGGAAGCCCGGGGTCTGCGAAAAGCCTTTGAACTAGTTTGACTGCTTGATATGTTAGTCTATCATATGTAGTTCATTTATTTTAGGTCCCATAGAAAATACTCACGAGTGCGTGGCATGGTGTTTCTTACTATATAAGAATAATCCGAAGGACGCGAACTAAATCACATGCACTACTATGCAACAACTACTATTCCTAGGTATTTAAGCAATGAATTCGGCGTTACTCCGGATGGCTTCAGAAAGAATGAAGACAGGCTTCGACCGAGGATTGTCTGATCACTCAAGAACAGAAAAGAGAACAGTCATGATGATAATGGATAAAGTGGATAATCGGGCCGGTCGCCGATAAGTAGGGGAGCGTTCTATCCCAAATGGGTACTGTACGGCGAAACGGTTGTGATTTGTTGGATTCGCCGAGGCACTATATAAGGCCGAACAACAAGTAGATAACATGATAACAAATGACAAATAGACTTGTACAGTGTACCGACAATTTTGTACGTAACAAGGCAGATCTTAATTGCAATCGCCGGGGTTGCGGGCTGTTATGGTTGTCACGCGGGGACAAACGGAAGGTTCGTTACCTAGGTAGATTTGGATTGCAGTTTCACAATGTTGGATAATAATTCTAGGTGCAAAGTTTCATGGACAAGTAATACAGTAAAGAATTCTTTCGACATATTGTGCAACTTGTAGAAGCTAGTTCGATGCAACCGACCTCTACGCACATGTGGTTATATATATTGCTACCTAGGTACTTGCTCAATCATCAACATCGGGAGGACCTCTAAACGCATGACGACCATAGATAAAATAGTAGGCCATGAAGATGAGCGCAAATCCAACAACCACGACTGACACATAATTCATCGTGGTTAGTGTGACTGGCAGGTCTGGTGGAAAAGAGTAAAACACAAGCGTGAAGACGGTCCAAACAAGCGTCATAATGTTGCAAAAGATACCTAATTTACCCAACCAAAACGGGCCATGAGGAATATTAGATCGGCCTCGCATGAATAGGAGGATAATGCAGATCGAATATGAAACGTATTGCATGAGAATTCCCCCCGAGACGAAGGAGTTGAAGGCGATGCTGGAGCCGAGATACAAACAACCGAGGAGGGCAATAAATATGTTAGACCACAGATGTGCCCAGACGGGGGTGTGGAAAGGTGCCGGTGCAATTTGTTTGATGTATTTGGAGAATGGGAGGCCGTCATCACGAGCGATTGACCAGGCAAGTCGAGCTTGCCAGGTATGAATTCCGAATACGGCGCCTATAGACGCAATGAGGAGTGTTGATTGAAGAGCGATAGCCCCAGCTGTATTGCCTTCAAAAACTTGAAGGAAGAGTCCCAAGGTGGAGATACCGGTATCACTGTCGACGACATCTTCAACATCCTGTATGCAAAAGAGCAATGCAATTGCCATGGGCCATGCCAAGACAGCACCCACAGCGACGGTAGCGAATAATGCCTTGGGGACGTTCTTGCGAGGATTCGGGATTTCCTCAGCCATGTGTGTTACTGCATCTAATGCCGAGAACCCCCAGTTAACGCCGAGGAGACCTGTGCAGAAACTGACTCCGTTGCTCCAACCGCTCAAATTGACGAATCCGGTAAAAACAAAGGATGCACTTTGGTGGACAGGAGCCCTAGCCAGGATACCGACAAAGACAACAACAAAAGACGCCATCGAGATATACAGGAAGGCCTTTCCAAACTTTGGCAACATCTTTTCCGATAAGTTGAAACCCATCACAAGGAGATTGACGATTTGGTATACGACGAAACTCATCCACGGCTTGCTCTCGACTCCCGGATGGCGCATCACATACATAGCCACGATCATCTCACCGACAGCAATCAAAGTAGATGCACATCCGAAGACAGCTGAGGCCCAGCTGAGATATCCAACTGTGAAGGAGGTTATGCGACGGACGGATTTGGGAGCCAAGATAGCAGCCCAATAGTATTGGCCACCGGCATTGGGGTACGCGGAAGCAAGCTCTGCAAGACTGGCGGCCACGTTGAGAGCCATGAAATAGATAAGCCATTGACCCCATATCAGGACTGCAGGACCGCCAGAGCCAAGGGAAACTCCTAGAGAAAGACATAGGGCGATTGGGGCGAGACATATCTCGTAACCGATGGAGAAAAGACTGAAGACGGTCAGATCTCGGGAAATCTCCGCCGAGTAGCCCATGTTGACCACATCGACATCGTCGGAACCCATACCAAGGGCCTTTTTATTGTACTCGCCGCCATCGAGTTGGTCGCTGTTAGACTCTGCCATGGTGTGTTCTTGGGCTATCGCGTGCAGCAGATGACCTGCATGTATCAAGGCTTGCACCTAGGTATTTATGCAGCGCCAATTCCTGGGGTTAGGCCGCTTCTCCGCAAAGCACATGGGAGCATTTTGTTATTATCAGTGGATCATTGATAGTTAGGAATTACGTACTCACTGGATTCTTACACTTGTGGGAGGTGATAGAGAACTCAGGTGGATAATTTCTCGTTGTGAGCCTATCACAGGGACTTCGCCGACGTGTTCCCGGATCAAGCTAGCGTGGATTCGGCTCATTCTTTTCGATGGTCAAATATAACAATATAACAATATAACAAATGAGATAAGCCGGAAGTAATTAAGTAACTGATAATTGTAACGCGGTTGACAAAGTCCTTATCTTTGCAATTCGTATGCTCCGTGATTCGAACTGAGTAGGCCGAATACCGGCTTGCCGCCGAGATACAGGTAGATACCACATAGATAGTAGCTGGACCTACCGATTCTGCATGGCATACAGTATAGTCCAATTGCAGGTCGAAATCGACATGTAATCTGGGGGTTAATTTACGAAAAACGCTAACATTCCTCGTTCAGGAAGTTTATGGCGGATGCACGTTCATTGGGCTTTGCAGGCTCATTCCAATTTTGGCTATATCGACTGAAACCTTTGAGGACCAGATTGATCATGAGATCCTTGTCTTGTATAGACTTGAGTGGATCAACTTGCTTTGCTATTTAAGTAGAGAAAGATGACTGTCTCCAACTCAATTGTGAAAGTTCAAGTGCGAGTAGTAGGCTGTTTGAAAGAGCTAATTAGAATGACTTCACAACTAGAGATCCTTCTGTTGTTTCTGACAATTGTGATAATTTCATACGCCTATATCAAACTTAACGCAACTCGGGATCACATCCTAGCCCGGGCTGTGAACAGGCAAGACACCGGGACTCCAAAGCAGAAAGAACAATCAAATGGCAGCTACAGAAGCAAATTTCCTCCCTCTCGCCATCACACATTAGAACTTCTGCAACACTCAGATTCATCGCGATATCAATTATGTCCCGCTTCAACTATACAGTCTGCTCAAGCTTTTGAAAACTGTCAACTCCCTACCACGCAGCTCCCCGACACCAGCAATGACAGTCAATTCACACCCACTGGGTTTTCCCTTGGAGAGATCAAAGCTTTAAAGTCATTTCCAGACTACGCGGTCCTAAGTGGCGTGCCTAATCCAAGACCTTGCCCTGACTTCAACATTCAGACTGCGTGCTTCCGCCCGTTTAGGCCGTTTAGATGGGGTTATCATCAGACAATGTGTAAGTCTGTTCTTTCCTGCGCATGACGGCCAGAAACATTGATATGCGGCGAAGCGCTCAGCAAACTGGATCCAAACTTCTGGATAGAACTGGATCGCTCATACTTCGAGCGCTTACAGCTTCGGCGTAGTATATGGGAAAAACACGGAAGCCGAATTATGAACCTCAACCCCGGTGCCGAGCTTGCTGCTCGTGAGCTCATGGAAATGGTGCTCCAATACACATGCATCCGCTATCCGCATCTGTTCAGCCTCGAAAGCTCCAACACGGTGTTAAACAACCGGCTTTTGGGCACAAAAACCGACTTGACCACAACATGTCCGTTAAAGGTGCTTTTTGAAAATATTCCGGAAGATTTTGCCATTATGCTGAGAAATCAGGATGATGGCATGTGTTATCTGAGGGGTGGGATTATTTGCTCGTCCATTGGTTGGGATCTGGGGCTTCATTTCAACAAACAGCTTAGAGATATTCACGAAGAGGTCCAAGATTATAAAGAGAAAATGTCACTTTCGATGGATCGGTAAGTCTTCATCTCAATAGGATCGACGATTCGATTAATTGAAATTGGATTCATAGATTTTTTTCACGCATGGCTACCGACCAACCCATCCAACGTGGCTCGTGGAATCTTGTGGAGGGACAGCCAATATACATGTCCCCCAAGGAGTACGCCAACCAACCGCCCGAAAACCCCAATCCAAGTATTGCAAACTGCAATTTGCGTGTTGACTTTCAGACCCTCCGCCGCCTGCCACTCTCGGGAGCTATCGTGTTCAACTTCAAAGTCGTATTCACGCCTGTAACTAATTTTCGGACTGAGCCTTACATTCCGTCCCTGTTAAAAACACAGATTTCAATGGGGGATAAGAAGCTCATAAAGAAGAAGGTTCCTCCAGGAATGAGGACGGTTTTGCTTGATGCGCTGGAAGCCTGGGAGAAGGAACAGATTGAGAATGGCATTATTCCTAAGTCTTGGGAGGTGGGAACGCTTGGTGAATCACCTTTCTATCCGGGATGGAAGGAGAGGCATAGATATAGAGTAGGATTTGACATTTAGTATTGCGGAATTGGTTGCACGTTTTGGTTCAGTAGACGTTTCCCCATAGAGCTATTTACTGGTGTCAGGGCTAAGCATGGTCTTGTATCAAAAATTCACTCATAAATTCAATTTGAATCAAAGTAACTCTTCTATGACAAAAGCCCCTCAATAATTCATGTTTACATGCACGGCCTTCGTCTGCGTATATGAATCCAAAGCATAAGAGCCCAACTCCCTCCCAATACCTGACGACTTGTAACCTCCAAAGGGAATTCCATAGTGGGAATCTTGCGATGAATTGATCCACACCATTCCAGCTTGTAGCCTCCCGGCGACTCTGTGCGCCCGACGCAGATTCTCGGTGAATACCGCTGCAGCGAGTCCGTAGCTGCTTGCATTGGCCTTTTGTATGGCTTCGGGTTCTGTAGAGAAGCGATGAATCGTCACGAAGGGACCGAAGACTTCTTCCTGGACAATTTTCATCTCTTCAGTAACCTAGAAGTGTGGTCAATAAGTATCCTGCATGATTCTTACAGTGATGAGTTTTTGAAGTCAGTACATACATTTGCAAATACTGTAGGCTGGATAAAGTATCCCTCCTCGCCGTGTCTTAGCCCACCGGCAACAAGGCTAGCACCTTCACGTTTCCCCTCGTCCACATATCCGAGGATCTTTTCGTATTGTGGACGGGATACTTGAGGGCCTTGAGTTGTGCCAGCGGTGAAGGGGTCACCGAGTTTGGCTTGTTTGGACCGTTGCACGAACTGCTCAAGGTATTCATCGTAGATCGCATCTTGGACATAGATACGGGAGGTGGCGGTACAAATCTGCAATATTATATCAATATCGAAAAGTGGCTGTTGTACAAATCAAGTGATGACAAACCTGGCCTTGATTACTCATGATTCCGCCAAACCCATGTTTAACGGCATTCTGGATATCGGCATCGTCAAACACAATCAACGGGCTTTTCCCACCACACTCCAGCGTAATATTCTTCAAGTTAGAGGTCGCAGCTTTCATAATAGTTCGCCCAGTGGCGGTGCTCCCCGTGAAAGCAACTTTGTCCACATCCATGTGGCTAGCAAGAGCCGCACCGGCAATGCGGCCATATCCAGACAGAATATTAATCACGCCTGGAAGCGCTCCGGCTTCTTTTACGAGGTTACCAAAGTACAGGGCTGATAGCGGCGTTTGTTCTGCAGATTTGAGGACCACAGTATTTCCACAGGCTATTGCTGGCGCGACTTTCCATGCTAGCATCATTAGAGGGTAGTTCCTACATCATGGAATTAGTTGAATTGTACAAAGTGACATTAGGCTGTTATGGTGACATTGGTATTTACCATGGAATTATCTGGGCACAGACTCCAAGGGGCTCCTGCAGAGTATAAGCAAATTTTGCCGGAGAGGTCTCGATCGTTTTCCCGTATATTTTATCTGCCCAGCCGGCGTAGTATCTGAACACTTCATACGCCTCATCGAGATCCACGGCCATAGCACTGGTATACGGCTGTCATATCGAATATTAGTATCCATCATCCTAGATACATCTTAATGTTGGTTGCCTCACCTTTCCATTGTCGTATGCATCAATCGATGCCAGCAACTCTTTGTCCCTGAATATCAGCTCTGCAATGCGATGAAGCAGTTTTCCTCGCTGAGCAGCCGAGTATTCACGCCATGGCCCTTCGAAAGCGGCGCGAGCCGCAGAGACAGCTCGGTCCACGTCGTCAGCCGATGCTGCGAACACCGATGCAATGGTCTTTTCGGTTCTTTTTCACAATCAGCATATACAAGCCATGCAATTTATGTAAGTGTCAGACCGTTGGAAGGATCGTGGGCATACATACGTTGGGTTTATGACTTCTATAGTAGTCCCGTCGGAGTTGGGGACAAACTCGTTGTTGATAAACAGGCCCAACGGCTGGTTGTAGCTTTGGCCATTTGGCAGTGTGACAGGGACAGAAAGGGGAGAGGCCATATTTTCCTAGGATACCTGTTTCAGTTTAATACTTATAGGAATGCTCAAAAACTCGGCTTGGGGATTGTGAGGACTAAATTTGAAAGTCGCAATGTTTGAAACGGGCATGAGTACAATGTCAGCATAAGCAGGTCTGAAGGGGTAGTTATTCCAAATTGAATAGAACCGAATCGAAAGTTCACTGTACTGTCTAAAGCTTCGAGTGCTTCTTTGGGATATCTAGTTGACAGAGCGGACTAACCGCAAAAGGCGATCAACGGCGAACGACCTGTGATTGGTTGAGGTGGGGACTGGTCTCGGCGGCCGGCCCGACTTCATCTGAAACCGCCAACATTTCTTTCATACTTTCAATAAAAACATTATCAATCATTGAATTCTCTCGTGCCTAGAAGTAGATGGATTTCCCATCGCTAGCGCACACCGGCCGGTCGATGCCGCTGAGCAAAGAGTGGACACTCCCTAAAGCCCGACACCGCAGACCCGTAACAAAGTCGTCGACGGGTTGCAACGAGTGTAGACGTCGCAAGGCACCCACCCTAGAAAATTCACCAGTATCAGAACTAAGTCAATGCTAATATATAGTAGATCAAATGCGACGAGACTAAACCATCGTGTTTGCGATGCTGCCAAAAAGGTCTCTCTTGTCCCGGAAGTGTCGAGGCTGGGAAACCGCCGCAAGGCCTGCGATGGTCGACAAAGCATGAGGTCTTTCATGACAATGTCAATCGCCGTGTGAGAATAATGAAAACCCATGAGCCAGGGAAGCGGGAATTTGTAGCATCATCATCACCATTGTCGTCGTCATCATTGCCAGAGAGCCGCTCGACATATGACTCTTTCGTAGGGGTGTTCGATTATACGAATCCGACACCTAGCGTTATCGATACACCCACGAACTGGTCAATTGGAAAACAGTCCCAACGTTATATATCTACGATTGAGAATGAAGAAGCTTTTCGAGCACTTCATACTCCTGAATCGCACACCATCTCCTCAGAGACACATGCACCCACCTCACCAGACTCTTCTCCTGTCGCCGACGAATCTGTCCAGGAGACCATCTTCAATGAAAACGCCGAACTGGAACACACGAAAGGTGCATCTCCGAGAACAGAATCATCAAACCTTGCACTCACCACGACAAAGTCCTCTACCATGAGGATGATGCCCATTCCTGAACAAATCCATGATTTACAATCAACATTAATCCAGCACTACTTCACCAACGTTTGCAGCATCTTCTCGATCTTCGATTCCCCACAAAACCCCTTCCGCTCCTTCGTTCAGCGGCGCTGGCAAACCTCCTTGCCTATCCTCAATTCTATGCTCAGCATGTCCGCCGCAAAACTCGCTCATTTTCTCCCCTCCATGAAGTGCATCGGCCTCCACTACCAAGCCGCTGCAATCCAATCATTGCAAGCTCAATTACGCGAAAATAACTCTTCACTTACTCTTGAGTCGATATTTGCCATTCTAATGCTAGGGTTGAGCACGTGCTGGCATGATTCTAAGGACTTTGGCTTGGCACACTTCAGAGCGGTGGACAATGCAATTCAGCACAGAATGCTGGATATGAGTGTGTGTGCACAAGATGGGTTTGATATTGACTTCTTTCACCAGGCGCTTGTGTATTGGAAAATGGCGCTGGGCGCGGTTCTTGACGACTTTCCAGTCGAAAATAATAATTCTAGCTCATCGTCCTCATTACTGGTGCAACTGCATCAACCTCTAGAAAGGATGAAACCCAGTACGCCACTGATACGCCCTCATCCTTGGACAGGCGTTGCCTCTTTCCCCTTGCCCCTCTTCGCCAGGACATGCCAATGTGCCCGCCAATTGCGCGTCTACCAGCGCCAGCCAACAATCTCCCGCTCCAACCTAGCGACTACATCCGCTCTCTTATCGGAGATTGAAAAGCTAGAAGAACAAGTCTGGCACCTCACCCTACCTAGCCTGTACGAAATAGATGACGTGGGCGACGAAAACACGCCCCCTCTGCACCATCTTCTGCTGGCAGAGGCGTATGCGTTTGCGGCATTGTATCAGGTTTATTTCCTATTCCCAGATGTCCTTGATAAGAGACTTCTATGGGTTGCTACTGAGTCTGAGGTCTCGCTGAGAAGTTATATGACTGCATCATGCATCGAATTCTTCCGGAGTATTTTGAGGCAAGAGGAGGACCGGAGGCGACGTTCTCAAGTATTGCGGTACTTTGGATGCGGTATTATCATCAGGCTTGAGCAGATTAGTCTGAAATCCGGGACCTCATGCACTCAACCTCTTCTGTTGCTCGTAGGAGCAGGGGGACTCACGATTGACGAAGCTCTATCACAAGACGACAGCAACGACGCGATTGGGTCAGCCGACAAGACAAAAAGTAGGCGTCAATTTATTCTGGACCGTCTGGGCCATTTTGAAAAACTTTCGATGCGGGTTGATAATGTCCAAACGGTCATCAAGGAAATGTTTCGTCTGATAGACGAAGGGAAAGAAGCCTTTTGGATGGATATTTTGCATTCCTTGAAACTTGAGACGGTGCTTGGTTGATATCCCGTCAGCCTGCAAGTTCGCAAGTGCTTTTAGCGCACAGAGACATACAGAGTATAGTTTACACCTTTACATATTTGCAGATGTCATAGACCTAGTTCACTCAACATACCGAGTAACAAGTCCCTCGTTGTAATAAAGTAGGATGGCAGGTTCGATTAATGCATCCCAGGAAGGTAAGAAGTCGCCGGGCAACCATTCCTGTGGCGGTGATTGCTCGGCACCATGGATAAGGCCAAGATACCAGGCCTTTCCTAGCAGCGGACCTTTGGACAAGTATGACCAACATTTGAATAAGTGATGAAGGAGACTGGAGTTCAGTATTATCGTGACGCCATGGCCGAAGGGGCCCATGCACGTCGGCAACCGGCCACCATTCCGCCTACATGATAATAGATGATAGCTAGGAGCATTCCCTGGAGTAGACCGGGGTCTTGACACCTTCGGGAACTTCGACAAAACTAAAAGGAAGGGAAGATAAAAGGTATGCTTAGAGTTTTATGAAACAAGGAGATAGACCCTGGTTATGATGGTGCATTCTGGTCTTGACATGGATGCATCGTCGACTTTCGGAGGAAGCGTCGGACTTCCATTCCGATGCATCAGATTCGCTATGTACACCACTCAGATTTCGGATCAAGTCTTGCACTATTCAGTCCGAGCCCTAATCCGAAGGTCATGTACGTTTTTCAGCATGTATATTTCAAATAAAGCCATATAGTTTTTGGCTTCATTTTCGGTGTTCAGTTAACCGGAAAAGATATCTTACGTTTTGTTCTGAGCCATGGTAAGATACGCGGAATCCTGGCTTCAGGTAAGTAGTTAAATCTTTTATCAGTCAGTATCGTGCTAATATACATCATAATGGCAGCTAGAGGCTGCAACCGGAGGCAGAGTCGCCCTTCAGGGCAACGCGGCGGACATTCGTGAACAATTTGCTGGCCTCTTTGCGGCCCTTTCACCAGGCTATCCAGACCCCTCAGATGCATTGCAGGTGACTGATGGTAGCGTCAATGGCGTTCCGTATCGCGTCTATAGTCCGGTACACGCCACTTCAATAGGTCCACTACCGGCTGGGGTATTCATGCATGGTGGCGGCTTGATTTTGGGAGATCTAGAGAGGGAAGACATGCTGTGTCGTGCCTTTTCTGAGCAGTCCAACACCATCTCCAACACCATCCTCGTTAGTGTCGGCTACCGTTTAGCGCCTGAGCATAAAAATCCAGCACAGCTGCAGGACAGCATGACGGTAATTGAATGGGTGTGTATACATGCTCCTCTCCTCAATCATCTTGTGTGTTGACATTTAGTGCAACTTCTAGGCCCATTCCAATGCGTCGAGTTATGGTGAAGATCCCAAACGGCTATACAGTATCGGCACATCAGCCGGTGCGACATTGGCTCTGTTGACTGCTCGAGAGATCGTGCTGGGCAAATCCCAAGTGCCAGTAACATCCCTTAGTGGAGTTATTGCTATTAGTCCTGTCACGGTCCACCCGGACAACGTCCCCGTAGAATTTCGGGCCAGTCATAAGTCTTACACTGAATTTGGTAAAAGTGCACCTGTCGTTACGCGACCTACCATGGTCAGATTCTTTGAAAATGCAGGTATGAGCTCATCCTGATGATCCCGGCTCTTTCATGCTCCTTGACAATGAGTCCCTCAGCAACTTTCCGCTAGTGTATATATCGTCGGCAGAATGTGATCCATTGCGAGATGACGGCAGGACATTGGCATCTGCTCTTCGAGAAAGAGGGGTAAATGTTCGTGAAGAGACATATGAGGGGTTGCCGCATTGTTTCTGGTTCTTCAATAGCCTTCCAGAATGGCAGATCTTTATCAAGAATACAGTGGCTGCTATTCAATGGATTTTCGGGGTTTGATTTGGAATCAAGTTTTTCCTTTTTTTTTTTTCCCCATTAATAACGACTAGTTTTTATCTAATGCAATCTTATCATAACCTCATAAGAGGGCAACTCGATGAATCATTGAACTTCTACACAAAGTCGCTCCCCAGTAATCTTGATGCCGTTCTAGACAGTCACGCTAACAATGATTTTGTGAAAACAGCTGAAATCGGAAAAGGTCAAAAGGTTCAAGACCCAGTAATCTCAACCTTGGATTGCTCTATATTGATAGATCTCTTTGATATAATTCCTTTTGAAGAGCTCCAGGCCGCGCGTGTAAGAGAGGCGCTAGGACTTTGATGTGCACAAATGCAGCGTAAATAACACCAGTTCAACTAAAAAGAATACTAATGAAAATCAACCTTGAAATAATTAAGATGAAAGGGAAATACACGCGAATATTAAGTTAACTCCTACAAGTTATGCGCTACTAAAGGACATCCTGAATTTAAGCATTTCTTTCGATAGCCCATGGCCCAGGGCCTAAACCTGGTGAAAGTCTTTGAAACCCGCCTGAGAAGAGGTGAAAAGAGATCTATAGTAGTTCGGAACACCACCCAAGTAGATGAGAGGCTCCTCCACCTTTGCAGGAATATTCGTTTCCATGTACCACTATTTTAGAAGGAAAAAGTTAGTGACTATAGTGAAATCGTGTAAGTAGCGAAATTAGACTCACGGAATTGGTTTTGGGCAGTAGCGAAGAATATGCAAACTTGCGGACATCGTCACCCCATCTCTGTTCGGCATCAGTATTGGCCTCAATGCGGCGAAGACCTAGTTTCCTCATATGATTCATCATATCGATGATGAAGTCCCCTTGGTACTCTGCACAGGTTGGCCCGTTGCAAAGCGCGGTAGGTGCTTGAGGCCCATAAGTGAAAAACATATTGGGAAATCCGGAGACTGCCATACCCAGGAATGTCTTTGTGCTGGTTTTCCACTTGTCCACCAGACGTTCGCCGTCCTTGCCTTGTATATCTATCTGTATCAAGCCGCCTGTGACGGCGTCGAACCCAGTCGCACAAACAACATAGTCAAACTCCCATTCTTTCTCGGTTGTCTTGATACCGCGCTCGGTGATTTCAACAACCGGCGTTGCGTTGACACCCACAAGCGACACGTTCGGCTGGTCAAAAATTTCATAGAAACCGTTCTCTAGAGAAATCCTTTTGCATCCAAAACCATGTGGCTGGAGCTCGGGAGCTAGAATCTCTTGAAGACGCGGGTCCCTAACTCTGGCCCTCACTTTTTCCTTCCAGAAATTATATATAAAGATAATTAAACTATTTAAGATATACTGAGGCCTAAGACTATATAAATAGCGGGGTTAGTGCATCGCTGTGCCATCCACTCTGCCAATGCCGGAAGCATCATGGTAATCCCTCGCGAGAATAAGTTTGTCCGACTCTACATTCAGCTAGAGGCGACGGATAACAAGAAGGGCGAAAAGGCGGGCCGATCCTGGATTATTTTGGATATCATCCTCCCGTCGGCGCAGCGCATTCTTCATCCTTACAAATTGGACTATACCTATTGCGACTGGTGGACGGCATACCAGATTGGCCAGCGTGTCGGAGATCATTTCTCGCTACACGATCGCGTTTTTCTGGCAGGCGACGCTGTCCATACTCACTCGCCAAAGGTTGGCCAAGGGATGAACGTCAGCATGCAAGATAGTAAGTTTCGCAAACCCTTTCAACGTCAATCCTTTTGCGCCCAGAGACTTATAAATGAAATAGCATATAATTTAGGATGGAAACTTGCCAATGTTATCAGTGGGTACTGTGACCCAGCGATTCTAAAGTCTTACGAGTCTGGAAGACGGCAAATTGCTCAACAACTTATCGCTTTTGACCACCGTTTTTCCAGACTTTTTCGGGTCGCCCGGCCAAGGATATCATTGACGAAGAAGGCGGCAGCATGGAGGAGTTCAAGGCAGCGTTTGTAATAGGGAACGAATTCGCAAGTGGCATAGGTTGGTCTCTTACGTTCATCCATATTTCTGGTACTTGCGATTCTGACTAAATCTATACAGCAGTGAACTATGATGCTAGTCTCATTGTTGCAAAGGACAGCAAGACTGCAGAAGCAAATGGCAGCCTTGAGATGACGCAACAATGCGGAATTGTGAACAAGCCACAGCTGGCCACAAAAATCGATGTTGGCAAACGTATGCCTAGTTTCAAAGTGTTGAACCAGTCTGACGCGCGTCCATGGCATCTCCAAGAACTCATCGGGAAAGTCTGTAATGGGGATGATATCCAGTACACCCCAGATGTAGTCGGCTGAATCACCTTCCAATTTGAAGCCTGCTTGACGCCGTACCCAGGAATGGGCCCCATCACAGCCAACCAAGAACTTTGCCTTTACCAGCTCCACCTCATCATTACGGCCATCCGTCGCCGCCCTGATGAGGTCGTCTGTATCATCGGCAGCCAGATTGCTTCGGAAGAGTCCATCTTCAATAACAGACTCCTTGTCATCGGCAGATCGTTGATGCTGCTGTCGTTGCTCAGGTGTGGCATCCTCGTCAGATAAGGTGCGAAGCACGATGTAAATAGGGTAGTCGTTAAAATTCGCTACTTTGGCCTCATCAATCTTAAACGAAAAAGGCAACACGCCCCGCTCGACGGTCATATTGCCATATTCCTTCATTGAGTCGAGGAAGAACCGCTCAATTCGGCCCTGGTGCAGCACAACTTGTTGGAAACGACTAATTCCTGGAATGGTGTCAGGAATGCGGTCGGATCGCTGTATAATACCGTTTTCGTCAGGGGTCCAGAGACATAACTCGATCATATGATTCGACTCGCTCCAGGCGCGATGGGCGAAATCAAACGAGTCGAAAATCTCCAGGGTCCGACATTGCAAGCCGTCAGCCTGCCCGTTGAAAATCTACAGCGTGGCAGCAAGTCAGTTTCTCTATTCCCCTGTCTTTCTCTCTGGAGTAATCCAGAAGTATTAAGCTCTAGTGAAATAAAGCTTACCTTTGTCCCACGCTTATCAACAATACGAGTCTTGATCCCGCAGCGGCTCAGCCATGTTGACAGCATGAGACCCGCGGGGCCAGCGCCTACGATGAGAACATCGACGTGGTCTTCGGGGTTTGGGTCGATTCCAGTCATTGCAATGAACTATCAGATTCGATTCTAATTTCTCCAATATATCAGACCCGAAAACAGAAGAGGTAGATATTAGATGAATGATAATATATTAGCAAGTCTTTGGTCTCTTCTTAAATCCCGGAAAATCTTTTACGCCCGAGCCAAAGAAGTTGACTGCTCCATGAAAAGCTCAATATCATCAGGGCTGTTCAATGACGATGTGAAAGAGCCAAGTAGCCCTAGTCATCGGATCGAGCACTCTTCGGAAAGCCGAAATTCTTCGGGGCCAAGCCCTTAATCCGAAACCCTAATTGACGCGGAGATCCGGGGAAGGGCGGGGAAGTGGGTACGCTTCGGAGGTGTCCCGATTTCATCGGACTCGGCTTACACGGCGGACCTTTGCGAGAACAGCTTGATTTCGTTGATTTTCATGCCATGGATTCAAGCACTGCCTGAGAAATGAAGAGGCTGAACAGTAATAAATCAAACAATGCTCATCCATTAGTGATAGCTGCCTTTGTAAATATATCCATCTCTTTCGGGTAACCCGTTGAAAAAGTAATCATCGATCAAACTGTGCAGCAAACCATGACTTCTCACGCCTTTGACCCTAACTTTACGAACAATGTCATTAATTCAATGGGTCCAAGAACGCCGCCTCGTCTACGGCAGCTCATGTCAAGCTTTATCAGGCACGTGCATGATTTTGCGCGCGAGAATAAGCTTACCGTCGACGAGTGGATGGCAGCAGTCCAGATGATCAATTGGGCTGGAGCGATGAGCGACGATAAGCGCAATGAAGAACAACTGATGTGCGACGTAATTGGCCTGGAGTCGTAAGTATTTTTCAACACCTCTTTCCACGTTGAGGGAATGGATTGGACTAACCGATTTGCACTTTACACTTAGTGGCACTGGACAGACTTGTCGATGAGATCACGTTCAAGCTTGCCGAAGAGTCAAAAGATATAGCAACCGCTACGCCTATATTGGGCCCATTTTTCCGCGCGGACACACCGTTTGGGCTACCTTTCTGGTACAGACTAGCATCGGAACGTGGTTTCTATACAGAATCCTTGGGGCTAGCGGCATATTGGGGGTGCTGGTCATGGTGACACTGCTTCCTCTAAACTTCTTGATATCTCAGCGCGTGATGGCCGTAAAGGGTCGGGTGTTGGCAGCTAGCGATAGTAGAATCCATGTCACAAATGACATCTTGAGCAATCTCAGGACCATCAAATACTCGGCTTGGCTGAAGCCGTTCATGGAACGGGTCTTGACGAGACGACGGGCTGAAATGACCGAACTGCGCTCGCGGTGCATCTGGTGGTCCATTAATATGACCACTTTTCATGCGCTGCCGTTCATCGTGACTGTGATTACTCTCTTTTTATATACTATCGTGTGGGGGGAGTCCTTGGGCACATCGACCGCTTTTCCAGCCCTGGCTATCTTCGGTATTATACGGATCCCCCTAGATCGGATGGCGAGTTCTGTCACTTTTATCATGCGTGCCCATGTCTCTCTCGACCGCATTGAGAGCTTCTTGCAAGAACTGGAAACCGGAAAATACGATCAACTCCGGAATACTATTGCTTCTGTTCCTTCGAGAATGCCACTTTAGCATGGCCAACTGCGGGGACTGGACGTGACCACACCATGACTGACGATTCCATAAGAGAAGACATTGTACTCACTGGATTGGGTCCTTCCACTGAGCGTTTTAGACTTGAAAATCTACAAATCACGTTCCGAACGAACGCATTGAATGTCGTTTGCGGTCCAAGTGGCTCCGGAAAGTCATCCCTGCTACTCAGTCTTCTCGGAGAAATGGATTTGATCCAAGGCCATGTAATCCTTCCTCACGACAAAAATCCCGGGGAAACATCGTTTAGTTCTCTCAACCACACCACTGCATACTGTTCACAAGAGCCGTGGATCATGCATCGTAGTATACGATCCAACATCCTAATGGATCTACCTTTCGATGGCCGCCGCTATGAAAATGTATTGCAAGCCACAGGGTTAGTTCCGGACATTGCTTCCTGGACCACGGCGACCTCTCTTTGGCGGGAGAAAGTGGGAGTCGGCTTTCTGGGGGGCAGAAGCAGCGTGTCGCTTTGGCGCGGGTACTGTATAGCCCATGCAAATATGTTCTCTTGGATGACTGTTTGAGTGCTGTGGATTCTCGCACGGCGAGTCACATTTTCTTCCAGGCGATCAAAGGTCCATTGATGCATGGTCGGATGTGCATACTTGCCACTCATTCCGTGCAGTTAGTCACACCTCATTGTGATTACCTGGTTGTCTTGGATGGTGGTCGGGTGACAGGTCAAGGCGATCCTAAAGAATTAGCATCGACAGGGCTCTTGAGGAGTGCCATGATAGGAGGCAAACTTGATTTGTCACTTACAGATGTTGACTCAAGGCATGGAACTCTTGACTCTACACCTCCCGAGGCTAGTGTCCACGAGAGCTCTGACTCGCCACGTGAAATAGATGACAAGCCAGGTGATTTAGAATCCCAATCAAACTATACAGAAAGCAAGGCCGAAGGAAAGGTGACCTGGCCTGTTGTGCGAACATATCTCGTTACAATGGGAGCGCGGTCATATTGGGTCATCGTGTTTTTCATGTTTGGGGCGCAACAGGTTGCTGCACTAGGCACAAACCTATGGATCAAGCAATGGTCATTTGAATATGACAAGCAAACAGATATATTCGGAGACTCTTCAATAAGCAGCCGAACACAAAAGCCGAACGCGTTGTATTACATGGCCGTATATGTGGCCAACTGCCTGTTATACGTCCTCATCACGTTCATTCGTGACCTCATAACCCTTCATGGGTCCCTGAGAGCGTCATCCGGAATATATGAAAAACTTCTAAAGTCGGTTCTCCACGTCAAACCTCTCTTTTTTGACAGAACACCATTCGGCCAGATTACCAACCGACCGACCAAAGACGTTGAAGTCATGGACCAATCTCTGCCTGGGTTCTCAATCAGCGCTTTGCAACTCATTGCGTCTATGGTCATGGTTGTTGGTATGATCTCAACCGTGGTTCCGGCATTTCTTGTTGCTGCGATCTTTATTTGCGTGGCCTATTTCTTGATCACGACAGTGTATATTAATGGAGCGCGGGACTTGAAACGCATCGAATCCGTGCAAAGGTCTCCATTGTATCAGCAATTCGCAGAAAGCCTTGCTGGATGTGTCAGCCTACGAGCATTCGCGCAAACAGAATCTTTTGCCCTGCAAAACCACACACTTGTGGACCAGATCAACCAGTCGTATTTGCTACAGTGGGCAACGCAGGCTTGGTTGACGTTTCGAATAGATGTTCTCAGCTCTCTAGTGTCGTTTTTCACAGGAGCTTTTGTGCTTTTGAATTCTCGCTCTATTGAGCCTGGTAGCGCGGGGCTGGTGCTTACTCTCGCTGCGACGTTCACGGAAAACGTCATGTGGTTCGTGCAAGTTTACTCTATCATACAGCGGAATATCAACTCCGTAGAGCGGATAATCGAGTATATTGATGTTGAACAAGAAGAATTCAACTCTCCAAAGCCCATCTACGACTTCCCTCGAAACTGGCCAACGGACGGAAGGGTGCGGTTTCATAATTATTCAACCCGGTACGCTCCGGAGCTAGAGCTGGTCTTGGACAACGTGGCTTTTGAGGTCTGCCCAGGAGAACGAGTCGCAGTAGTTGGTCGTACGGGGGCAGGCAAAAGTTCTCTCGCGCTGGCTTTGATTCGGGCACTAAAATGTGAAAGCGGTCGGAGCGAGATCGACGGTGTTGATATCCGGTCTCTGCCGCTGGATCAACTACGACAGGCTATCACATTGGTGCCTCAAGATCCACGGTTGTTTGAGGGCACGATAAGGGATAACCTGGACCCTCTGAACTTGTACACAGACGAAGAAATGATCTCTTTGCTACGCCGTGTCCGTCTTTTCGACGATGTTGATGCACCTGAAAAGGGCACCAAGACAGAGAGCAAATCAAATATAGGTTTCGGTCGTCTGGATCACGCAGCCAAGACGCTATCACGTGGCCAACGCCAGTTGCTGTGCATCGTGCGAGGACTTCTACGGAAAACGCGCATCCTAGTGCTCGATGAAGCCACCGCATCGATTGACCATGAAACGGACGCCGCGATCCAGGCAACGATACGGATCAGCATTGCTGAGGGAACCACAGTCTTGACTATTGCGCACAGACTCCGCACCATTGCCGACTATGACACGGTGGTGGTATTGGATGCCGGCCGTGTCATTGAGGAGGGCTCTGTCAAGGAGCTTCTCGCTCGTCGCGCCACCTTCCGTGGGTTGTGCGAGGAGTCTGGAGATCTCGAGGCCATCGAATGGACTGCTGCAGGGACAGGCCGGCGTGGCCATCTCAGGTAGAATTGCATAGATTAGCTTGTAAAGGTCTATCCATAATCATAAAAGGCGTTTTCTTCTTCTTGTGTGATCAGTCAGCATAAAGATCGACTAAAAGCAGATCAATTTTACATAAGCCAATGCAGCCCTCTCATTGGTCTGTGCCCTGCCCCGCCCTCGACGTCTCGACTCCGCAAGCGCCGGCGTCGTCCTCCACCTTCCCAACTTTCCTCTTCATCTTCTCGACAGACAATTCTGCTGTGTTCAACTAGTTTTTGGGCGCAGAATACAGCCTGCACGTTGATCGTTGCATCTAGTTTGCGTGGGTGTCGCATTATTGTGGTTGCCTGGCCAAAGGCTGTGCTCGGGGCCTTACGTACGGTGGCTATACACTACGTCAGAGACCATACTCGGTACGAACAGCGGAGTTACGGCACATCAGATCAGGAAAATCTCGTAACTATCGTGCAAATAAGTTGAAAGAACAAGCCCCTGCGCTTACGTACACAGCGTTGCCGACGACATCCGAACGTGGTGTTACTTCTTGAATATATACAAGCTCTCGCGATAAGCTGCTCTCATTCTCCGTATTCCTCTTTTCCGGCAAACAACTTCACCATGTCGAACAAGAATTACGTACGTATCTGGCTTCCAATCCGCATGGCAGACTGACTCATAATCTCTCTTTCAGGACCGACCTCCAACCTATCCCGCTGCTGTCCATCAAGACACAGGTGCCTACAACCAAGCCCAGAGCCCACCCCCAGGGTCATATTACCAATCTCCCCCACCAGGAGCTGCCTATAACGATCAACCTTATAACGGCTACTCCAGCCCTCCACCACAAGGGTACTATCCTCCGGGCCAGCCACAATATGGACCTCCGCAAGGAGGCTACTACCAACAGGGATACCAGCAAGGCTATCCTCCACAGGGTTACTATGCCCAACAGTCCAATCGGGGATATAGCAGTGGCGCAGGAGGAATCTGTGCCGGGTTCTCTGCGGCACTTGCCCTCTGCTGCTGTGCTGATCTTTGTCTCTGGCTAGTTTGAGTTGGGTTCAACGACTGGCAGTGATCACGATAATGAGATTTGGAATGACTATTTTTATGGAGAACTGTGTTTGGCCTGTGCTGCCTGGGTTTTTCTGGAGTTTTGCTGAGATATCGATATCCTGTTGGGAATGGTTTAGGTAAAATGGCGCTGAAGAAGTTTGCTTCTGCGGTCCACCAGTCGCTTTCGATTTTGTCTTTTTTATATACACTCTTTCCCTGTATAATGCTACACATCAATTATAATACATTTGAGTTATGTTCGTGGCTATAGCTATGTATTCTTTGGTAAACTATATACAACGTAAAAATAACTAAGCATGTACAATTCGCAGATCTGTCGTCATGGTAGGTGGAGCCGAATGAAAAATAAAGGAATAGTAAAAAATGTCAGTATGAAGGAAGCAAAAAAGAAATTGCGTGGTCATAATATAAACAAAACATGCAACGGTCGAGAGGGAACAAAGAAGCTCGATCATCAGTACGCCAATGGGTCAGGGTCACTCCTCCTATAACTTCCGCTTCCTCTCCTCCGGCGTGGCGGAAGACTGGTTTGCACACTACTTTCTTCTTCCTCGACCTCGACAAAATCATCCGAGTAATGTGTGCCGGTAGTTTCCTCCTCCTCCACAACGACCACATCCTCTTCTTCGTCTTCAATGTCCTCGCGTCGCCTGCGTGAAGCCGGCCGCGATTGCACTTCAACCATCTCTTCCACGACACGCCGTCCTCCAGGGCGACCCGACACCGGCCGAGTAACAGCACTGCGACGCGAGCCGGTGCGCGCGACACCTATATTCTCCCTCTCTTCGACGACGACCAAGCTTTCGGAGCTGCCACCAAAGCCGAGTATCTGATAGACGACCAAAAGTACGATAATTATGCCGGCAACCGTGCCGAGGACGATCCCGACAACCGTGCCGGGTGTTGGCGATGTGTCGAGAAATGCGTATGTTGCGGGGATCGAGACCATTCCATTCTGTCGTTTTTGCATCGAGTGGTCTAGGGAGGGGGGGGGAGAGGAAGAGGATGCAGTCGTTAAGCGTTCTTTCGAGTCAAGGCGTGCGATAAGTGCCGATGGTATGGAAAGGGAGATAAATGCGTGTGTGAGGTCGCGGACAACGCGCATGACAGGCTCGGTAATTGCTGATATGGGCGCCATTGCGTAAAGATCGCATATGCGACGTAGATTATAATAATATGCGATGCGAAAAACGAGGCTGGTTGGTGGTGACGTTCGCGCGGTTCCTCGTTATAGAGAGCGCAGAGCGCATGTTGCAGCTGCCAATTCCAGCAGTGAATAATGTGTTGAAAAATCCAGGCGAAGTATTTGGTCAAGTATGTCCGATTTTCAGCGATGTGGTGTAGAAAAAAATGATGCTGGACGGTGGTTGTCTGGAGAAGCTCGTGTAAACAAACGCCGTTGTGGCGCAGAGTGGGGCTGGCCTTGAATTCAGCCAATAAGCGTGAAGCATCCGCTGTCAACCTATTACTCTACTTAGTATACTGTTTACTGGCAGACTGTGTATCAGTCAGGTTCCAGTGCGGAGTGGCTTCAGCAGTCGTTTGGTTGTAAGCATTATAGGCAAGTCGTGTTTGGTAGCCGAGTACAAGTAGAGGCGATTAGGTTGCTAAATATATATAGTTTTGTAACAACCTTGGAAACCATCTACTCAATCTTGAAATACCTAGGTATATATATGAATCAACCCATATAAACGTAAATACGGCCATCTCTCATCTCCACTTGGTTGCTCTGCCTTCTACTCTTTTAGTTGTTGTTGTAAGTTGTGGATCATGCTACGTAGCTCTGCATTGAGCCCCCGATTTGTGAGGATGGAGCCCGCCTATAGACAGGCCGTTCTCGAGACCAAATCGCGATGCCTAGGAGTCAATAACTCAATTGTCATCGACGTTATATATGACATCTTCGGGGTCCATAACCTGTTCTAAAATCATTTAATTGATTGATATGAGATATTCTTCATGAAATGATAATAGGCCTATTTATTATCCTTTAACCAAATGCTGAATTGTTCTGCTGACTAGTAGCCGTGCATAGTTTTGTCTTTCCTGATCTCAAGATAGTATGTACAGATCTATAGATCATCTGATTCATATAAAATTAGAAAATCCTAGGATCTTTAGTGTACCTAATACCTAGATAGGCGTTTAATAGCTTGAGTCGGACTAATGACAACCCAAATGGCAATGCATATACTATGCACGTTCCGATAATCACAAAGCCTGATTCCCGCATTGAATTCCTGTCAACAAATAAGGGAAGTATACGTCTCCTCGCATGGCATACATGGATTCTCATTGGCTTGATTCCAACATGTTCCGCTCCTGCAGAGTTTGTAGATATGTCTTGAGCCAGCGCAGCAGATGAATGAGCATGGCAATAGTCAGACAAATACTTGTCAAAAAGTTAGCTACCAAACCCACACAATCTAGTATCTCGCGTAATTTATAAATAAATAGAGACAAAGAAACACATCATCTATGATGTTAATTCCAACAAGACGAAATTATTCTTGCATGATTTGATGGATGTAAATACTCGTACTAAGAACTGTATCAAGACGAACCACCATCTTAAATAATAACTCTTAGTTTTTGCAATATAAATATAAATTGTTTCAACAGCCCTAAGGCGATTCTCTCGAGGACCTTGCGGGCGAGCCCCGTAGTGAGGACCTTGGGGGCAGCGTTCAGCCAATGGAGCAACTCTCTGCTTCAACTGGTTAATTTTAGAAGCGATCTCAGATCTGGGACAATAAACAATTATGCTTATTTGACCTTATTCCAACCTCGCTTTCTGGTTCTCCTGACTTTGTATACACCTTTGTCTACTCCGTGCACCGTTGTATACTGCGGTGTTGCACGAATAATGGACGAATTACGGTGTGTTGCTATTAAAATGTATAACTTCCCAGTGCAGAGAATACGCCCACTTCGGTGAGTTTTGGTATGTTTCGCAGGCTGTTGCAAACGCCTGTCTCATCAGTGCCTGTACGAAGTACTGCGAGCCGGAATTCACTGGGGCAAACTGCCACGGGACGAAAATTTACTACTAAATCAGTGCCCGGCACCCATGGCTTTGGAACATGCCTCAATGGAAGAACTCAAGCCGGTGTTCATGTGGACGTGAAATGCTTGAGCTGCTTGGAGTATTGCCCTGGTCTTCTTGCTGAGAAGAGTTTTGCTGCTGGGTGGAGATAATCATACGGTGCTCCCACCAATCAGCGCCGGGTTAAAGCGTGCTTTGGGCTTCACATTTGCAGTCTTTGGCGAATGAGTTTTTCTTCGCTTTGAACACGATCTCATCAGTTTATCAAACAACGATCAATCATTGCAATTGAAGTTCGCCATGGCACTACACTTGAATCAGTCCCAGCGTCTGCAGCTGGTGATTTTTATATCCCTATGTTTCTTCATTGCAGAAATATCAGGTAATACTACAACATGCCCTCGCTCATCGACCATGCTCCTGACTGTTGTCAATTAGTTGGATTCTATACACGATCTCTTGCTCTTGTCGCAGATGCATTCCATTACGTTCGAACCCCTCCCTTTTTTTCTTCTGTGCCCGAGAATTCCAGGAAGCTGATACGTCCCAGTTGAATGATCTAATTGGATTCATCGTTGCATATGCCGCGTTGAAGGTAGCAGTGATCTTTCGAACACGGTGGTCCCCTAATCTAACAAAAATCAGATCTCCGCGAAGAAGGACTCTCCTCAAGACCTGTCCTTTGGCTGGCAGCGGTCTCGACTTCTCGGTGCCTTTTTCAACGGCGTGTTTCTTCTCGCGTTGGGTGTCAGCATATTCCTACAATCCATAGAACGATTTGTTTCTCTCCAGCGTGAGTGGGATCTTGGTTGTCAACCTCACAGTCTGCTAACAAAGCTGTAGTCGTGGAGCAACCTAAGCTTGTGCTTATCATCGGCTGCGTTGGTCTTGCTCTCAACATCATCAGTGCTTCTTTCCTTCACGGTCGGATTCCCTAGAAGCCTAAGCTATGGCCATCACTTACTGACCGTCTCTCTACAGAACACAATCACTCACACAATGAAACTCCCGGGGCTGTCGGTACATCAGTGAATACAGAGGATGGTACAGGGCAGGTCAGTATATGCTCCAATTCGTATTTTATCCACGTGCTCATTTCTTCCAGGTCTTCTCGGTGCACGACAACCACCGACACAACAACCTCCAGACGTTTAAGAAGGGATACGATCTCGGTATGCTCGGTGTCCTGATACACGTGCTTGGTGATGCTGCCAATAATGTTGGTGTCATCATCTCCGCGCTGGTGATTTGGCTCACTACGTACCCGGCTCGATATTACGCCGATCCTGCCGTTAGCATGGCCATTGCCTTTGTTATCCTTACAACGTCGATCCCACTAGGTGCGAATGCCCCCACAATATACCCCTGTCAGAAGCTAAGTGGCATGCTGTCTAGTGAGAAATTCGGGTAAAATCCTGTTAGAAAGTGTCCCGAGTGGTATCAATCTTGGTGACGTTCGACATGATCTCGAAACTGTACGACCCAATCCCTCCTCTCTTCACTGGGCTTACTAACTTTTGGCGATGTAACAAAAGATCCCAGGCGTCCTGTCTGTACACGAACTCCATGTATGGCGCCTTAACCAAGAGAAGGCACTGGCATCAGTTCACGTCGCCATTTCCAGCGAGACCGTTTCCGATTTCGTGGAAATCGCAAAGACTATGAACGATTGTTTCCATAGCTACGGGATTCACTCGGCTACGGTGCAGCCGGAGCTGGGATCGACGCGGGCCTCAGCGAGTGCGGCGAGTGTTGACGACCAGGATAACTGGTCGCAGCTCTGCCAGGTCAAATGCGGCACTTCTTGCGAAGTGCTGACCTGCTGCGGCTAGTGCTACGTAATTGGAAACAAGCTTAGCAGGTACAGTCTTGCGGAAGTTGGGGATGGATAACGTATATATAAGGGAGGTGTTTCGTGCAGTTGGACATTTGATGATAACACAATAAGTGTAGTATTAGTTGAGGAGGATGCCATCATATGGAGAGACAACAAGGCCTAGAACATGGGGATGCTTTCCAATCTAAATCAAATAGTAGCATCAGTGGGAAGAGAACTCCAGTATCTTACAAAATTGAGGCTGTGAATAATTTACAAGAACCGAGCCGATCAAGTCCAAGGCCAAGCATTTGCTCAGCTCTTTCCCCTAAAATCCCTCACCATCGCGACAGAGATTAAAATGTAGATGAAACAATGAATTGCGAAAGCAGGCCTCCAGCATGGATTTGGATTTTGGCCCAACTGCTACCTGGCAATTACGTGTCCCATCTCGACCGGCTTTGGTTTCTTGATTTGATCGTGGTCGATACTCCCCGGCGCAGTTCTTTCTCAAAGGGTCCGCTATGGATGATGATCAGGGACCCGTGAGAATTCTCCAGCTTGCTGTACACGTTGCTAGTGTACGGAGTCTGGAGACGACCATTGGTGTTGGAATACACGCTTAGAGAACTATATTCAATATCATTAACTCATAGCATAATCCCGTCCTCAATTAATGGGATCACTCCGTAAGGTCCCATGTATAATCCGCCGAGGTTGAAAAAATCTGTTTAAAAAAACAGCCGACTCAAACAGGGCGCAGTTCTAGGTCCACGACATCATTCCCACAGGACGACGACGTCACCTTCTGGGGTGACACCATGTTGGGGCAGGCCAAGTCTCTAAAGTCATTTTCAATAGCTTCTGATCTCGGTCTGCCCTGCGTGACCAGCTGTTTGAATTCGTTGAGAATCACAAACTCCATCTGCAGCTTGAATGCATACACGAAGGAGTGGATAAAGGATTTGAGTATATAATAGCCTGCAAAGTCCAAAGTAATGAGCAGCACCCCGCAGAGGATCGAAATTATCTGGACGATAATAAGTAGGCGAATAGTCTTGCGAATGCGACTGTTGTATGAATCCCGAGCCATTTTGAACGTCCCATAAATGTATAATCCGCTGAGAATGAGTTCCTGGACGGAAAAGGCCACGATTTGTACGCGTTCAAGTAAGTTCATGTATTTAAGATACTTTTCAAACATGGACTCGCTCGAGGTGCCAATTATGAAAATCACGAGTGTTGGGACATGAAACAGCGTAGCATCCGTGATAATCATTGCTAGAGCCATCTTTAGAATATGACGATTCTCCATGATGAAGCTGACGAGATTCAACCTCGAATATAGAACGACTGCAAACCCGGACACCATCCCAATCCACCCGACCTCGGCCAACACCGAACTGGCTATCGGGCTACAGGACGGAACGCAGTATGATAGAAGGAACCCAATGGCGTGCAGAGTGACACTCCATGTTGTGATCAAAACGGACCAAAAGTATAGACCGGACCAGCGTTGGAATACGTATAGGACTGAAATAGTGAGTTCGATGGTCATCCAGAGCGGAAGTGCGGTGAAGGTTGCGATTAGAGACCTTTTTCTCCAAGGTCAGTCGTATTGCGAAAAATGTTAAGAGTAATGAAATGGGCCACCCAGTCATACCAGACTATTTGATTCCAGGGTAAAGCGGTTGCCGTTTGCAGATTCAACCCCCAGTCGAATTCGCCAATTGGGACGTAAGGCACGGTAATATTTCTTTCCATGTTGTCGGTATCTGGGTAGAAGTGGGTTCTTCGGTGACGAACAGTTTCGTGGACGAACTCTGAAGACGTTGTAGAATTTGCTACATTTCACTTGAGGACAGCCCCAGCGTCAAACCGTGCATTTGGGTCAGTTTGCCTCAAACCACATGGCTCACTGCCGGAAAGGCACGCCAAAGTTTCGAAAGAATGTCTCAACGAAGAAGTGAACTGCGTCGGTCGCCTTAGTTTTGTATAAGAAGGAGGGAGAAAAAAGAAGGCTGAAGGTTGAGAGGGAGGCAAAAGATGGTGGCATTGCTGATTTTCCAAGACCGACAGAAAATACGATGGAGCATTTGGGGCAGCGATCGACTACCAAGGCTTCGTTTAACTACCTAGGGATTAGATGCGACGGAGTACTCCGTACTGGTGATGGCTGCCATACTTAAAGTGGTGACATGCAGCTGGCTAGCAAGGGACTGACTGGCCAGTCTGGATGCCCGAGATTCAGCTATGCAGCCAGTGGCCAGTAGCAGTGCTTGTTAGGCGTGCCCAGCCTTCTGTAGGTACTGTAACCCCTAAGGTTGCGGGCCCACCGCGGGCCGGCCCCCAAATTCTATAAAAACGTGCTGGCCACCCACCATGATTATCGATGATCTACCCCGTATGATTGCTTGCTTGCTTGGCCGTTCAATTCGTCTGTGTGGTTTTTGCTCAGCCTCATTTTCTCCGATGGAGGTAATTGTTCAGAACGGAGAAGATGGCTCGCAGGCTGTTGAGGAGAGTTGATGGCCTTCTCCAGGACCCATACATGGCAGACAAGCGCAGATAACCACAAATTCAGGTTTGTCACTACTCACGGCATCTTTGCCCATGATTAACCTTGGTATGTATGGTCATCGCGGGTCGTGTCTGTGAATCCTTTGGGATCTATCTCAATCGAGACGGCGATTCATCGCTGATGAACATGGCCGCTACAACTGTATAAATAATTAATTGCTAATTATCTAAGGTAATAAATATGTCATTGCTTTTCTAGTTGATTATTAAATCATAAACCGAATAAACTTTCTATTGACTGACACCATTGGTAGACTATATTCCAATCTCATTGCAGTATCAGCCACTCCAAGCGCTTACAGCCCTACACATACTCCCCACTCTTGCTTATACATTTGTTCAGCTTTGCTCCAATGCTCACTCTAGGCTTACTGACTCTTATGCTTACTTGCCTAAGTATATACGTACTCACATACACTTCCTTATACAGCATTCGTTCAAGGCTACAGAAAACAATCGGCATCATGTTCTGTTTCTTCGAAACCTTCCATATCTTGACTCGTGTTCAATCACTACATAGTACAGACTACAGAGAGAGTACGTATGCTTACCATAAATTAAAGCTGAGTAATCAATTAGCGCCAACCAACCAACATCCAGAGGTGGTAAGCACTAATTATTTCCTTTTTAGGTTAGCTCGTTGTTTAACCTATATCCATCATTGACGTCTCCAGTTCTTTTTTGTTGGTTTTTTTGTTCACTTTCATCCTCCTAAAGAATTTGTGTCTCAACACCATGGTCTCTTTTGGAAGTCTCCTAATTCTTATATCGCTGGGAATCGGTCTCCTCTCGTTGCGCCGCTGGCTGGTTCGCGGCAGCTTCATTAGAGAGCATGGCTGCAAGGAAGTGCCCTCGCTGACTGGAGGGTTCCGCTTCTTAGACCTGGATATCTTCTACCTCTTTTTCAAACGGTCGAGTGGCGGCCTCGAGAAGCTGCCACTGGAGAAGCAGTTCCAGGTCTTGGGCTCGACTTTCCAGACACAAATGGCCATCAAGCCCACTATTCGCACCATGGACCCTCGCAACATCCAGGCTATCTTTTCTTCAAATGCAGAGAGCTTCGGCAATCGTCCCTTGCGGCATTTCGCGTTTTCGCCGCTTGTCGGAGATGGAGTCATGACGCTGGACGGGGTCAGACACGAGCGAGCGCGTGCCCTGATCCGCCCGACATTCTCCAAGGCGCATATCGAGAACGAGGCTGCTTACGACCGACATGTACAGAAGCTTATCAACCTGCTGGCCACCGATGGATCAACTGTTGATTTGCAGTTTCTCTTCGAACGGCTGGATCTCGACTCGTCAACAGAGTTCATCTTCGGCGAGTCTGTGGCATCATTAGACGCCCCGGATTCCTTGGTTGCTCCACACAAGTTTCCTACTGCCTTCAACATCGCTCAGAAGGGAATGGGAGCCCGTTTTCAGATGCCTCCCTTTAATTTTTTGCATCGTGACCAGAAGTTTTGGGGTGCTTGTCGTACCATTCGCCAGTTTGTCGCTGAGTGTGTCGAAAGAGCCCTGGTCCGACGAAGGGAAAATGGTAACCAGGTTGCGAAGAGTTATATCCTCGTAGACAATCTCCTTCAGGAAAGCAAAGATATACCAGAAATCCAAGATACGCTGATGAATGTCTTTCTCCCTGGTAAGTGACCCCGTTGAAAAAAGAAAAACCTCATCTATGAAGTTAAAGTAAAACTGACTGTCATAGGACATGATACCATTGCTATTCTCTTATCCAATATCTTTTTCCACCTGGCTCGTCATCCGGATGTATGGCACAAACTTCGCCAGCAAATACTTGACATGCCAGAAATCACGACAGACAACCTGAAACGACTCACTTACCTACAACATGTCATCAACGAAACCATCCGCGTCACCCCACCCGTGTCCAACATGACTCGCATCGCGATCAAGGACACCACCCTCCCATCCGGCGGCGGACCAGACGGAAACGCCCCCGTATATGTCCCCAAGGGCACGGTGATTGCCAGCAGTTTCTCCAACCTCCACCGCCGCCGGGACATCTACGGTGACGATGAGGATGTAGAGAAATGGCGACCGGAGCGATGGGAAACTCTCAAACTCTCCAATCTCGCGTGGAAATTTATGCCCTTTGGAGGCGGTGCGCATGTCTGTCCCGGTCAGAATTTGGCCTTGAACCGCGTTGCGTTTACAGTGGCGAGACTGGTCAGCGCGTTTGAGCGAATTGAGAATCGTGATCCTGTGCTGGAGTTTGTGCCTCTGTATAAGCTTGTGACTGCGAGTCAGAATGGGGTTAAAGTTGCGTTGTATTCGAAGAGCACTTCCTGAAAATGGGATTTTACTGAATATGCGTCACATTTCTTTCGTAAATTGCCCAAAAGACTGTCGTAAACTCTACCATTCATCTATCTACAAAGTTATAACCTACCGTAATTCCATACCCCGGCAAGTAAACTTTGAATTCTATCAATCGCATGCTATCCCCCTTTTTTCACGTTTTTACCGAACCGCCTTGATGGTCTGGCCTCCATCCCAAGTAATGCGCTTTCGAATAACCATCTTGAAAGTCCTGTGCTTCACATCCATCACCTCCTGGTGTCCATCGAGGAGATACGCAGAGGGCGCGAATACGAGAGCTTCACCGGTTCGAAGGCTAGAAATCTGGTAAAGCCCTTCTGCTGCATTGTCGCCATTGATGTCCTCCTGGTCGCCATTGCTTTTCTTATCGCCGATGGCTATGTGTTTCTTAATCGTCTGGTACCACTCCGGGCTGGAGAAGCGGTGGACAATGGTGATAGAACACAAGTCGATGAGACGAGGTGATATTGTTGGCTCTTGGGTTGAAATGATGATTCGGGTTCCGAGATGGCGTTGTTGACGGATGATGTTTAGGAACGTCTCGGTGAGTGCATTTGCAGCTTCTGTGTTTGTCATGTACTGAAATTTTAATAGTTAGTTATTTTTTAGTCACTTTATAGCGTAGAAGGGGAGAAAACATACTTTGTGCGCTTCATCAGCCACAATCAACTTTCCCCGAGAGGGGTGCGCATGAAGGAACAAATCAATTGCAATTCGGAAAAGGATGCAAGCTGTGTCCTGGTCCATGAATGGGCATGACAAGTCCAGGATGGTTACTCCGCCATCCACGAAATAATCGCCACCAGATTGGTCTGCACCCTTGAGATCGAGGAAAGAATCCAGCAGGTCTAGACGTTGCTCTAAGAATGGTGTCTGGGACCGATCTAAGCGGAGATCCCTCAGCCGTTTCCGGAATTCAAAATAGTTGAATTGCCCTTGGTTAGTGAGTGCCATTTCGCGCAGAACCCGGGTCAGCTGGGCCATGTACAAGGGCTTGGAATCCTTTTTGCCCATAGACATGAGTGACAGCATCGTTGCAATGTTCAAATGACGTGGCTGAAGGCGAAATGGATGAACGTTCACGCTGGGAATTTGCGAGTACATTTTTTGCAGGTTGTGGAAGTTGGAGGGTGAAGTGAGCACCCTCACTGGAATCGACTTTTTGTAACTGCCGCCGAATTCAGGCATTGTGGAGGCGAGAAAGGCTGCTTCACTGGGCTGATTGCTCACATTGGAGCTGTATTCATTGTAGTGAAGAACCAAAGTCGAGAGTGGCTTTTTCAGTATCCCAAGACTGGGAATAGGAAGGGAGCAATTTTCTAGTGATTCGTATTAGCTGAACACGCTCGATGATAAGATTTATGCCAATGAAACACTTTACCTATCATACAAGACGTCGTGTGAGACTTTCCACTGCCCTGCAAACCGCAGATGAAAGCGGAAAATGGAATATTGGTGTTGAGCATTACGCGAGGGTCCATGAGGTCTTCAGATTGGCGTGAGGCCAAGTGGCCCAGAAGCCCGAATTGGGATGGCATTTTGTTACCGATATCCTCAAGTATCGGCGATACCAACACTGCATGTTCAATACTACGAGTATCCTCGTTGGAAGCACTTGTATTATCGTTAACAAGGCTCAGGAATTGCAGCTGACGCTCCAGATCAGGTGTCTTCGTCATGCGAAGAGAATTGTTTTCATCCGAGTTCAGGCGCTGAGTGGCCAAATGTTCCTTAAATTCTGTGTTTTGTTAGGAGTTGCTTATTGCGGAGTTTCGCATGTGAGTAGAGACTAGCACATACCATTCAAGATTGCATTGGTAGATTGCACCAAATCAGCGTGCTCCTCAACTGGTTCTGCTTCAGTTGTCTTGGTCTCTTTTGATTTCTTGGACTTTTTGCCCTTGGACTGCTTTGAAGATGATTCTTCAGGCAGACTAGAATCGTTCTGCTGGTCTTCGTGTTTCAACTGCTCCGATTCTGCGATTGGCTTGCTGGGAAACAGTTCAGTTTCAAAGCCAATAGGGCTCTGGGTTGGCTCGGCTTCCTTTTTCGCCTTGGGCTTTTTGGTTTTAGCCGGCTTTGGAGAGTCTACTGGAGTGATTGGGCCAGATTCCTGCCATACATTCTTTAGCACGGATGAACAAATGCATCCAGAGTATTCTGTAAACAGGCTGTACCTTGGGGGTTTCTATCTGCTTTTTCTCGGGCTTTTCCCAGTTAGCAACACCTCTAGATGCTTTCTCATCGATTGCTTGCGCATAGCTAACATTGCCGATGTGTTAGTTGACACCACAGACAGAAGACCCGGGTGATGGCACCTACTTAGTCACTATATCTCGTATCTGGTCTGCCTGTTGGGGGAACTGTTTGAGGTACTTGGATATGATGTCGTCTTTATTGATGCGGCCCTGGTTCATAAACGCATTGCGCATGTCTTTGCGAATGTCCTTCTTGAGATGTGTTGGCTGCTGTGGCTGCTGCTGAGGCTTTTGCTGCGGCTTCTGTTGCGGCTTCTGCTCTTGCCGATCGGGAGCTGACTTTTTCGATTTTGACCGCGTCATGATGGCGGGACTTTCGCAATTCACAGAAGAGGCTAATTACAAAGCGGTATGTACGGAGGAATAAGAATACGAGATGGTTTGTTGTGTTGTTGTTTGGATTGAATTTTGCCGCGACCCACTGCGGGTTTGTGGGCCTTAGGCAGAAGGCTATTTTTACCCCGTGCATCTAAAACATCAATACATATTGACCAGTCACTCGTATCTGCTGAACCCGAAACAATGCCGCTGAAAACCCCAAGACAAAAAAAAAAAAGAGAGAGATAAAGAGAAAGAAAACCAAATCAAACACCCCGGTCAAGCGAGAGACAAATGCAAATATATACCGATCGTCCGTAGCCACTCCTTCTAGCGCTGGGAGAGACAGGAGGACGTCTAAAATACCACCTCTTGTTTAGAATTACGGGTTGCCAAATGGAATATAACATATTCGTGGTCATAAAACCTCCTCCTCAAGCCATTTCTCATTTTGTAAAAATCCTCGTAGTCGACGAACCAGCTGTGAGGAAGCAAGCAAACGTCAGATTCAGTGGTTTTAAGAACGTCTCGGGACTTTGTTTGTCATGCATACCATTTGTTTTCCTTCTCGTCATACAATATATTGCCACGATGCGTATCAGACGGGCTGATGCCGTAGCTGTACAGTTCCCTGATATAGCAATGTCGGTTAGTCTAAAGGCATTCGAAACCCACCCCAAGGGCCTTTGATAGAACTTGCATTAAGCTTTCCCGAAATGCACCCCTGATCTTCTCGCGCTTTTCAGGGTCGTATGTCCAATAGTCGATCAGCGGCACCCCAGGGAGCTTCTCCATTATTATCAAAACCATCCATCCATCTGGCACGGGCATACGCTTCCAAGGCTGTATTGTCTGCAGGATATCAAGAGGTTTCGCGGTGACTGTGCTTCCCATATTTTTGAGACACTCCAAGAAGCCCATCTCGTTGAGTGCCATATCGGACGGAGACTTCATAGCCATCCACCTGCGAAATTTTGACTTCGGACTGGCAGGATAATGTGGCGGGACTCTGCCTCGGTGTAAGTCCGACGCTTTATTGTTATGGAAAAGGTGCTCACTTACTGCAGACGTATCTTGAGAATGGCTTCCTTTCCCACCTCAGGGCCTTCGACCTGTGTGCAATGGTAGACTGCGAGGGCTTCAGCGGTATCTTCGGGGCGTCCGGTAATTTCGCTATCATAAAGAATGGCCCTTTCTGAGATTTTCTCGCCAATCCTCCATTCGATATCATCCGTACCTGCGAACTGGACATTGTCAAAGAGATCCGCGATCCATTCTTGATGGAAGTAGTCACGATTTATCCCCATGACGGAAAGGACTGGGCATAGAGAAGTGGTGCAGGAGTTGCAAAGGGTAGACTAGAAAGAAAGAACGATATATAATTGTATACTTGAGTAAAGGATTATGGCGGTTGACGCGACTTGGAGCACGGGAAGTCGCACCCGCAAGCCAAGGCGCTAATCCCACAGCGGTAACTGGCCGCTTTCTCAGCCTGAAACTTGTTTCACAACAACAATAATTTTATGCACTCTCAGTCTCTCACAGAATGATGCTAATACTTATCAATTACCCTAATGTTCCGATTGGATCTTTCAGCGTATCGGGCAGCCTCGCAGCTCGGAATTGCCCGCCATCAATTTATATGTATGCCGGGATCATGCATCGCTCCCATCCAACGGTTATGCGCCGTTAGCATGACCTGGAAGCGTCGGCTTCGTTGAATCCAAGTCCCCAGAACTGCTATAAAGATGGATGGCGTACCTTCCAGGCCTGGTTCTGCATTTCTACCTTTAGTTCCCCGCGGCGCACTTCATTCGACGAACCTAGCCATGCAGCGAGAAGCCATTGAGTACCGTGACTCTGCATCCATTCTTCATGACCCGCTTGCCAGCCTTTTAACTCGACAGGGTTATCAAACAACGAGCACTGCCTGGCACAATCTCTACCACATTGCTCAGCTAAGCCCGTGGCGAATTGATGAAGAAGTCCGTCGTTGGACTTCTTCTGAGCGCCTGAAGCCAGGACACTTGTCCGTCCGTGCACGGAATGTCATGCAGCAAACAGGCTGCCTTGAGCATGAGCATTACCTTTGCGGTGATGAGCAATCTGTTTGTGGGCGCTTTGCACAAAATGCGCTTGGACCTGTCACTGCGGTTGCATTCCACCATGGAATGAGATACCGTTTTGGTGACTACAAGGCTTGCGAAGAGAGCAAGCGTCCGGGAAACCAAAAACATATTCCAGATTTTGTTGGTGTATATTGTTCGGCTACGAATAGTGAACAGCTGGAAGTGCTCCCCAAAAGCGAAAAGCCTACGGTGATACTTGTGGGGGAAGCAAAGACGCCCTGGAAACATGACCTTCAAGCGTTGTGGGATCGTTACCGAGTAGATAAAGCGGATACCGAAGATATTCGTAAAGCGTTTGGTGCGTTACATCCTATCTTGACTTTATCTGTTAGTCTAACTGACGGCTTCTTGTCAGGCCAAATCTCGGCCTACATGCATCGATTCAAGATGAAATATGGTTTCCTTACTACTTACGATCATACTATATTTCTGCAGCAAGTTGTGTGGGAGGGGAAGGAACTCAGATTAAATTTTTCACAGCCCATCCCAGCCACCAGCTCCCCAAGAGGCGGCGAGCCTGGCGTTTCAGTTCGCCAATGTTTCTACTATATATTGTCAGTCATCGAGGAAAAGAATAATTACCTGTTTGCGAACCCTTGTCCTCGGGAGGAGTGGGTGAATACGAAGGATCATCTTCCTGGATATGAACCTGCAACCCCAAACACCAGCGGGCCGGAATCTGCGAACAAATTCCTCCAGAGCACTCCTACCGGCCCGAGACCGACCTCTCCTTCTTCACCGCTGTACCTTCAAAAGACGTCTAACAGCTACAAGATCGAGATTACATTACGGGAGCATCAGATCCGCGATGGCGGTTATGGTCAGAAGTATGTTACACTCAATGGGAAGGACATAGCGGTGATAATCAATGGTCATACGGAAGAGCAAAAGGAGCGCCAAGATGATGGAGACAGTAGTGAAGAAGAGAATCGGTTAGGCAACAATGATGATGATGATGATGACGACGACGACGATGACGATGACGATAGTGCTGGACCACGCAATCTCCCACAGGGTCGGCTAAAGCTGCCGCAAGGAGACCGGAAGAGGGTAAGCTTCAAGTCAATCCGTCCAGGGTCACCAGAAGGAATCCCTAGACGCCCCGAGGCCGAGTCGCCAACTCCAGCAATGAGACCCACACGTCAGGGCGGGCTTTTACGTCGGCCTAGCCAGGGTCAGGGTTTAGGACGGCACGTGCCTACAGCAAGGCAACCGGCTGCACAGGCCGGTCGAAATCTACCTCTTCGACCAAGGAACGCGGACGATGAGCAAACTGTCGAGACCCGAGATGCTGGGGCCTCCGCATCCAAATATCGTCAAGACGGGAAAAAATGAATGTGGCAGCGGGATATCACAGCAAAATGCACTATATAGAAATTCATTATTCCCTTATAAGTAGCTTGGTGGTCAACATTCCATTGTTAAAGGTTATGTCCATTTTTAGCAGGAACATCTTTGAATTCTATAAAATCGCCAATCGGTGCTTGTCGGGGAACCGAGTCAATCATTCCATATGATTCTTCAGTGGTTGTTTTATACATTAATTTAAATTTTAGAATTTGACATGAAGAGCTTGTCCATGAATACCTAATATCAAATTTATCATACATGGCGCGAGGTACCTAGGTATACAGCATCCTCTGACACTCACAGGTTCAAAAAGTCCCAAGTAGCGCCAGCATGGACTTTGGTGACATGCAAAAACTCTGGTATGGACGCAGACTCATTCACAGATGCCACTAGGTTTCTGTTAGCAAATCACAGCTTAACCAAGTCTGGGGAAGAATTACTCACTCGTCATAGGGCTACAGCCATACACGAAGGCAGGTGTTCCAGCGTATCTGTAGTGCTTACAATCGGTAGCCCCCATCGAAGGGATCGCTAGAGGTCGTTCCTCATCTGGATTAGGAGTAAGACGTGCGGCATTATCTGCGAGCAGACTGACCATAGGGTGGCTAGGAGACGAGTAACTGAATGGGTTGCTGGCCGCGTGGTGAACGCTGATATCAATAGTGGCCGGCGAGTACTTTGGAATAATTGATTGGATCAACTCGAGAACCTGCTCTTTCAACAGACCGACCGGCATCCTAATATCGAGCTCAAACACGCACGTGTCTGGAATCATATTGACTTTGATGCCGCCTTTTATAGTTCCAACGTTCACAGTGGGCTTCAGAATTATATCTGACGTTCCCTCGCCCATTGTCTCGTCAATGAGTTTTCTCACCTCGGGCTTTACAACATGATTCACCAATTCTTCTGGCACTTTCACTTCAATTGCTTCCACAGCCTCAATCACTTCCGAGATAAAACCTGTTGCTGTTCTAATAGCGCCTTTACTCAAGTTTAGATAAGCTCCGTGAGCACCCTTTGTCTTGAGTGTGCAGGTCATTCGAAGAGTTCCTTTTTCACTGAATCGTATGGTTTTGCATCCAGCAGGCTCAGTACTGAGCATAACATCGCCACCCCATCGTTCTCGATCTTGTTCAATAAGATATTTGGTTCCCCATTTCCCTCCTGTCTCTTCATCGGATACAGCACATAGAGAAACGCTTCCTTTGAGAAGCTCCCTTCTTTCATATAGATATGCGTAGGCAATAACAAGGGACGCCGTTCCTGATTTCATATCGACCACGCCTCGCCCATGAATTCGATCGCCCACGATATCCCCGGACCAGGGATCCCGCTCCCAGCCGCTTGTATCATCTGCCACTGGGAAAACATCTATATGTCCATTTAAAACCACCCGTGGCCCAGGACCTCTGCCACCTTGGAACTCACTAACAATATTGGGTTGTCCTGGTTGTGGCTCAATCAATTGAAAGGGGATGTCTCTGCCAGCAAGAAACTCAGTGATTACAGCTGCAGCCGCAGCGGTCTTGCCAGGAGGGTTTGGTGAGGGCACTCTAACAAATCTTTGAAGAAATGCAACTTGGTCATCTTTGGCGGCATCAAGTGCCTGCAGCATTAGGGTTTTGGGGTCCATGTTCAGACTCGATTGTGTAGAATGAATTGACAATTCGGTAAACGATAATATTTACGAAGCGAATATTGACAGATTAGAAATCATTTATGTTAGAGTTGAGTCACACCATTTATGTCTGCGGCGTTGAACGAAGTTGAGCATGGCCCAATCAGGGCTTTTTGCGCGCATGGGACAAAACAGGGAAACCCCTCTTGAGCCTAACATGAAGCTAACCTGTTGCCAGTCCATAAATCATAATAATTAATTAATAAAACGATCTGGAGAAGTTTCGAGCATCTACATAACAATGCAAGCAACTAGCCTAGAAGATCATATTGCGCAAACTTAAAAGTTAGGTATACATCGTTTTTGAGTTTATGTAGATGACTCCATGTTCCGACCTGAAAATAGTGTCAAATCTGAGTTGTGATACATAGTGATTGTTTCAAACCACCTGTAAATGTTATTGACTTTAATTTAACTAAACTGCAGTTTTCAACATGCTCCGTGCATGAAACAAATCCGGTGTATTGCAGGTAGCTTTACACGCTTTGATTGGCCAGCCTCGACCTCTTCAGCCTTGTTGGACAGCCTCACCATACGACACCGGCCTTACCGGAAGATCCTGATTTTGAAGTTTACTATATTTCTTGTTACTGAACAGAACAATCTCAGTTTCCTACTATCTTTGGGATCTGACAAGCTTTGAAATAGTCCCAACAACAGAGAAGGTCAGTTCGGTTACACAGCCACAATGACTCAGTATCATGATTATGGATGATTAAAAGGAGTCATACTGACAGTCTGCCATAGTATAGGTATAATGTCAAGTTTTCCATTTACCATCTAGCCAACAGTCAGAACAGCGGCCCCAGTCTTGTACTAGACCAGCTACACCTTGCACGATGTCAAACAGTGTGTTTGCTCCCCGCCATGTATATTTCCCTGCCAATGAACACAAAACAACTGTAATTTTCCTCCACGACAGAGATAGCACTGGCCCCGAGCTTGCAGCCTATCTTGCAGAATCATCCACGGCGTCCGGAGGAACATTGTATCAGCGTTTCCCCAACACTCGTTGGGTTTTACCATCAGCCCGAGCGAAGCATTTCTACTGGACCGAGGAGGACCGAGAGCAACTGTCTCAGACCAACAAAGATAATACCACAGAGTGGTTCCAATTGCCTTCCCTTACAGACATACAGCTGACCTCGCCCCAGCAACTTGCTTCACTACAGGAAAGCGCTTCTTACATACTACGGATAATTGATGATGAAATCGCGCGTGTTGGCGGCAATCCCGAGAGAGTCTTCCTAGCGGGCATAGGGCAGGGAATGGCCCTAGGCCTGGTCGTTTTGCTGTGTATGCATCATAGACTCGGCGGGTTTGTAGGGTTGAATGGCTGGATGCCCTTCGCCGAGACTTTGTCAGTCTTGCTCGAACGAAATCAAGTCGAGGAAGCAGGTGGATTTTTCAAATCGGAATTCATTGCTGCTGCACAGCAAGCATATTTTCGGCAAAGGCAGCAACAGCAAGCTAGTTCGGCATCTCCGAGTCCACAGCTAGCCGCGGCGGAATCTAGAGTGGTTGTGCCTGCCCATGTCAAGCACATACCCATCTTTTTGAGCCATTCCCAGCGAGGGACTCGATCGCCCAAACCCGAGCTAGGGACTCAGGCCTTAAGGCTTATTAAACAAATGGGGTTCTCTCAGGCCTCATGGAAGACATACCCAGGGCGAGAGCATGGCGAGGAAACAAATGACGGTGATATTTTGGAGCAACTGGGATATTGTTTCCGGGATATCGGCCTTGAAAACTAGCAACATTTGAAGGGTGAATATAGGGTCACGGTGTTCTGCTTGTAAATGCAAATAATCTTTTATAATTGTGTGTTCACAATTGGGCGTGTTGTTTTGATAGAAAAATTGGCTCGATCGAGTGACTTCACCAATCACGGCCCGTTGTCTCCACTTTTCTCCTCCACAGCGCGCACTAGTACGTATCAGGCTAGCGGCCAGGGCAATCAGTTGCCTTCCCATATTTTTTTTTCGTTCGTTCCTTCTCCTGTTCGCAAACCGCCTGCTTTCTTGTTGCTGCTTGTCCTTCCCATCCACCAACGACTGCTTTTTGTCTGTCGCTCATTGTCCATCTCTGAAGCAGTTCCCTTGTCGTCGTTGTCCCGCAAGGCTTTGAAAGGCCTCTGTATTTCTCCTTTTTCACCATGTTCAACGCCGTTCGTCGCGGGCCGGCCCTGGCGAGAGCGTTTCGAGCATGCGCTCCTCGGGCCTTGCCATCTGCTAGGACTACGCCTGCTCTGGTCGCAAACTTGAAGACTGCTCTACCATCAGCTTATTCTCCCATTTCCCAAGTCCGATTGTTCCAATCTACAATCTCTGCAAAGCAGCAGGCCAATGCCGCAGTTCAGGACCAGGAACCTTCCAAGTCTATTACTCAATATAACGAATTGGCTGTCCAGGGATTGGTGCACCCGCGTATCATTCACTCCATTACCGAAGGAATGGGCATTCAGTCTATGACCGACGTACAGAGGCTCACAATTCCGCATACTATTCAGGGAACTGATACGTGAGTTTTTTTTTTTTCTTTCGTGACTATAATTATTGGCCGATATCATTGAAATCACTAACCTCTTTTCTTCTTATGTACATAGCTTGGCTCAAGCAAAAACCGGTACTGGAAAGACACTCGCTTTCCTTGTTCCAGTGCTACAAAGGATCATCACCAGCGATCCTAGTCTCGCCCAAAGAATAAGGGGACCACGAAAATCCCATTCCGAGGATATCCGTGCTATCATTATTTCGCCCACCCGTGAACTCGCTGAACAGATCGCCGTCGAGGCTAGGAAAGTTGCGTCTAATACTGGAATCGTTGTTCAGACCGCCGTAGGAGGAACAAGAAAACAAGAGGGCTTGGCACGGATCATAAGAGAAGGTTGCCATATCCTTGTTGCAACCCCAGGCCGTCTCAAGGATATTTTGTCGGACTATAACAGTCGTGTCAGTGCACCTAAACTGGATGTTCTTGTTCTTGATGAAGCCGACCGCCTGTTGGACGACGGTTTTGGTCCGGAAATCGAAAGCATAAACAGCTTCCTTCCCGACCCTGCCACTAGGGATCGACAGACCTTGATGTTTTCTGCAACTCTGCCTCGTGAAGTCATGGGTATGGTACGCAAGACAATGAAACCCGGTTTTGAAACCGTCAAGACTGTCGCCAAGGATGAGGTTCCCACACATCTGAGAGTGCCTCAGAAGTTGGTCTTTCTGCGAGGCTTTGAAAATGGAATCCCGACTTTTATTGAAATTTTGAACAAGTACAAGAGACGCGCAGCGGCGGAAAACCTGCGGCCATTGAAAGCTATTGTCTATTACAACACCACGGCCGAAGTTCAGTTTGTTTATGAAGCGCTTGATCAGATGCTCAATGACCCTACCGACCGCCGCAGTGGCAATCCCATCGGACGTAATATCTTCCGTATGCACTCCAGGCTTTCTCAATCCCAACGAACTCAGCAGTCTGAAGCCTTCCGACGCTCCCCCTCCGGTATTCTGATTTCATCTGATGTCACCGCTCGAGGCTTGGACTTCCCGGATGTTACGCATGTCATTCAAATGAGCATTCCCAAAACTCGTGAATCTTACGTTCACCGCTTGGGTCGTACCGGTCGTGCCAACAAAGAGGGTGAAGGTTGGATTATCATTCACGATCAAGAAGACGATACTTTCATCCAGAGATTAGGCGACCTGCCTATTGAGCAGGATGAATCCATCGAAACCGCGAATGCCGATATATCTAAGAAAGAAGGATTATCCGGCCTCTCCAAAACTATTGTTGACCAAACTACAGCGGCTATCAGGTTGATTCCTTACGAAAACAAGTCGGAAGTTTACCGTGTTCAGCTGGCAGCTACCAGCGCTCATTTCCGTCGCAAACAAACATTTATAGAGGCGCTTAATAATCTTGCCACACATGGATGGGGTCTTCCTGAACCACCAAAAGTTCCTTCAACGCTTGCACTGAAACTTGGTTTCGCCAAGATTCCAGGGCTTAATATCGGCAACGAAGAGCGACGATCGTCTTATAGCACTGGTTATGGCGATAGAAATGGTTATGGCGATAGAAATAGTTATGGTGATAGAAACAATTCTGGTGTTGACCGATCACGATTTCGTCGCCCTCAAAGAGAAAGGACCGATTGGGACAGGTCTTCTGGCAGGGATCAGCCGCTAAAGCGCTTTTCTTTCGATTCACCCCGAAGCCGGTATTAGAATCTGAAACACAATCTGAACGGCTTTGAAGATCAATTGCACGGTCCATTATGCAATGCTACTCATGATGAATGAGAGTCGGCTATGATGGGAGAGGAAAGAAATTACCTCTCAAGAGATCGACCTAGCATTTCAACCCACCGGCGTTCTTTTCTCTTTTTTTCAATTCTTATCCCATCTTACTGGTCAAAGATCTACCGACGAATGGGCTTTGTTTTAATGCATATATTTGGAATTTCTCTTTTCAACCCTGTCGTTATTTATTATATCTACTCCCCCTTTCAAAAAAACTCTAATCATGTCTTTTCTTGGCTACCTCATATTTCAATGGGATGAAGATATGGGATCACATGCGGTTGTTGGTTTATAGCGAACGCAGAACAAGAAGACAGGTCGTCATCATGAGGCTAATCTTGGTGACTATGTACGATAGTTATTTCTACATTTTGCTGGTGATCATCGGGCATGGCGTCTTTTTCTCTTATTCTTATATTATGTGTGCGCGTTTTTTTCTCATGGGTTTCCGGCTTATGCTTCCCCCTTCTGTATATCGACCAGTTGAATTCGTTTCGAAACTAAATTGTGTTATATTCTAGGTACTTTGCATGTTTGGGGTTGTCATTGATTTAGATTAGGTATATATACTCAAGCAATAATCTCCTCTTTTATATCAAGCATTAAATCGGCTTATTTCCTACACATAACAATACGGAGTATGTGATAGGTATCTCTGATATTCAGTAAAGAACGAAAAATGACTCGATACAGCTAAACCAAATTGCTTCCACCTGCCAAATTCCACATTAAACCAGTTGTATGTATGTTTCTAAAAATAAAAAAAAAAGGTAGAATAGGGCAGAATCTATCCATCCATCTATCGTTTGACTTCCTCCTGTATGTGTTGTTGCGTCATAAATAATAGATTGTATATTTCATTTCATTTAATTCTTTTTAGCAGGGGCTGTGGTAACAAACTGATGTCTTTGTTGTGCGCTTTTACCGGATGATCAAGTGCTCGCGAGCTGGTCCGGTGCCAATCCATTTAATAGGTACTCCATCCAGGCTCTTTTCTATGAACTCGACGTATTTCTGTGCGTTCTCGGGGAGTTGCTCGTACTTCGTCGCGCCCATGGTGTTGCTCTTCCAGCCCGGCATCGTGATGTATTCAACCTCGAGCTTCTCGAGCACATTGGGGTCGGCCGGGTACGAGTCCTCGACGCGTGTGCCGTCGGGCAGTTTGTATGCTACGGCGACCTTGATCTCGTCAAAGTCGTCTAGGATGTCGAGCTTGGTCAGGTTGAGCTCGGTGTAGTGGTTAACGGCGAGAGAGTAGCGGCAGAGCACAAGGTCGAACCAGCCACATCGGCGCTTGCGGCCGGTGGTCACGCCAAACTCGCGGCCGACGGATTGCAGTTTTTCGCCGTCGGCGTTGAGCTGCTCTGATGGGAAGGGGCCGGAGCCCACACGCGACGTGTATGCTTTGACAACGCCGATTATACTCTTGATCTTGGTCGGGTTGAGTGAGAGGCCCTGGATGGCGCCTCCGAGACCCGTTGACGATGATGTGACAAATGGATATGTGCCGTGGTCGAGGTCGAGCATGAGTGCATTGGCACCTTCGACTAGGATGCGCTCTTCGTTCTTGTATTTCTGGAGGAAAGGAAGTTGGTCAATGACGTATGGTTTGAGGATTTTGCGGTATTCCTGCATTCGGTCAAACATTAGTGGATATATAAAAGAGAGAAGTTTCAATGCGGCTCACCTTGAAGCGATTGATCTCATCTTCAACGTCATACTCCAAATCTCCGAAGCGATTCCTGTATCCATTCTCCAACAGGCGCAATTTACGCTCAAACACGTCTTCGTCCAGAATCTCGCCGACGCGCACACCGCGTCGCGCAGCCTTGTCGCTGTAGCAAGGGCCAATGCCTTTTCCTGTCGTGCCAACCTTGCGGCCGCCGAGCTTGGCCTCTTCCAAACCATCTACAACAGAGTGCAGATCAAAGCAGACGTGGGCACGGTCAGAGATGAAGACACGGCTCTTGACCTCCTTCAACCCCTTTTCTTCGAGCGCAGCCAATTCCTTGAAGAAACTAGGAATGTGGACCACGGTTCCGGCTCCGATGAGGTTGATGCATTTCGGAGATACGAGGCCGGAAGGGAGGATGTGAAAGTCGTAGGTCACGGAATCGTGAACAATTGTATGGCCGGCATCTGAATTTTTAATTTCCAGCAGTCAGTTGGGATTATTTAACCACAATAAGAGAAAGGCGCGGGGTCGCAATGGCGCGCGCGCGAGAGAGGGGCACTTGCTGTGTCCGCCGGCAGAACGGCAGCAGAGTATCGCTTCTTGCGACAAGTAGTCGGTAATCTTTCCTTTGCCTATAAGAAATACACAAGATTAGACTCGAATTGAGACATTCTTATGCCTGTTGTGGTGGTATTTCTGGGGTCCAGCCATACCCTCATCCCCCCACTGGGAGCCTAGCACGATAGTCACCATTGCCGCGGGGTAAAAAAACGAAGAGTCGGCTTGCTTTCTGGGTCTGGGGTTCACTATACAAATACAATGAACAAAATCCGACGTCCAAATCAATTGAGCGTACACACGAGAGGAAGTCGAAAGAAGAAGGAGAGAAATTGATCGCGATGTCGGCTCTGGGGAATATGAGTCAATGACCTAACGTAAAATCTCTGGCTTTGGCGGGCTTTGCCGATTCGGGCGAACTTTTTCAAGCAAAATTTTGGCGGGGAACGAGCATGACAGTACAATACACGATTACATACAGCAGTCCGTATTGCCGGTGCCCGGCGGCGGTAACTGCGGGAATGAGTACAAACAGGACAAACATATTAAGATGGGTATATAACTTGAAGACAACAAAGTCTTTGCAATGAATAGTTCAGATGTCCAATGTAGGGAAACAGTACAGCCCGAAGTATATCACTTCCTCATCAAAACGCCTAGCATGCAATATATTCAAAGTAGGGCCTTCCCAAAGGCACGTCTGTGAGAGACGTCTTCTTTATAAAACAAAGCTCACACCAATTTCCGCTGTCCTCGAAGCCATTGGCGAATCTCTCCAAGTTGCGATATGCACTCGCGATGTCGTTCCCAAGCAACCGTCCAGTGCTCGAGGACCCGCGCGTAGTCGTCAACGGCGTTGAAATACGCCTTGTATCCTCCGTGGGGATGATGAGGGACTAGTATATCAGAATCGTTTTCAGCATCACTGTCCCCTGCTCCCACCTGTGCCGCTGTCGAGTCAAGATCCTCCTCATTAGACCTCGTGTTGAGACGAAGAGAGTCTCCAGAAGCATCAATCCACCGCGGCGCAAGACCAGTTTCGAAGCCCAGCTGTCGGATAGCTAATAGCTGCAGCATTTGTCTCTGGAATTTGTTCCACTCGATGATGTACGCGCTCATCTGTTTTTCATAGCGTTCCCAGCTTTGTTTTGGAAGAACCATGTTTCGTGGATCGTTCTGGTTTGGCACGACCGGTGGCCTCATGGGGCGTTTCGGAGGCTGTGGAAGGCTCATACCTTTTCTGCTACTCCGAGGGCTCACCAGGCGCCCAGAATTGGGATCATTTGGACGAGACTCAAACGGCAGTGTTGAATAAATATCATTTAAATCATCGATGCCGCCGCTATTCGAGCTAGTGAATGGTGCCACGTTATGAAGCGCGTTCATATTAAAAAGATTGCTCATCCATTCAGATGTCTTTCCCGCACTTCCACTGGCACCATTACCACTATCCTTAGTATTCGAGTTGGCTGTGGGAGGAGCCGGTGGTGGTGGCACAGACCCGTTTGCTTGTGCCTTCGTCGACTGTAAGGAAGGTTCTTCATCGATTTCCATTGCATCAGGTACTGGGACCGAGCTCGGTTTGGAAGACGGCTCGGGTATTGTTGTCTCTGCTTCCTCAGCTTCGGTAGCGACAGCCGGCTGCCGAGTTTGTGTTGCTCGTCTAGCAGGCCTTGAAAAGCTTCTCGCTGATGGCACAGCAGCGGCATTTGCCTGCTGGTTCTTTGCGGGTTCAAACATCCAATTTTGACTCTGTAGCTGTTGACTCCACACGTCGGCAGAAAATGGAGTCTGGTTCCAGGAGTTTGAGTTCGGGGCCGCTCGTCTTGCAGCTTCATCGCTGGAAGACGCCACGTTGGTCGGCGATTTCGAGTCACTCCTGGTTGCAGGTCTGCCACGTATAGGCGAAGTTCTTGATCTACTGCGGCGGTGTCCATTGGCTTTATTTGGAGCGAATAGGTCCGGTTTGAACGCATCGCCCCAATCACTTGCAGAAAATCCCTTGTTCAGGTTATCATGGCTTCGACTCTTGGTGCCACTTTGAGAAATATGAAACCTATAATCGATGCCGGTCAGATTACTTGTCCTGGGTTCAAAATAAATCAACTTTCTTAAAGAATGGGGGGGCTTACGCGGCTAGATCTTCAGCAGGTTGGGTTGTCTCGAAAGTTTTTGGGTTTCCTTGGGTAGCGTAATTTGTGGCGCGAGTAGCCCGTTGGGCTCTAAATGCAAACGAAGCACCGTCAGAATCGTGTCCTTGGGGATAATCACTGTCAGTACTCTGGTCCTGGAATTCATGGTAGCTCTGGGGTCGATCTCCGCCAAAAAGGCTGCGATGGCGCCGATGACTTCGGAATGGACGGTGGGCCGTGAAGTATTTGTTGTTAGAGGATTCCTCACCTGATCCGGGGCCTTGGAAATGGAAATTATGACCAGGTTGTAGCCGGCTTTTTGGAACTGCTTTCCGTCGGGGCACAAATGTCGGCTGGTCGGACTCACTGTCGGAACCATCCTCGCTGCTCGAGCTGGTCGAAGATGACGAATAAGCCTTGCGTTGATGTCTCATACCTGGGCTAGCACTTCGGTGCCTGTCCCGAGCTGGAGAACGAGGGCTAGGCGGATTAGTCCGCGAGCGACCCTTGGAGCTAGTAGATGAGTCGCGCATGGTGTAGGCACGAGATAATCCAGCACTGGCAAGATATGTCCTTTCACCGCCAGTTGTTGCATATCTATGACTAGTACGTTCAAACTCCGGGGCAATATCATCCACGGGGGTTTCAGATCGTGAAGAAACAGGGGTTCTTTTCACCTTGGCTGTTGGGGCCGGCATGCTATCAAAAAATGCAGAGGACCGATCAGCCCGGGGTGTATTTGAATAAGCCGAGTTATTCCGCGGTGCCATTGGTTCATCTCCTCCTGGAGTTCCTGGGGCGAAACCATGCTTTTTCCTTACAGTTGAGGCCCGTCCAAATGCATCCGGGTGCGGCCGAGCATTCACATTGACATGCTCGTAAGCTGATTTCCCACGAGACGATGTTTGTGGGGTATTGGTGGAAGATTGGTTACGTGTAGGTGGTACTGTAGGCCTTCCGGATGTGGGATCAAATTTCGCCCAGCCACTGTTTTTCATGCCCTGGAACGCACGGAAGGCATCAGCCCGGGTTTGCTGGTCGTACATCTTGTCATACTGTTGTTGAGGTGCAGCCTTGGCGTAGTTTGCATATTTCTGGGCTCCGCTGGAAGGCGGAGCTTGATATGAAGCTGGGCGAGAGGTCGGTGGCTTGGACGTCGGAGTTTTGCTCGCGTTTGCAGTAGTAGTATAGGCGGAAGTGTTTGTTCGACGTGGAGCATTTCCGGATGATGGTCCATAGAGCTTGCCATACCCGGCGCGCAGTCTTTCCGTGTCGTACTTCAAGCGTTGTTGAGAGTCGGTGAGAATTTCATGAGCGGCTTGGATTGCTTGGAACTTTGTGATGAACTCGGCTTCGCGTCCTGGATTTCGATCCGGATGGTACTTCAAGGCTGTAAGGAAATCACACACCAAACACGTCAGTCTTCACAATCGATGCCAGCCAAGAGAAGTATTAAATTTATGCTGTACCTAGCTTTCGAAACTGCCTTTTGATCTCATCGGTGTCGGCTCCTGGACCCACGCCCAGATCTGCGTAGTAATCTCTCCGCACATCTGCTTTAACCATCCTCGCAGCAAAGGCACGCTGCTCGTACAGCGTCCTTCAAAGACGTCAGAGAATGGGGTTAAATTGGTCCAGTGTACCTGCTCCTCTAGTCATGGCACTCCGGCAATGTTCCAATGTTCCAACAGTATGTATAGGTAGGCGGCTGTTCCGTGGTCCTGGTAGCGAGTTTCGAAAGACGCAAATGAAATCAAAATTGAAAACAGCGACGAGCCTAGCAGAGGTTGCGCAAAGTTAGCCTGCAGATGTCTCGGACCATAACTTCCATGCGGCGGTGAAATGTCACATGAAGGAAGCGGAGGGGCTTTTACCAGAACCAAGGGGCAATTTTGGGAGCTGAATGTGCGGTGGTAATAGTAGGAAACCTGGCCACACAAGCGCGCGAGGTTTTGAGCGCAGTCAGGGAGGAGATAGGGCCTGCATGAGAGCCAAAGTGAGGCGTGTCCTGCTCTCTCAGTGTCTGTCGCTGCCTCTCTTGGAAGTCGCCAAAGACCGCTCTAGAGGCCCCACCGGCGCAGTCAACAAACAAGCCAAACTGCCGAGCAACAGCGGGTAAACCATATCTTTAAGGCAGCAATTCTCGCCCGGCCTGGGGTAGCTAATTAAATACTCGCCACGCCTCATGCACGATGCGTTGTTCTCGAGCTGATGCCCAACCACATCTCATTGGCCCCATCATTCTGATCGATCGCAGGGACAGACATCTTACATGTGCAGTGACTAGCTAGCTAACTAATGAATGAATGAGTGGAATGAGACATGTAATTGTCATGGGTATCATATAGTTATGTCTGTATATACGTGTATATATATATATATATTTTGAATCAAGTCTAAATTCCAGCATTTCCTCCCCCAGACATTCCAAACCAGTAGCCATCCATCAAATCATACCCCGAGCCATCGGTCGTCAAATCTCGCAGGTAATCCGCTTCCAAACCAAAACTTCCTAGATTTATGCCGGTGCCTTCCAAGTCATTATGGTTGAAAGGTCCCGACCCGAGCCCCATGGTATCCACGCTACCGTCATGGTTACTCATATTGGTGTCTTGGTTGATGTGATTGTTATTGGCGAAATCAAGGAAATCAAGACTAAGATCCGTCAGGCTATGCGGCTGTTCGTGGTGTGCCGGCGGGGTAAAAGGAGGAGGTGCTGATCCCACGCTCTGAGGTGAATGTGCCATATAATACGGCTGTTGCTGCTGTTGAGAGGATTGCTCGTATCCTGTGTATGCCTGGGGATATCCAGAACTTGGTTGATATTGTTCGGATTGCGCAGTCACTGCCTGTGTCGGTTGATAAGATCGTTGCCTAGGATGGTTTGCCTGTTGTTGGCTGGGAGGAGTCTGGTATAGATCACTGAGATTCATGTCAAAGGTAGGAGGCCGTCGTGTGGGCCTTTGAGTGTGTGTCCGTTGTCCGGATATTCCAGGAGCATTCTGGGCTCCAGCACGGTTGGTGTTATCGGCCATTGACGCTAATGATTTGGCAGGTGCTGTAAGAGAAACCCCGCCCACAGCTTGTGATGCAAACCCTTTTGAGCCCATGCGAACTGTGGCTCTGCTCATTCGTTCAAACGCATCCCGACATATCTCTGCTGGTGGGCAAACTTCCATCAAATCGCTCAGAATGGATGTTGCAGCGAGTACGGTAAAATCGACATCATCCAGAGTCTGTAGAATATCAATTAGTAACCGAGATTTTGTACTAAATTAATATTGTTTCCACTACTTACCAAGCGGCTGCGCACAACAGGCGAGTGCCAGATTGCAAACAGAAACGATATACCTGTTCTTCATTAGCATTTCTCTAATCCGCAGTTATTGATAGAAAACAAGAATCTTACCGGCCATAAAAAGATGATGAGTCGTCAAATACGTATAATTCACAAGCCGCACACGATGCAGTTGCCGGTAAATCTTAATGACCTTTTGACCTGCTTCAGCTATTTGAAGATAAATGTCGTCTTCATCTTCTCTATCGTCAATGTCGAAAGATGGCGGGCTTGAGACATCCTCCGTTGGGCTGAGTTCTCCAGCCAGCGCGGCGGGAACGGTTAGTGTCTGCCTATATAGCATAATCAAGGCTTGATAATAATTCAATTCGAAAAGTTCAATGGAGAATTGCACCCCTGTAGTCTTCTTCGTCGGCGAACCCTCTTTCCATTCCAGCAAGCGGCGATGAACGTCCCGACGCCATGAACGGAATGAATCAAACCGATCAAGAAAGGGAGATTGAAGTTTAGTATGCATAAACTGATTCTGGCTGTTTTTCCCTGACCGTCGCACAAAACGCGCTTGCTGATACTGCAGGACTTCTTGAATTTCTGACTGTAATAACCGCAGCTTGAAATAATGGTAAGAAACGTGTTTATAGCTGGGTTTTTCTGGATTCGGCGGGTGAAAACCGCCCTTTGTGATAAATCGGTCATCGAGAAGGGAAGGAAACTCGGTTGTTATAACCTGATCTGTAATTCCAAAGGGACGGCCAACACAGGTGCTGACAAGTCGATCAAAGCTGTAAACACACCACCAAAGTCGTCTACGATTGTCGCGAACCCACTGAAGTCGACCACGTTCCGGATGACCCTGGTGGTTTTGAGGCACGACATCTTCCTCGCCAATCGAGTCTACACCAGAACCATCCTCGTGGTGGAGGCCAAGATCAATGGCAAGGCGAACGGCAACTCCGACTATATACCAAAGACCTGGAGCAACAGGCCGCAGGAGGGCAAAACTGGCCAGTAGAAGATAGGCCTGTAGTTCGTCCAGACCTCCGCCAGACCCATCAGACACGGGCGATGAGCTCAAAAAAGCCTCCCAGTGGACAACTGCAGAGGCATGGTACTCTTCCGGCTGGAACTGGAAGCCCGAAAGCTTCTGTTTCTTAGAAGAGTGAACTGGAGATGATTTCCTTCCGGAACTATCATTATCATCATCATCTTCATCTTCTTCCGATGACCTTCTCCCCTCGAAGATGATACCAGCACCAATAGCAAAAACAATGTTCAATAAATACAAATCACGGGATGCTCTTACTGATTCTTCAGTTTTATACACTCGATCTAAGAGCTCGATGAAGTCACCTCGGTGGAGAATGGGCATCTGCGGGTTCGCATGTTCAAAATACAATGCGACTAGCTTGTCAGCGAGTTCGCGTTCAGGAAACGCAGCTTGCCTCATCAGAGGACGGGACTGAAGACCGAAGATGGATTCCCGTATCGTACTGCCTGTGCTAGTTGAGGATTTGCGGTCATGTAATCGTGCCGAGCTAGGCTCTGAACCACTTGTATTCACAGAACTTTTCACGGCTGCAAACACAAGTCTGGCAAAAGAAAGACCAGACGTGGAACCGAGATAACGCGAATCTGACATGGCTTGTACAGAGACCATTCCAATGTTGGACACTAATTGGTCCAAGTGTTCTTTTGAGTCCGGGTCATGGCTCTTGCCAGCGGCAGTAGCATCGCGCTGCTGACTATTATTACTAATATCCCTCTTTTCTGCCACGGCTTTCTCTCTTCTCTTTTTCTCCCTCGAGGGGGCAGTCTCGACGACGTCTTGTTCTGAGTCCTGGGTTGTCCCGCGCACTTCCATCTCACCATCAAAGGCAGAAGCTGGCTTGAACTCGATGCCATTTTTCAATAGCAACCTTTCAAGATATGTGACACGCGCCTCCAAGAAAAAGACATAACTCCGAGGTATCTCGCGTTTTGTGATTGGGTCAAAGCCAACACACTTTGCATCCGCCTTTTCGCATGTTTGACACCGGGGAAGACGTTGGTCGCATCTATTCTTGCGCAAACGGCAGCGGTTGCAGGCGGAAACATTGCGAAAGGACGATGCAGACGCAGGGGTGCCGGTAGACGACTGGCCCTTGGCGCTCATTGCAGAGGCAGGTTTGCTTTCGCTGTGACTGGCGGAAGGAAGTTGCGATAGGGACGTGGACTCATCGGGCGAGTGTGATCGTTTTACTCCTGAGGTTGTAGTTCCGGGTGACGTGCCAGGTCGTGCAGGCGATTTCGGCATAATTATCATACATTAGCGGTGGGAGTGCGTTGTCGCGTGCCAAGTACAGAGATCTGACGCTCATATATGAATCGCAATATCCATGACGCTCTGTCCAAGCCAAGGGTCAAAGTATGGTCGCAGTGTCTCGCGGACTCTCATGGACGGATCGGATATTTGACGGCGGGGTTCGGCTGACAGCACTAGGCTGATAAGAAGGAGCGTGCAGCGCGGACAGATATGGGCGAGACAGCGATAGGCCTGCGATCTATAGTGCGTTGTCTTTATAGCAGTTCCTGTGCCAGAATTCCAGAGAGTCGGCGATAAAGCAACAAACAAGAGAAGGCACAGCCTGTGGGATCTTGCCGAGGGAAGGGAGGAACTGGACAGGAGGCTCTGATTGGCGGGAGATAACAAAATCCGCCTTCCCTGTTGGGGGCTAGTGCGTGTGTCTATCTCTGCAGTTATAAATTTAGAACAGTCACGATTATTCTTTCCATTTTAATTTTAGCCCTCATTCCGAGCCCTAACTCCAAGAATGGCCCTGCGAACACATGAGCTCTGGTCTGGTTGGATGTTGAAAAAAGTGAAGCCTCAAGGTGTGTCTTGTTGCTTTCACGCACCTCATCTCGGGCGCTTTACATGTATATCGCGAATAGCCGCTCTAAGCGCGTATCAAAGTAGACTGCATCCCTGTTCATTTGTGATGCTGTGAATGGCTCTCGGGGGATCGCAGCCTAGTGTCTAGTCACGTAATTTCCCCTGGCCATTAGGTAGTATTATATGCATCTGAAACAACATTGGATGGAGTCGATGGACCCTTTATCAGGTACACACCGTATGGATGAACCGGAGCATGCGGAATGGTGGATTGTATATATATATCTCGGATCTCGGAAGCTTCTCGAGATGGTGGCTGGGAATCTTGAAGTAATTTCAACCTTGGAAGCTTGACAGCGGTGAGGTTAAGCCAATTATGGACATATTTATAGCTATCAAATTAATTCTAGTCAACATGAGCGTGTATTTTTTATTCATAAAGAAATATCAAGAAAGCTATTTCCAAGTATGTGACTCGAAGAGAGTAAGAAAGAAAGGAGTGGCATCCAATAATTGAATAAATGGGTGCACTCAACCCAATCATAGCAAAGAAAATGAAATAGAAAAAGAGACAGACACATGTGAAATCCAAAATACAGATATTTTCGAGGGAATAGCCAAATGGCAGTCTAAAGGGCTCGGAACAATCCACGCCCAAGGATGCACAAGAACAGCATGGGTAGGTATTGCATCTGGAAGACCCTGTACTCCACTGAATTCAAAATCAACAATTGGAAACGGCGACCGGGATTCGCCAGACATCAAATTTTCAAGCTACGTAGTCTCACTGCCTATTGACGACGCGAAACGACCCTTCCACGGCCTCACAATACTAATGTTCTCCCTATCTAGTGTCTAGTTGGCTTTTTACAGTATACACCCGCCAAAAGTACCTAGGTATATTTAAGACACCCCACAGAGTTACTTCGGCGAGCTCGGGCGTATCTATAGCCACGAATTTTGGCAAACTAGTTGTCATCGGGGATGTAGCTTTGCTGAATAAAAAAAAAACAGCAATAGATGATAGTCACCGCCTCCGAATTGATGAGGAACTCCGCAACATTTCAAGATGAGGAATAAAAGATCTACAAACAACAGCGTATCCTGTCGACTCGGACATTATCTCAATGCTGATATTCGCGAAGATCTACAGCCGGAGAGTGAACTTCTTCTTCTGTCCTTCGCGACAGGTCTTCAAGACGCCGCCGCATGGCCTGATTACAGCTGCTCCGCTTCCAACCAAACGGGAAATACGCTATTTCTGGCTATGTATTGGTGCCGCGGGCCTCGCCGGTTCACAGCTTTCCCAGCATCGGCCTGAGTTTGGGATCATTCCTGGCCGGAGGGTTGGTAATGGGCCAAATTGGAAATATAGTCGGTGTCCGGAAGCGGGGCAATATCTTTCAAACGATGATGGTCTTTGCCGCCTCGGGCATACAATATACAATGTCAACTCGCAGAGGCAAGGGCAGACCTTCAGTCGTGAAAGCTTTATAATACGGCTAATACTGAATTGGCTTAATAGCTCTCACCCTTGCTCCGGAATCCACTGGAAGCCATACCAAGGTCCGATTGGTCGGATTGGATCGGTTATAGCTTATAGGGCTCATAGAGTTATAAATAGCTCATATTGCTTCATGTATTTTAGCCTAGTTAGTTAGGTATATATTAACATACAAGCCTATACACATATTATTAATTCACTCAAGTCGCAAAGGCGGGGCTCCGACGAAACGGATATCGCGGGACGATTGTAGCAATCGCGCATGAATCAACGAAGAGTGGCGACTCAGGTCGCCGATTAACATCCGGGGATCGAAAGGTGACACTCGAGCTGATATCACTTTGTAAAGGAACGGCGATGCCACATAGACATTCTGGTCTGGCTGATCGGGGTGCTCGCTGCGCTCCAATGCTCCCGAGTGCATAACAGTCTTCAACTTGTTTATTTTGTCTTGATTCTGCTGTACAGTACTGCAGCTACTCACTCTTTTGCAGTCATTCTCCTGAGTGGCAAATTCTTTAGTTTTGAGCATTTGATAAATATGGATGACCCCTTATCCTTGATCTAATCTTAGATTGAGAGCATCTAGCGTAGCTGGTAAAAAGCAGAGCCAAAATAGAGTTCCGTAACTAACTCGCCTACCATTATTCCTAGAATGAGCTGAGATATGACGACAGATATGAGAGTGAAGAGTATTCAGCTTCCCTGGTTCTCTAGACTAACTTATGGACAGAGCCAGCATCGCAACAGAGTCCGTTCCAGGGGCGCAACCAAGACCTAGACCTCGCCAAAAAGACAGCTCGCAATCCCATATTGCCGTTGGAGAAAGGCAAGATGTGGCTGTGTGCTACCACTTGACATTGTGCGATTTTAGTGGAATATGGAGTAGTTGATAACCCGCGGCATGTTCCTTTGGAAGTCTCCCAGCACGAATATTGATCTGCAATGATTGATGAATTAATCGCGGCTCTGACAACTTCGCATCGCGCTCCTTCCGCAATGCTACAAAGTCTTCCTGATTGACGCGATTATTCAAGTGCTTATTTCCCGTTTGATGCTCTTGGACAGTCATGCATGGAACAGGGGCACAACGGTCTCCGGTAGGGTAGTCATGTCCCATCCAGATTTTCACGTGCGGTGGCATGCCCAGGAGTTTCCGCCCAGAGTCAAAAAGGCTGTGTTCACTACCACCGGGGAAGTCACAGCGCGCTGATCCGATATCTGTGTGAAAAATAGAGTCGCCACTGAAAACATTGTCTTAACAGCAGCAGCGTCAGTTCAATTTTGGTAGGAGCAAGATGATGTAGACATATTCGTACCTCCAATCTTGTAGCCCATATGATCCGGAGTATGACCAGGAAGATGGATAGCGACGGCATTCAGGTGCCCAATGGTGAATTGTTCATCGTCGTCGAACAGAATGTCAAAAACTCCTTCGTACTCTTCCTTGTTGATTCCATACTTGTGGCTGAACAGCTTCTGCACCGACTCGATACGCTTTCCAATCCCGATCCGGGGTCTAAATCCCTGGGTTGTTGCGAGGCGATTCTGAAGGAATGTCGCTGCCGTCAAGTGATCCGCATGAACATGGGTTTCGAGGATCTTGTCGACCTTGAAGCTATTCTTCTGGACCCAGGAAACCAACGCATCGGCAGACGACGTCGTTACGGTCTGCGTGGCTGGGTCGTAGTTGAGAACCGGGTCGATGATGACAGCAATTAGTGTTGATGGGTCGGCGACCACGTACTGCCATGTATTGGTTTGCTTCTCAAAGAAGCTGTGTATGATCGGCTCTTCGTTTGCCATGGTGCTGTGAAGCGCTCGATTCCTAGTTCGTTTATAGAGATCACGTGGATGGGTCTTCAACAGAGGGAATTGTTTCCCACTGTTGAAAACATGCTTACAGCAGGTCAAATGCTCGAGAGAGGAGGCCTGACGAACCAGAGGTCGGGGGGTCCGAGAAATACGAAAGAGACTGGCTAATGGCGTTCGACTCCTGCGAGACTGGCACAAGAACATGATGTTTGCCAAACACAAGATTGAAATTGTCCTTTTCAAAGTCAGCGACGTGAAACGAGACCTGCAAGTCACGGCAGCTGTTACGTGGGATATGTATAGGACAGGACCGGGGAACGCAATCGACGTATACTACTACTATATTACTCTATGTTCGGGCATCTGTTGCGGGATTTATTGTGCTAGTGGGCCAGAAGTTTAGGTAGGTTTGTTATGCAGGACAAGACGGCGGGTACCTACATACATACATACATACATACATACATACATACATAGATTGGTCGCCGACCAATTTGTTCCAAGTCCGATGCGAAACCAACCTTGCTATAAGACGAGAACCGATCGGATACAATCGTTCTTAACCACAACAACCATCCTATCCTACTCTCGCTTCTCGTACAGTATAACTCTTTTCGTCTGTTTGGTTTTGGTTTGTTCCTATTCCTCCTTCAGAAGTATGCGCCATCGTATCCAGCTCGCAGCAGCAGCGGGCAGTCTGCGCGAAGCCGTTCGGAGTTGCTCAGGAATAAATGCTCGAAGCTTCTCAACGAGCCCCATCAGATCTATTTTCCGCGATCACAAAGTTGTTGTGGTCGGAGGTGGTGCCGCCGGTCTGGCCATAAGCCATCGGCTTCTGCGTACAGGCAAGTTCCGCCCCGATGATATTGCTGTGGTTGACCCTGCCACATGGCACCACTATCAGCCTGGATGGACTCTTGTCGGTGGGGGTCTCAAGACCAAGGAAGAATTGCGCAGGCCACTCAAGGACCTGATAGACCCGAAATTGAAGTTCTATAACCAGGCTGTGGCAGCATTCATCCCACAGGACAATCAACTCATGTTAGAAGGCGGCCACAAGATTGGTTATCAGCAGCTTGTTGTTGCGCCTGGAATCACGGTCAATTTCGACAGCATCAAGGGCTTGCCAGAGGCGCTTGCAAACCCGGCCTCTTTCGTCTCCTCCATATATGGTTATGACAGTTGTGACAAAGCCTACCGTGCTATACGACAATTCAAAAAAGGTACCGCGATCTTCACCCAGCCGGCCGGGGTTGTCAAGTGTGCGGGCGCTCCCCAGAAGATAATGTGGCTGTCATGGGATCATTGGCGAAAGGCGCGCTTGTACAATCAATCGGGCGATTCACCAATCAAAATCTGCTTCGCGACTGGCCTTCCTGTGATGTTTGGTGTACCTAAATACAATGCCAAGCTCGATGAACTCCGGCGACAGAGAGCGATTGAAGGCTGTTTTCAGCATGACCTTCTTTCTATCAATGGGAACGCAGCAACATTCGCTCTTCCTGGCGGCAAGGGACAGGTGACGAAGCACTTTGATTTTCTTCACGTCGTGCCAAAAATGGGACCGCATGCTTTTATCAAAGAGAGCGTCTTAGCGAATGAGGCTGGCTTTGTTGATGTCGATGCTGGTACGATGCGCCACAACACATATCCCAATGTTTGGTCGGCTGGCGATGCTGCCAACTTACCAACCTCTAAGACTGCGGCAGCTATTATATCTCAGGTCCCTGTTTTGGTGGAGAATCTCCTGTCATCTATCAATGGGGCAGGATTGAGATCAATTTATGACGGCTACAGTTCCTGCCCTCTACTCACGCAATATGGAAAGGTCCTTCTCGCCGAATTCAAGTACGGCGGAGAACCTAAGGAAACATTCAATTGGCTTGGTATCGATCAAGCTACGCCTCGACGAGCATTCTACCATTTGAAGAAGGACTTTTTCCCGTGGGTGTACTATAAATCTATGGTTAAGGGGACTTGGGGTGGTCCGAAAGGCTGGCTCAAGTGAAGTGAAGCCCGAGGGTTTGCAAGGGCCATTTAGCGTCTTGGGTCTTTGGTATAGTAGTTATGTAACCTAGACCGTTCATGCTTTACATCCATCGTGTAACATTATCAGTGCAATACTACTTCTATGTGATTTACGAGAAGCGCCTTGTACATGGACAGGTCCCGAACTAGTAGTGGGTGACATTGTATGTATCGGTCTCGGCGACCTCGGGGTTCATCCCCACCGAAGTCTCTGCTGACATGGGAATAACTCACCAAAGAACTGGCCTGCGGTTTCTTCTGTTTTTTATTTACAGTAGCTAGACACATACCACACGATTCCATCACTGTTCACAACATATTTACCGGGTGATCTTCCGTGGGCCATTCACTCTACTGGACGAGTATTTGACTGACTGATTCTTTTCTATCTACATAGTCTCTACTCGAATCTGCTAAAATGTGCATGAGAGCTACATGTGCGACCTGCAGTACGTTCTACCCAGCAACTTCTTGTGACCCTGACCTCTCTGCTCAAATACGAACTTGTCTAAGACAAAGCAACATGGCGGGGTTGTGGCAAGCACATCGCCACCGTCCTTGATCAAATTTCGCCGGACCGACGGTGCAGCTGCTTGCCGCAAGTTGAAGTGGATGGCAAGCTATATCCGCCCAAAGGTTGACCCAAATCTGTGGGTGCTTGGACCACGCTCGATTTCGTTTGTTGCTGAACTTGTATGTTGTGTGAATCGGGGATTTCCCTGGTATGGTCAGCCTCCACATATATATATATTTGGCGGAGATAGGCTCATTGTCGTGTCAAAATTCCAAACAGCTATAGTCAATCAATCTAATCAAACAAGCTGGAATATACTGCGTGATATCAGTATCATACATCTAACCTGGCTTGATATTCTAATAGCCGCTAAAGACTGACTGTATGTTTTTCCTATTGACATGTGTCCTTATGCTCGTTCTAGAACATTGTGTTGGTGAGAGATTGTTTGGTGAGAGGAGATTCTGTTGCGGGCATCCAGGACCAAAGTTGACTATTATGTCTTTGGTTTTGGCCCTGAGCTTGGAAATTCCTGGATTCTATCTCCCTGCGATACTTCGAGAGGCGAGTCGGCTTCAAACTGGAAGTCAATACAACAGGTAATATGATAAACAAGATCTAGATAGACGGCGAAGTGTTTCCGTGAAAGCTTCGATAGTATTAAAAACCCAGTTTTCAAGGAGACCCGAGTTCGGATTGATGAGATTAAGAATCAAGCCTGCCAGGTGAAAACTCAAAGAATGACATCTGCGTGAGGAATGGATCCCTACATGTTGGATCGACATAGCTGGATAGACGCATAGGGGAGACAACTCCACTCGTATAATTAGGAACCCCAACTAGTTCATCGGCTGCCTGGTCTCTTGAATATCCACGGCCGGACTCTGACCGCGCATTGGAGGCTTCTTGAACACGGGAGGAACTATCTCGAGAAATGAGGGATTGCGCACCCGCTTTCTTGAGATAGCAATAGGCTTCCGAGGCCAGACGCAAGTTATCTCTGAGTGATCGAAGGCATCCAAGCACGAGAATGACTCGATTATAATGGTGGTCTGAACATTCGGGAGGGTGTATGTCGGCAGCACACAGTTGCGTCATGCCACATAGAACCAGCACAGGGATGGTGCATGGACTGTAGCTCTTAGCATGGAGACGTGCAGAAAGAAGATTGGACAGTCTCTTGGACGCTTCGATCGCTTGAATGTCGTGGCTGTGGCGAGTGAGAGAAGGGGACAGACGAAATGGAATCGCCGGACAGATGTGACTTTTCATCTCCACAAGATTCAGCTGAAGATTACTGCGGGGTAAATGCAAGAGCATTGCAGCATAATGGATGATGATATGAGCCTGGAATAGCATTTCATCTACATTGCCATACATGTCCACAATGTCAACTTTTTTCTGCGGGAGATGGTTTACCCAGCTGATAAGTGCATTGCTGACTGCTTGAAGGTGGTCCTGATGCATGTCTGGCAAGCCATTGAGGACCAGCACGCGGGCGAGAATGCGGGCTGCATCAATGCGGTAACTGAAGGAAGAATAACCCGAGTACACATCTTCGTCCTCGAGAAACACCCTTCTACTCAACGACTGCAAGCTCAAAGGAGACGGAATACGACCCGGAGACACATAAAGCGCCTCTTCACAAGGCAGAGAAACGTCTTGAGCCACATCACCGCACCTCAAGCTCAAGCCGGAATGTAAAGAAGCCAAGTGAATCTCGAAGATGAAAAGTTCCCACCAGGTCCGTCGCAAACTCTCACATTCGAGTTCTAGAGTAGTTGAAAACGTAGTTGCAAAATCCTTCTGATACATCCCTAGCTCCAGGGCAATGTCGATTGCCCTTGCAACCGAGCGTTGCGCTTGTGAGACCTCTTGTCGGCCAACCATGATGATCGCATACAAAAGCAGGGCTTGGACAGTGCACGTCGTTTTCTCCGTACTGTCATTTAAATCCATACTGGTGGAATCGTATAGAGAATCGCTAGGTACAAACATCGAGAACTGGCTACCAATGAACTTAACTACTTGATGCAAGTATTTCGGATAGTGACGAGCATCGTATAGAGAGGCAGGGACAAGAATCGGGTGTGCGGGGTGGAAATTCTCGTAGTAGAGACGGACGAGCCGATTGTCAAAAAAGGGACTCTCCCCCAATGCCGACGATGAGACATCTCGCTCGAGGACATCGACGTTGGCAGGCCCATTCACAGAATTGCTCGTTTCGGGTTCGAAAGCAGGACGGGGCTCCTCGGTCATCTGTTCTGGTTCTACACACAATGCATTCTGACCAAGTCTCGAAAGCTTTCGCTTTGCTCCGCGACGTGAAGGAAGATAAACACACGAGATGTGAGCTTTAAGGCAACGAGAGCAGGAAGGATAGTGCGCATCGCATTTGAGATGATGCTTGCGGCACTGCATGCAAGCAAGCCGCGAAGGCGAATGCATATCCTTTGCGTGTAGCATAACTACTTCTGAATTGACACGATATTTTTTTCTGCTGGTAGGCCACGCAACTTGATTGGTGTGGGCATTACGCTCGCGGTTGAAAGAAAAGTTACACTGTTCGGTATCGTCGAGACCAACGGAGGAATTTCAAGACAAGAGTCTCACGGCCCTTCGAGTCGTGGTCTTGGTGCCAAGACGCTAGTTTTTGCGCTAAAAATGTATGCCCGTCGCCGGTTGAATCTACATTCCAATTCCTCTGAACCGCCTAAGGCCAAAATGGTCCAGGAGACAAAGGGAAAGGGAGACATGGTGCTCACCACAACCCCATGGGTACAACATCATGGAGACATACAAAGCACGGACGACTATTCACAGCCAAGATACCTAGGTAGGATACAGCAATCCCCTCCTAACGACATCTAGGTAGGCAGCGTTCGCACCGCCTACAGCCATATATATATACGATCCTTGATCTTAGTTCTGTATTTATCACCAATGCACATGTTAGAGCCTCAGATTACCTAGGTAGCCTCCCAGCAAAACTCATCTAAGTTACGGGCAACTTCAAACTGTCCTACAATGCGAACGCCCTTGAAAAGACTTCAAGCCGTGACCTAGCACAAATATCAGCACTGACTGGAGACCATGAACTAACTGGAGACGCTTAACCCTAAGGAACATAACAGTAAGCGAATGGATGGAACCAGTCAACGAGCCCGCTCAGGCACTAGATCCACACAGTCAAGACTGAGGTCTTCATCGACAAAAACAGACAAGAATTCAAAAGTTTTTAAGACGAGACCCAACCATCGCAAGCCAGCTAAAGGATGTCAGTCCCTTGAATGCCGTGGGTGTCAATACGCTCATCAACAAGGCACCGTGTAGAATGAGAATTAAAATAGGTCAAGCCACTCGATCCTAGATGCTACGTTACTAGCTGCTCTACTTCCAGATTACCAAACAATGTGAACAACTGACACTCTAAGAAGCAGCAAAAAAGAAGGATCGAGTAGTATATCTGACCAACATCCATACGCGTATTTGAAATAAAGTTCCAGTATTTCCTGGCCACTCTTCACCACGCTAGAAAGGCCCCTCTGCACTCTGTGAGTTAGACTGCTTACTAGGGAAGACTTCGTACATCTGTCCTGAGTAGTCTATGTTCATAAATACACACACGATATCAATAGATCAAGTTGTGCTATTTTTTGGTTACGGCTTATTAACAAGGAAATAGTTGAATAAACCGACAGTAAGAACGGTTGAAGCGACTATAACCGACGCTCCAAAAATGCCAATACAAAACATGCACGAGCTGAACAATGGCTACACTTCGCCGAGCCGAGGGACAAAGCGCAATTTCTATAGGCTAATGCAGCAACGGGAATGCATATCTACGGCTATTGCAATATGCACGTCTATAGGCTAGGTACTCGGAGCTGTCAACCTGTCATGTATGCAAGAAACATGGATAGTGCAGATCAGGCTGGCCTACAGGAAACGAAGGAGGCATAAACGGACATGAAATGACATGGATGACATGGACGACAGACATGGCGGTGTAGATGCTAGATGACGATGCCCTCTACTCCTTGCCAATCTAGGCAGGTTGACTAAATCATACCCAGCTAGGTATCCATAGTCATACATAGTAGCTGAACAAGTGTGTGCCTAAGTTGGAATATAACTACTACTAGGTATACGTCGGGTTGCAAGGTTCCAAGGTTCCAAGGATGGGCGAGTTTTGGTAACATCACTTTACTAACGTGGTTCGTCGGATTGCAAATCGAACTGGCCGATATACTTTTACTCCATGGACATCATGTCAATTCATGCCTAAACTGCCCGCTCGTTCATGCTCATGTCAGGAAGAAATAATCGAAAGTAGACGTCTATTTGTCCGTGTGTATTGTGTATCTATTATACTTTCTATCAAACAAGGATATATATATGTATATATCAAAATGACTCGCTAAATTTTCCAAAATACCTCCCACATAGCTAGTTTAGTGCAATGCAATGCAATAAATGTTCTGTCATAAACCTTGTCATGTTGCCCAAGTGTGGTGTGATGCCAAAAGAAAAGAAATGTCATACCAAATTTCCCAAAATAAAAAGACGCAAGACGCAAGACGAAGATGCAATGACAAAGTACCCCTCCTAAATGTAAACCAATCATCCTGAAAAAGACTGTATTTTGCCTTCTTTTCATGTGGGTTTTGTCGCTAGCTAGCTTGAATGCTATGCTATGAACCAATAATGCCAATATCTATATTAATACGCTGTAATCCGAAAAAAAGGGTGCATGCAATAAACCCTGTTGGTACTGTTACCGGCACAGTACTGAAATAAAAGTAGAAAAAAAAAATTTCCCCCGAAGTGCAAAGTCGAATGAAAATTAAGTAACGTGGCTTGCATGAAGTACGAGAATGTGTCATTTCAGACTTTCTCGAATGTGTCATCAATCAGCGTTTCGGCTTCATCGGAAGCGTCGCAATTGGAGTGTATGCTGGAGAGTAGCCTGACTTCTTCCTCTGGCAGAGACGACTCTGTGGATTGGGTATCGTTTTCGGGCGTATTGTCACTCTTCTGATCGGTGTTCTGCAGCACGAGACTCTCGAAGGCGCCAATTACGCAGACAATTCCCAACGCCCACCAGGCAATTATCGAGAAGCCACTGTGCAAGCCCTTCGAGTGCAAGAGCCCTGTTATCGAAGGACCGAGAGCTCGACTTAGGCTCGCAACTGATGACGCCAAACCATTGACAGACCCTAGAACAGTCAATGAGGAGACTGTGTTGGCAAGCAGCATATTTGTCGCGGGGAAGCAGATGACATGCAGCGTGATCTTGCCAAGCAGGGCCACGTAGGCGGCTGGTACTTGTAGCGCAGACGGAAGTAGAACGAGGTAAGGGACAGCGAAGTAGAGCGGTGTCCAGACGAACAACGCCAGGCGGAGCGTTCGGAGCGTACCAAGGCGCTGAGTCAAGAATGGAAATAGGTAAATTTGTGCGAACAATGAGTAGAACCCTTGGACTGCGAGCATGTAGCCAATATTCTTAGTCGAGAGGGCCAAGCCACCGGTGAATTTGAAAGGGAGCTCCATGGGATCTTCCGATGGTGGTGTACTGAGGAAGATGGGCATCAACTGATCGAAGGCTACACTATGACTAGAGAGATGTTAGATAAAAAAAGGTTGTGTTAGTGGTGTAATATGGACATACTAAGCCAAAATTCCGTAACCCACGATAACGCAGATAACCGGCCTTGTCAATGCGTCGCTGAAACCAACTGGGCGGCTTTTCTGTGCCTTTTCAATGTCTGCGTCGATTCCGCATGGGCGATCGTGTCCTACAGAGGACGAGCGCGGAGATGGCTCCCTGCTTCGGTATTCGGGAGGTTGATCATCGAGAAGATCTTCGTCGTAGTCGTCGTTCATCAACTCAGCCTTAGCTTCCATCAATGCAGGGCCCTCTTCGAGACGTGTTGAGGATCTGCCCAACAACCACCGGCCGAACTCCAGTCCACGGTCTCGGCGATACTTCTTTTCGACGTGCGTCTCTTCCAGGAAGAGAATGCCGATGGAGATTCCGATGATGAGAATACCGACGCAGACCAAGTTGGGAAGGAGAAAGGGAAAGCGGTCGAAAATGGTGCCTTCTTTGAATAGATGCGGATAGCTCTGAACAGGCTGGGCAAGCGCACCTCCGAGATAGGGGCCAATGATCGAGCCGAGACACCACATGAAAGGCATGATAGAGTAGGCGCGTGGCTGGTGTTCCTTGGTGGTTACTAGTTCTGCCACCGTGGTCTGCAGGACGCCGATGTTTCCATTGAGCAGGCCACCGAGGGCGCGAGCAATGAGGGCTGTTGGAAAGTTGGGCGCAAAGCCGAAAACCAGCATGCTGATGGCGGTTCCAACCAGGCCTAGGATGAGGACTGGCTTTCGGCCGATTTTGTCGCTGAGTCGGCCCCAGAAGACCCCGCTGCTGAATTCAGCAAAGGTAAAAGCAGACGTGATCATGCCGACAAACAGAGCAATCTTCTCTTGGCTTTCAGCTACATGGAAAGACTCGACCATGTAGTAGGCGTAGGGGAAGACCGACATGAACGCTATGGGCTCACAGATACGGACAAGGGCTGTTTTGGTTAGCTGCTGGTTGCCTTGCCGAGTACCTAGATATCTAGAAGGAGAGATAAAGGGTGAACATACCCAGGACAATGAACTGGTTCCATGGGAAGGTGGCATCGTTGGTGTTGCTCTTGGGGAGCAGTTTCTGCCACCACCGCTTTGATGGATGCGGCCGCATAATGTGAAGATATATGGAGTGTGAATGGAAGGCAGTCTGGACGTCAATGCATTCGTAGGTCGAATATATAATAGAGAATATATAGTGCGCAGTACGGAGTATGGCTTCAAGGAATGGCCGGGAGAGAAGCTTGGAAGGCAAATGCAAAAGCCAAGGCAAAGGAGGGAGACCGGTAGTTAAATGTAGCTTAAATGGTTGATTCCACTAGTGCACTGCTATGACAAACACCGAAAGAAAAAGCAAAAAGAAAAGAAAAAAAGAAGAGAGGACGCCCCAGTTTTAAAGCTGGCATCTCCATCATGATCCGGAGCTTGGGCTTAGGGTTGGTTCAGGCCAAGTTATGGGCGACATGACAGGTAACACGCAGGGCCAACCTCAAAAAAAAAAAAAAAAGTCCCGATCCACAGGCGAATTAGTTTTAGTTAGGCCAGATGTGGGGAGATATGTACAAGGCAGAGTGGTCCATTGAATTTAGTTGGCAACGATCACAAACAAGGGCTGAGCTAAAGAAAGGGGCTGCTCGGGTTCGCTGGGACGATAGTCCCAAGTCTACATACAGCACACGGAGTACATACGCTGTCTACACCACTTACAGTATCCTGTTCGACGCGGTAATGGCGCCTCGGACAAAAGATTTGGCAACAGACTTGAGTACAAGGAGTATTGCGATTCCGACCAGCTCGTATTTGCGTTTGGCGAGATGTAGTATGTATGTCTGTATACACATACCAGTAAATATGCATACGTCAGATACGGCCAAAAGGGGCTTTCCCATTAACCCGGGGAACAGGACCACGGCCCTAAAAGAGGACATTAATACCAAGACTAAGAACAAGTGCAAAGTCAAAAATCACTAAAAGTGGCGTCAACGCGATGTGATACGCCGACTATTTACCCAGCAGCCCGGTTATAGTTTCAAGAAGGATTCTTTTAATCTCGGAGAATATGATGCGGTGAGGGAATCCTGGTTGAATAGGGAAAGCTAAGAAGAGTCACTATTCCGCGCCAATGGGATGCATTCCGTGCGTTTTAGCATGTATCATTTATGTTATGGCAAGCGAAGAAACTGAATAATGTGCCTGACAATTAGTATACAATGGTGAAAATATAATAACCATAACCATAATAATAATAAAAATAATAAAAAGTCACGCGGCCTCGGATGCAGCCCATATCGCGATTTCTGTATACATGACGTTGCATCTAAAGAAGAGTGAAGACTTTGCAGTACAGGAGTAACAGCGGTGTAGATACAGCCCCGCCATCGTGTTTCACTGGAAGCCTTGGAGGCACTAAATTAGTAAATCCATCGTGGATTTAGTACTATTCCGACAGTTCGGGCCGATATACTATGTAATATGTATCGTTGATTTGGCCCCATGCAATGACTGAATAGAACAACAGCAATCCTTCGGCCTGCATCGAATCAGCTTGCATTAGGCCGATAATGCATCCAGGTTTTTAGCATGACATATGTACTACTGATCACTACATATGTAAGTGATGAACTAACGTCCTACGCCGTATGCAATCCTAGCTTAAGTTATTAGGCTGAGACGTCTGCAGGCATGGCTGATTTGCATATTGACGTTTAGGAGCCGCTAGATCTCCAACCTTGGAAGGCTTTATAATTTATATAAATTTAAGGCATCACCGATCGTCGGGCACAGCTGTGAAGAAGGCAGCGCTTAGACGCGGCAGTACATATGTATTGCTCCAACACATCACGGCGGTCGTCGCACAGTGTTTGGCCCTGCCACCTGCATGGCCGTTTGTCCTCCGTACGTATTAGCCCGGGCACTCGCCTCACCGCTAAAGCACGAAAACAGGGTGCAGAACACATGGCTTTTTGTCCGACACATACGGAGTACTTATACCAACGCAGTACTCCGTACCTCCGTACTCTGTGGGAGCGGCCAACACATCCTCCACAAGATCACGAGACTATCTACAAGGTAGTCAGATGACACATGCCTGCCGCGATCCTGTAGTTCCGACTGGGCAGCGCGTGTCCGGAGTCCACGGAGATGTCTGAAGACGATGACGAGGCACTGCGAAACGACGGAGTACACACCACATCTAATAACAACCTGACGGTTTACGGATACACCGACACTTGATGCCAAGTCATCCAGCCGATCCTTGCTTGTATTACATATATTAATCATATCACTACTCCGTACTCCGTACTTAGAAAACCTTGAAACTTGGAAGTATGCAGGCGGTAGATGAATCCGGCACTTCGGCGCAGGCTAGCAGAGGCCTAAGCCCAGAATGAAGAACGATTGGTCCCAGCAAAAATTAAGGGATGAGATATGATATGCAAAGCCAAACGAAGCGAGCTCCACCCGGCTAATGCGAGAATCCTGATCGCCGGCAGATATTATCGTCAGATGAATTACGGAGTACGTATGCTACGGAGCCTACAGAGAGCAGCGAACTTGGAAGAAGTGCACACAAAGAAGCGCGACCCCAAGGAAACAATAAAAAAAAACGCTCTGGAAAAGAAATGAAACAAATAGAGAAAAGAAAGAAAAAGTAGGCTCCGGGTGCCAGGCTCAGTTCCCCGGACAAATAGCGCCACAGCCAACCATGGATCGCACTCCGGAATGCCTCCCGGGCCCACAAAGTGCAGCTTCGAGGACTTAGTTTGAGTTAGTACCTCGCTCTGTCTTATCTAGATCAGAAAATCCAATCGCAAAAAGGGGCAAACACTAAACACCAGAGTACGGTACGGATTAGTGAATAATGCTCCGTGGACTAATGCCGTTAGTGTTCCACCGTTCTGGTTTGGCGTTTCCTAGCGCAGCCAATGAGCTGCCCGATGACATCAGCCTTGCTGCCTTGGGGCCGTGGCGGTGAAAGCCGACAAAGAGCGAGAGAAAACGCCGTCGAGATCGCGCAGGGATGTGACCTATATCGATAGTACTAGTATCGGACGTATTCGTGGGAAACTCAAGGGATGGAAAATTTCTGCAGCGGCCGCTCATAGGCTGTGCCAGAAAGTCAAGCTCGCACTACGCGTTAGCGGCATATTCGGCCCTTGTTCCCCTCTCATCTCCGACAGCGTCTTCTGCCCTGCATTTAATATATGTAATATTATTAGATCAATATAGCACCGTGGTCTTTAAGCACGACTCAAAGAATTCCAGATGTCTGTTGAAACGAAGAATAAAATGACAAGTGCAGTGATGTGGTGCTGGAAAGTTCTTACGATGGCCAAAGTCTATACAATACTAGATCACGTGCTACCTTAGGCCATGAGGGTTCGGGTTAGGTTTACACACCCAACCCTAGCCCTAGGGTGATGTCCCGTAACCCTGTTAGGAAGCTGCAAGCCAGCCTGAGGCAGCGAATATGCTTGCACTTAGTAACAATTGCATGATACATTAATCTTTCACTCAGACCAGTTTTCCGCCTTCTCAGTGATATACTCCGTATACGTACAGAAGTGGCAGTGTTATGAGGATCACGTGACCGTTATCATCACGTGAGATAAGAGCGCATTTCTCATCTCTCAAAGTAGTCAAGTCAGATCAAACCTGTCAAGCAACATGTCTCGATAAACACAACCATGGCAAAGGTCCTGCCGTTCCTCTACCCCTTCTTGAACACGACGGCCTGTACACAGCGCGCCACCATCAAAGCTGCACAAAAGCTGCTGCGCGGCCGCCGATGGCAAACCTCCGCCAGTCGAGACAACGAAAAATCTCCTGATCTCTCCCACCTCAATCCCGCGCCCTCCGACTACTCGCGCTTCATCTTCCAGGACAAATGCCTCACCACAGTGGTAGCCGGCTCCGGAGGCAATGGCTGCGTTTCTTTTCTCAAGGAGAAATATATTGAAGAAGGGCCGCCTAATGGTGGTGACGGCGGCAGTGGTGGAAGCATATATATACAAGCTATCGACGGCTTGACAAGCTTGCACAAGCTAGCGCGACAGGGTGTCCTTCGCGCTGGACGGGGCAAAAATGGCCAAGGCAAGAGTCAAGGCGGGAAAAGAGGACACGATATCCTGATACAAGTACCCGTGGGAACCGTCGTGCGCGAAGTGTCCCGATACGATCCCGTGGAGGAACAAGAACTCAAATACAGGACCTTGAAGGGCACTCTACCCAAGGAGGATCAAGCGATGGGCATGTTTGCGGAACAACGAGACCGCTTTGTGCTTTACCCCGGCTCGCTTCCATCCGATTTTCTAACTACGAAATTCCCCAAACTCGAAGCTCCACGGCGGTCCCCACTTGCTGCTTTGGAGCCACTGGGCCCTATTCATCTGGACTTGTCGCAACATATGGCACAGCCCAAGCTGCTGGCTGCTGGCGCGGTTGGCGGGTTTGGTAATCCTCACTTCATGTCGCGCGAAATGGGACGACCTAGGTTCGCTACAAAGGGAGAGGGGGGTATGACACTGCAGTTGGAGTTTGAGCTCAAGCTACTGGCTGACGTTGGATTGGTTGGATTTCCCAATGCTGGAAAGAGTACTCTCCTTCGTTCCTTGACGAACAGCCGCACTAGGATTGGGAACTGGGCTTTTACCACTTTGTCGCCAAGCATTGGCACCGTCGTCGTGGACGACTTCAAGGGTAGACCGCTGGTTGAATCGTCAAACAAGAAGAAGCCTCGCACCAATTTTACGATAGCAGATATCCCCGGTCTAGTCGAGGATGCACACCTGGATCGGGGCCTAGGGTTGGGATTCCTACGCCATATCGAGCGCGCCGGCATTCTCGGCTTTGTCGTGGATCTCAGCTCTGCGAGTCCCATAAAGATGCTCCAGAAGCTGTGGCATGAACTGGGCGAGTACGATCGAATGCGCAATGCGGCACCAGACACAACACCCACAGACGGACAGTTTATGTCTTGGGGGGAACCTCTGCCACCATTGGCATTACCACCTATCTATAGAAAGCCCTGGTTTGTTGTAGCCACTAAAGCCGATTTGCCAGAGACGCAGGACAATTTCCTTGCCCTCAGAGACTATCTGTCGCAGGTCCAGCAGGGAGTCGTCGAGCATCCTAGCGGACACAAAGACGCATTCAAGGAACGTCTCGTAGCTGTTCCAGTGAGTGCCATCAAGGCCGAGGGTGTCAGCGGCATACCGAACCTGGTGATGACTTTTCTTGAGTCTGTTGATTCTGTGCAGAATTGATATGTAATTCCCAATTACCACCTCTTGTATTATAATAATTATTATTTAGATGTAGTATAGTATTTATATGCCTTTGTACACAATCATAATTCAACGAGTACATTTTTTTGTACTCTATATATGTTAAACAAACAAACAGTAAAAAAATAATACAATAAAAAAATCGGACTGATCCAGATATTTTTATTTGTGGGGTTGAAGATGCACGTTCCACGCTAGGCAGAAACAGTTCACCTCCTGCTCAAGACAACCACATCCTCTGCAAGAATCGCTCACCTGCTTTTTGCAAGATGTGTCGAAGCCAGACCTAAAAAACAGCTCTTGTCTTGCTTACCCACTGTTGCCATCTGCCCAATAGGCTAGATGGACCCCCTAAGGGCCCTAGCTAGCGCCATCTTGGCCGCCATCGACGACCCCCAGCCACAGGACTCGATTCTAGAATGCGTCGAGCACGACACACAAAAGCTTCGTGCTCTTCTTCAAGACAAGCCAGAGACCGCTCTCAGCCTGGCAGACGCGAAATTGCGCGTCTTCCCATTCAAGGATGTGAAAACGTGCTGGCGTCGTCTCTACACAGACGCAAGTCTCGTGCTAGCCGTGCGTCTGATCACGGAGAATCTCGCTCGTCAGGAGTCCCCTGATGCTCATACAAGAGGAGAGGGACCTTCCTGGCTTGCGGAAGTGGTGCGGTGCCTGGATATGGCAGTTATCATGACCGGCGCCCCGGATCGAGAGGAGATGATTGAATCTCTATTTTCGGCCCTGAGGGACTGGCGATCTTCACTTTGTGAATCGCCACTGTCTGACGATGGCACCGAGCAGCGCGCAGCTAAGCGTAGAAAGCTGACCGTTCCATTATTCCCCCCAGGATCAGCACCCTCGCCTGAACTGACAAATCCGATTCCGCGTGCCTCTGCGCCGTCATTCTACACGATGGAAACGCACATACAGGAGGTGCGCACGCCTCTTGTCATCACCGATGCGGTGGGCCACTGGCCAGCCCTCGGCGAAAGACCATGGGCATCAAAGGACTACTGGTTCAACCAGACACTTGAGGGGCGCCGATTGGTGCCCGTTGAGGTTGGACGCTCATATACAGACGAAGGGTGGGGCCAGCGCATTATGCCTTTCTCCGAGTTTGTAGATACGTTCCTTTGGAGATCGGGTGAAGACCAGAACCATCAAACTGGATATATGGCGCAGCACGATCTGTTGGCCCAAATCCCCGCTTTGCGGAGGGATATCAGTGTGCCGGATTTCTGCTTTATCGACCCCCCGGCCGCTGAGCCGGGGACACCGGTGTACGAAAAGAAGAAGCGCGAACGGGAGAGGAACGAGGCTGCTACTACTGCTACTACTACTTCTACAGAGAAAGACGAATCCGAGCAGGGCGGTGAAGCTGCAAGCCAGAAACCATTCAAGAATCTTTCGTCGAAGCAAAACCATGCAGGGAACGCATTAGAGACCGACAATGAGATCGGCATCCCGGCTGACCCCATTATCAATACATGGATTGGGCCGTCGTGGACGATATCGCCGTTGCACCACGACCCCTACCATAACATCCTTGTCCAGGTGGTGGGCGCCAAATACATCCGACTGTACTCACCACACACGCCAGCATCAAAAATCCACCCTCGGGGGATGGAGGCAGTCAATAAGGCTGCCGATGATAAAGACAAAGAGACAAAGACGGACGAGATCGACATGTCAAACACATCACGAGTCGATCTGGCGGCGATTGAGGTGTCGCCTGCCGAATGCGAGCTCTGGGAGTCTCAGTGGCCTGGGTTCGCGGACGCAGAGTATGTCGAGACGGTGCTGAAGGAGGGCGAGTGTCTGTACATCCCCGTGGGCTGGTGGCATTATGTTCGGGGGCTTCGCGCGGGCATCAGCGTCAGTTTCTGGTGGGGTTAGGGTGGACTGACTCAGGCACCGAGGCAGCCGTAGCCGGCGGTGGCGGGGAGCTTATCTGATCGGAGCCATAAAAATATTTAGTTCACTACATCACTTCGTACATACATCACAGTCCTAGACCTTCCACCTACGTCTTTTTATTGCCCGTACTATCACACCATTTGTTCCAACATGCCCAAGAAAGCCGCCGGTGAGAACTCCAAGAAGGCTGCTGGCAACGCCAAAGTGAGTGACGCCCCGCGCACATATTTCAATGTCCCCGCATCGCCCTCGCCCGTCGTTTCAGCAGTATTGCACAGCAATACGATCATTTATCTATCCATATCGGCATACTAATAGAAGAGCATAGAAAGCAGAGGCTGCAGCGGCAAAACAGGCTGTCGCAAACGCCAAACAGGCCAAGGAAGAGGATGCCAAATGGGACCAGGGCTCCAAGTCTAGCTCCAAGAAGTACGCTTTCCTCCTGGGTTTACATCGATCAATATATTCTAACATGTCGATCTTGAAAATAGAGATGCCGCAGACGCCAAAAAAGCCGACGCCGCGCGCAAAAAGGCCGAGCGCGAAGCCATGCTAAAAGAAGAAGAAGCCTCGCAACCGTCCAAGGCCAAGGGCGCCGGCGCAAAGACAGCACAGAAGAAATCTCGCGGCCTGGATCTGTCGCAACTCGACGACACAGGTATACCGGGTAGCCGTAAAGCAGCCGCGCTCAACGCATCCGGTATCGAGAATGCGCTCGATGCGCTCGAGCTCACGGAATCCAGCAACAACACAAAGATCGATAGACACCCGGAGCGCAGATTCAAAGCTGCATACGCGGCGTTTGAGGCTAGGCGGTTACCGGAAATCGAGGCTGAGTATCCGGGACTCAGGAAGCAGCAGCGCGTTGAGATTTGCAAGAAGGAGTTTGAGAAGAGCGAGGAGAATCCGTTTAATAAGGTTAATGTTGCCTTTGATGCGAGCCGCGAGGAGATTGCCGCTGTGAGGGACGCGGAGAGGAAGAAGGTTGAGGGTAGATTGGCTGCGAAATGATTCTTTTATTCCGGTCTTTTCGAACCCCTCTTCTTGAATGGGGTTTCATGTCGGGCATGACATACATTCTGAATGCTGAGAATCTACAATGAATCTTGAACCTGGCACCCCCAATTACCTACTATGCGGGCGCACAAGTTATATCATGACAAGTGCTAAGTGAGAGAATGGACAATACTATTTTCTAAATCATAGAAAATGTGATGATATATACATAAAAATATAAAATAACCACAAACCTAACGCCATGTTTTGCCGTTATCAAAGGACTGGGCTATTGCTTCATAAAAGCCCTCACATCCCATACATATAAACTCTCGTCCCACCCTACAGTGGCACACCAACCCTCGGCGCCAAACAAGCACCAGTCCACGCCCGTCACGAACTCTTTATGCTGGCCCATACAACCCAACTCCTCGCCCACGACTGGGCCCGCAGGTCCCATACGCATAGAATCAACATCCGCCTGGGTATCGCACCGATCATTCCAGACCCGACAGGTCATATCGTAACTGGCCGTGAGGAGCAGACCGGAGAGATGCGGCGACCAAGCTAGTTTGCGAACTGCATAGTTGTGGCCCGGCATGATAGCCATGGGACCGTGTTGTGGCGCTCGAATATCAAATGTGCGCACTATGCGATCTACGCCTGCTGTGGCGAGCACTGACGAGCGGTATTTGTTCCAGTCATGTGTTAAGCATTCCGAGGGAGGGGCGGGTTGAGCGGGCATGGCGCCGACGCTCGCAGCTGCGGGCAGTGGTGATGCGCCGTGTATCGGGATTTGCATAGTCAAATGATTTGAAGCGGAGGCAGGGGTTCGAAGGTCAAAGATCCTGATGTGCGAATCCGACGTCACACAGGATAAGATGTCGGGGGAATGAGGTGAGAATGCGGCCGAGTAGGTACAGCTGTGCGTCGGCAGGGTGAGGAGCGATTGTGTTCGGTGCGGCGACCATACTTTGACTGTGCCATCCCAACTGCTCGAGCAAAAGTTTTCTTTCGCAACGAGGTTCCAATGCACGGAAAATACCTCTCGGTTGTGTTCCTTCCACGCCTGAACGGGAAAATCGTTTACCGAACTGTCGAAGAGTTTGACGCTTCCGTCTCCCGACGCGATCAGGACTTGGTTTTCATGCACCTCGGACCACGCCAGGTCATATAGCGCGTCTTGTGTTGTGTAGCTGCATTATATCCCGAATCAATATTGCCAATCTGTATGATGTGCGGGGTCGCGGCGGGGAGAGTGCTCGTCGAGACTCACAATTTTGCAGGCACGATGCCATTTGGGGTTAACTCTAGGATATAGAGACGGCCATTTCCCACCAGACCAAAGTTTGCTGACGCGCTCACGGCGAGGCGATTGTCAAAGAATGGGGAGTATTTGACGCCGGATCCATTGAAGCCTTCGGTGCGGAAGTGAAGCATGGTGGCGGTGAGGGATAGTTACTGACTTTGCTTGTCAGATGTGGTCGGGACATTGACTGACGTTCTTAGGGCCCTAACAGCAAGAGAGATCGCGTCATAATGGGCGTCTCCAAAAGCTGCAGCTCTTGTCAAGGCGAAGACTCGCGCTCAATGAATGTGATGCCGACCCGCACCGGCAGTTTCGCCGAGGTAAGCTCTCCGCCGCCGCCATTGGTCGGTGATATTACATAATCAGTATTACTAAGAATGTAGTTAACTCATGCAAAGTCCAAACTGTCTGGTATTCTAACTGAATAATCACTGAATAATTAACTGACCGAGTCGTAGAGACATGCATATTCAAGACTCATCTCCTTCAAAAGAATACGTAAGATGCATATATTAATAGGTGTCAGGCGATATCAGAATCCTCGAGTAACATCACTCCAGCGAAAGACGGCATGACTTGACAACTTTTGATGAGCAGCTCGGCTGTAGTGAGTGGTTGAATTTCAACGTGGCCACAAATGTAGCTCCTCTGCCATCCATTTCTCCAGGGACACCACCGCAACGCAACAGCGATCTTATATCTCGCTCAAGGCTGTCAGAGCTTAGTCCCTCGGGTATGCTAACACGTACGAGAATCTTCCACGTCTCCCCAGGACGCAATGAAGCGATAGATGTCCTCCCACAAATTTGAACATCACATCTAGCACTGGGTGTAAGTCTGACGTGGAGGTTTGTTATTGTTCCAGGCGTAAAACCAGAACGGATGTGGCAAAGAGCCTTGTCAACCTTATTCTGAAAATCAAGCGCCGAACTTGGGTCTGAGTTGACCTCGGGGTAAATATGCCAACCAAGGCGTGGAGAAGGGCCAGAATCATAATGATCATTGAGAGTGACTGTCGTTAACCCAACAACAGCGTTATATACGGTGCTTAGTGTAGTATCGTGATTAGCCGAAACCAAGAAGATGTGAGGAGTAGAGTGGTCGTCGGTATCAAATAACCGGGAGGCATTTTCAACAGCATCTCCTAGCAGATCGTCGTCCCTGAGGGCCCCATTGATTGGTTGCATCCCGGCAGAAGTGCGCTCTGAGATCAAGCGCTTTAGGTCCAAGTCGCGACCTTCACTCGACAAAAAGAGCACATCAATAAAGTTGTGCCGCTCAAAATTCACACACGCAACTGCAAAGGAGTCTCTCGTCTTTAACTTGTCAATGATGACTTGACCCATAGCAGTTACCCGTGTCATATCGCTATCACATCTGTTGTGACGATGTCAGTTTCACAACCATGTTTTCTGTATAAACAGGTCACCGAGGGGCTAACTCACGTCATGTTTAGAAGGATCATAGCATCAATGTCTAAACTATATTGGATAGATTGTGCGCTTTCCATGATCACATCGGTTTTGATAGTAATATGGACACTGGTTTCAGCCCTTCTGAAATTGTTCAATGGCCCATCCCCGCGCATTTCCATATCAACAACGGATATCGGGGGTGCAAAATTATACTTCCATGGCGAATGCAAATTATGACTGTGGTTCTCCATTTCCGGACGAATCGAGCGTATGTTACTAGACAATCTTCTCGAAAACCCACGAGTTGAATGTCTGATAAGTTTCTTGTCCAACGAGTGAAAGAATTGAGATATTCTCCGGTGTGCTTGAAGATGGGAATCCTCCTTTTCTCCAGTCTGTTGGTTTTGAAGATGACCTTCAACTGGAAACGGTGAACTCGACAAAGTCCGCCCTTCAACATGGTTTTCCGCGGTATGTGTTGCACTGTAGGTTGGCACAGTTAATCCTCTCCGATGAGTTCCCTTCTTGGCATTGCTTGGGCGAACCCTTGGTATATCCAGATTCTGCCATTCGTCATGTAGAGAGCTATTTGATGCCAACACGGTTGAATCGCTAGACGAGGCCCTAGCTGACGACTTTGTTGACGACCGCCTGCCGAACGTCAGGAGAGGCTGTACAGCAGGCATGCTAGCCTTCTTGGTGATTGACAGCGGTGCCGGATAAGGGTCCATGATTGGTCTAGCAGATCCTTGCATACGTTATTTCACACGTGTTCTCGGACCTGCACGGGACTCTGGAGTTCTAGCTCAAGGTCGGTCGTCTCGGTCGTGCCGGTGGCTTTTGTCGACGTTGAGACCCTCGGGGTGGCCGTATTGCTCGATCTGGTGCTTTGATCAGTCCTCGTCCTCACCCTCACCCTTTTCCAGACCATCCACCGACGTCGGCGATCGCTTTCGCAGAAACACAAACAGCCCACGGTAGTAGCAAGCACAAGTACAATGAGAAGAATAGGAACAAGAACCAAGCCTAGAGTAAGGAAGTTCCTTTTCAGGTTGGTCGGGTTGATGGTCATCTCAAGAGCCTGATAAATACTGGAGTATCGAGACGTGTAAAATATGGCCTGCAGATGCTCAATCCAAGGCAGGACGTCTTTCTTGTTGGTAGAAGGAAACAGACGCGTGATCTGGAAGGCGAGGCAGGAGCGCCCAACCAAGGAAGGCGCGGTCCCGAACACAGCATTGACAAGGAAGCAAGAAGGGGTATATTTATTATTTATTTACTCGACAACGCCAATCAAGAAAAGAAAGTACAAATCATGCTTCTCTCAGCTCCGAAATCATCTTTTCCTTGATGCTACCCAAGGCAGCAGGATCCATATTCACGAATCGTATCTAGTTGACAGAGGGTGGTTGTTAGTATTCATCGCAAAATCGATCCGAGTGTTTTGCTTACAGATTCTGTTTCCATTCGAGACGCATTCGCAAACAATGCAGCATCGGACTGACTGGCCTGGATTCCACCTTGGGCCCTCTTTGCCCACACGCCTTGCCAGTTCCACTCTCCAGGTAAACGAGTCTGAGGGGCACCTCTCTTGTCCGGCGTTCCGAAACCCGCACCTTTGGCAGTTCGGCGATGTGCTTTCCAAGCATGCCATGCGCCCGGGTTTCCGGCAGCATCAAGAGGGAGGGAATCCAGAACATTCTCGTCATCAAATGTTGAACGGATATAGCTGAGCAGTGACAGCACGTGGACTGTTGTGTCTTTGCTCTCATAGGGGGTGGCTGTAGGCGTTTTGGAAATGTAAAGAGTCTCCTTGGTTTGTAATGGCGTTGCGCTCTCGTTGAGATTTTCTCCACTGGCATCGGCTGGTGTTGGAGAGCTGCTTTGTGCATTATGGCTGTCTTCCTCAATTGTGTCGCTACTAATCGGACCGTCAGGGGCTATGCTTCCTCCGCTGACATTTCGAGAGGCATTCAACGGGTTGCTTGTAGTTCGTTGAGATCGGCCAAACCAATGAGGGAAGCCATGGCGCAAGCTAAATGCCCCAGGGGAGAGTCGTTCCTCATCCGTCGCACTGACTGGTGCTTCATTCGAGGAGCCTGTTGTGAATGTGTACGTTGTTAGAGGGACAATGAGCGGATGGAATATATCGGTCGTAAAGGTGACAAGCGGCGGCAGTTCGGGGTACGTGGGAGGAAATTTAATATTGAACCGGAGGACAGCCGAAGCGTATGGACCTTGGACATGTTAATTGTCATGTCGACAACGAAGAGTGTGAAGCAGAAGTGAATCACCTTTCTGAATGAATATAACTCCGCACCAAAACGTCGGGTCCGCGGGATTGGCGATGCTCACGTAGACTCCGGGCGGCGGCGCATGCTTTAAACTCCCGCTACATAAAATAATTTAGCATTTAGTCTCGCGATCATGGCCACCTAACATACAATTCCAGAAGCAACTGTTGCTTTCGCAGTGAAGGTATATTGGGCAGTCTTGAAGACGACATAGTTGGGGTTACGTAGTTGGACTCGGTCCGACAGCAGCGAATCAAGGGGAGAAATACCGTGTGGGTCCAGCCAGGAACGCGGTGGGCCTAGTTCGTCATGTGACCACGCGGATTGAAACGCGGAATAACTTCAAGTCTACGATTTGACGCGATTGTTTCAATATTTCATAAAAAGTCATGATGAATAACGTCAATCTAGACGATATTACTTTTTACCACGCTCCTGGCAATGTGTCGAAGTCAAACACAGCACCAGCACAACCCCCCGTGCGAACGTCTTCCACGCCGCTCCTGACTCCGTTCTCAACGCCATTACCGTTAGCTCAAACCCCAGTTCAAGGCAGAGTTCCAGGCGCAGTCCCAGGCGCAGTTTCAGTCGCAGTCCCAGTCGCAGCTCCAGGCACAACGCCATATACGCCTATCACTATACCAAGCCATGAAGCCTCACCATCCCCAGCCGAGCCTGAAGTCTTGCAGCCGAATCCAGAGCGTGTAGCCCCTGAAAGATCCCCGATCAAAATCAACCGTAAGGGATGCACTTTAGACGAGGAAGAACTGCTTATTCTGCTCAACCACGTCCTCGAGCTCCAAGATCGATATAATGGTGGCACAAAGGGTTTTTGGAAGCTCGTATCAACACGATTTACGACCCATGTCAGGCACTCTTATTCATGGCAATCTTGCAAATCCAAGATGCAAACCTGCATACGTCGACGCAAGGCCCATCTTAACCTGCACGGATTGGATAGCGCCTTATCACCTACCGATATCGCGATTGATCGGTGGATTGATTTCTTGCAATATTATTCTGAACAAGGAACTAGAAATGATAGCAACGAAACAAAAGATGGGCCTTCGGAACAGCAACAGGCTTTATACAGAGATGGTTTACTTCGAACCATGAATAAGTCAAAAAAGCGACGAGCTCAAGAAGCCGGTCTACCTGATGACGAACGTGACGATAGTGAGGCTTCGCTTATAAGCGGTTCCTCGAGAGCACGCCAAAAAATGTCCCTTGAGGACATGCTCGAACGAATGTTGGATACTTGGAACAAGGAAACAAAGCTTATGGAGAGCATGGTATCCTCTGACAAGAGCAAGGAATATGATTCTCTGGTGAGAAAGATTGAGGTCCTTGAACAACGGGTTAGTCGGTTCGCCATTCTTAGTAACCAGTGTGATTCTCTGGCGAGAAAGATTGAGACTCTTGATCAACGACTTAGTCAGATGGGTGATCAATTGGAACCATTGCTGCAAGGCCTGGGAAGATCAAAGAATGGCTTTCTTATCAGCAATGAGCAAAGAAACCCTAGAAAAGCCTAGCAGCCAATCCCATGACCACCTGCATCTGCCATCATCTGATAAATCACTTAGCGGATCTCGTTGTCCATCATCTAGTATGGCACCACTTCCAGTACTGTTACCTGCATCGCATACGTCCAATTGCTATTTTCATCCTCCAATATCACCAGGTCAACACATCGACAACGATTATCCGATGGTCGGGACATCAGCTTCCAATCGAACCTCAGAAAAAACAAGCTGTCAACCCCTGGGTGGACTTTAACCATGTGTTAAACCTTCTACAACGGATGCAATCTTCTCCTCCAGACTTTATAAAGGCTGTAGAAGAGCATTACAGATATGTTATCGAAAATATAACAAATATCCGATTGATGCTAAACAGAGAAAAGCATTAACGACAACCTTTATGCCTCAAAGATGCACCAACTACATCTTAGCATCTGAAGAACAGTTCTTTGGAGAGTTTGATTCCCCAAGCAATACTGAGAATATCAATTTCGATGGTATAAATTATATGGCTCAGCACCTATATATTATTCTATAAAAAGGGTATTGTTCACTCCCCAACGTGTGAATCAATCCAGAGAATTTCCTTGAAGCATCTTTATCTTATCACAGCATTGAGGAAAATGTATAAACAGTGTATTTATTAATGAACTAACTTGCGACTGCAAAAACCTAATTATAATTCAATGTGACTTTCTACTACTCAGTTGGAAGCTACGTGAGTATCAGGTAGCTGATTTCAAATGATACCATGAAGTTGGGGGTCTTTTATGCAATGTTCTGCCGGTTTATTGCCTTCGCCCAGCTTTAGACTATTCCTCGTCTAAACTGTCGGAGAAAAATCCCCTAAAAAGGCCGTCGCTCATCCAGTTCGCCGTTTGGGCGATGAGCTGCTCCAACGACAACAAGACCCTCGCTGACCCCATCGTATACACCGCCAGCAACAGACTCACTCAGCCAGGCAATCAAATTGATCAAATTGCCTACGCCAGTGGTAATCCTTCCCTCTTTTAAAACCGACAGCATTGAACCAACATTATGGGCACCTTTCCCAACCCCGTCGGCTGTGTTCAGAGCAGTAACAAGAACTTTTTCGGTAACCCGATATTTCCGCTCACATCTATACATCGAATTCAAGAGCATTCTTACGTATGGAAGTATTACTTGAACCAAGACGAAGATGTACACAATCAAGGCGGCAATCACGCGGTGCAAATAAGATGGTGGCGGGCTCGAGGTGGTCGCGCTCGTAGAGTTCTCAACACTCAGCTTGACAGATTCGGGAAGACGATCGTGAATGGAACGAGCTTCCTCGACAGTCAAGTCCGAAGGCAGTGCTTCGAGCAAATATCCTAACCCGTTGATGAAGAGACTTCGAACGAGTCGAATGTCTGAGTTTGGCTGCTGAGCCTCGAAAGCGGCATTTCGGAGCAAAGAGAAAGCTGTGTGGTTTAAATTAGACGGTGTATATAAGAAAAAGACACGCAGAAACAGATTACTGTACCAGGTGCTACTCTATTCCATCGGAGACCCGAGCCTATTTCGTAAGCCGATAAACGATCTACCTCTGGTGTTGAGGTCCCCGAGGTATCGGCAGAAATGGAAATGGTTGATCCTTTACTACCCGCAGAAGCAGGACGCGACGACGGTGGAGTGCAAGAAGCAAAGTCGATCTCCGAAAACGCAGCGGGGTCGAGCTGGATATCGTCCCGCTGTGGCGCCAGAAAAGATAGCTGCAGATTGTTCAAGCGATCCAGACGTCGCCGGAGGACAGCCGGAAGCATGGTATCGACGGTTGGAAAATGCACATATCGTATGCTGTCATTATCACTGTGGCGGGTTTGTAGTAGCGAAGAGAAAGTGTTCCAACGGGCGATTTAGGAGTATCACATGTCAATCGACGATGGTGGGGGGCGTGCTCTAGGACCATAGCTGCGACGGAGTAACTATATAGCATCGCGACAGTTATAGCATGGCCATGGCCTGAGTGAAGACTGCGAGACAAGCACAAGCACCGTCCTCGTGCCAGGGTCCAGCTTCCATTGTTGGAGGTGGTGAGCGACGTTGTTGCCGCCAAGAACGTCGAAAAGTACCCGGCCAATCTTACTACTTTTTCTGGCAAGCGCGACCAGAAGGCGCCCGGGCAGGACCTTCCTAATGCGGTTCGTTCTTGCCTCCAATGAAATCGCCGCTGTGGATGCGACTCGACGATGCGATAAAACAAGCACAAGCAACAACGTCCTCATGCGGGGTACTCGACGACTCTTCCTGCGTTTAAATACTCGCCAGCCACCGGCGCTCTCCAACTTCTCTTCTCGTTCCTTTTCGATCTCTGCTTTCCAGTTCCATCCCCAACATCGTCGCAACAGCACCAGCCCTTTCGCAATGACGGACCTCGCGGTGGAGATCACCGCGCCCAATGGCAGAAAGTACACCCAGCCGACAGGCCTTTTCATCAACAACGAGTTTGTCAAGGGCAATGGCGGGACAATCGTCTCCATTGATCCAGCGTGCGTGATCCATAGTCCCCTCCATTATGACGTGGCCCTGCTAACTTTTGTTCCAGCACCGAAGCAGAGATTGCGACAGTCCACGCTGCCAGTGCTGACGACGTCGATCGCGCAGTGCGTGCCGCTCGCGCTGCCTTGAAGCACCCTTCCTGGAAGAACCTCCCACCTACGGATCGGGGTCGCTTGATGGCTCGCTTGGCCGACCTGATTGAGGAAAAGAAGGAAGTTTTCGCTACAATCGATGCCTGGGACAATGGCAAGCCGTACTCAGTCGCCTTGAACGAAGATCTAGGAGAGGTAGTCCTCACTCTGCGCTACTATAGTGGATGGGCCGATAAGACCTTTGGACAAACCATCAGCACATCTCCCGAGAAATTTGCATACACACTACGCCAACCTATCGGTGTTGTCGGACAGATTATTCCATGGAATTACCCTCTTTCGATGGCAGCTTGGAAGCTCGGTCCCGCTCTGGCCTGTGGCAACACCGTCGTTCTCAAGCCCGCAGAGCAGACTCCCCTTAGTGCTCTAGTTCTGGGCGAATTGATCAAAGAAGCCGGCTTCCCACCTGGCGTTATCAATATTGTCAATGGCTACGGTCGTGAAGCGGGTGCCGCTCTTGTAGAACATGAGTTGGTCGACAAAATCGCCTTCACTGGCTCAACTACCACTGGACGCCAGATCATGAAGCTAGCATCCGCGACAATGAAGAACATCACACTCGAGACCGGTGGCAAATCTCCGCTTATTGTGTTTAGCGATGCCGATCTTGAACAGGCTGTCAAGTGGTCTCACTCAGGTATCATGTCGAACCAGGGCCAGATCTGCACAGCAACTTCCCGCATATTCGTCCAAAAGGAGATATACGACACGTTCATCGAAAAATTCAAGGAGGCTGTCAAGACCACATCCAAAGTCGGCAACCAGTGGGATGAGTCCACGTTTCAGGGCCCCCAAGTCACACGTGCTCAATACGAGCGTATTCTGGAGTATATCAATGTCGGCAAGTCTGAAGGCGCCACCGTTCTTACCGGCGGAGAGCCCTATCGCGGGGAGGGTGGCAGTGATTTCAGCAAAGGATTCTTCATTGCACCAACAGTATTCACCGATGTCAATGACTCCATGCGAATCTGCCGTGAAGAAATCTTTGGCCCCGTGGTGGTAATTGCCTCCTTTGAGACGGAAGAGGAGGTTATAACCCGTGCCAACGGAACAACATACGGTCTCGGCGCGTCTGTTTTCACTCAGAATATCCAGCGAGGTCATCGCGTCGCAACAGAGATCGAATCCGGTATGGTATGGATTAACAGCTCACAGGATAGTGACCCCCGAATTCCATTTGGAGGTGTCAAGCAATCCGGTATTGGCCGAGAATTGGGTGAAGCTGGTCTCGAGGCTTATTCTCAGATTAAGGCTGTTCATGTCAACATGGGAACTGTACTATAAAAATGTTCTCTATCCTCTGCTGCGTTACTCTGCAGTAAATTTGAAAATGAATCATGTCATAATATTTTATTTATAAGTACCTGGGAAAAAGTATGTCAACGTAATATTGTGGCAAGATACATACACTACGAAACAAACATTACCAAAGCCACTTCAAGAGGTTTTTTTGGTTGCTTGGTCGGGAGCAAATATTCTGTATAACTCGCCCATACTCCCTTGATCACGCAGAGCATGTGGCTTCCGTGGCTAGCCCTAGCTTACTTCATAACAGTCAAACGTTACACATGCCACCGATCATTTAATATAAAATATTATGCCTATATCGTATTCCGCAGTATAGCTTCACTATTCCTAAGAGACAAATTCTCACGTACTTTTTTCCGCACTCGCTAACCTCCCTGCACCGATAATATATCGGGCTCGTTAGGACAAAAACTCGATGAGGCGTCGCATGGTCGAGATGAATCCTATCCTAGCTGAAAGAGACCCGAAGTAAGGACTGGATGATTCCAACGATAGCCTCGCCTCATCAAGTTTGTCACCAGGCAATTGGCCTGAAGTCACTTGTTTACCCTCAGTCCCTTGGAGTAGTACGTATTATTTTCGAAAACTTAATGGAGAACAAACTCAAAATGCTTCGAATACACTAGCATCTAATCGGGTAAGTTCATGCGCAACCAAGCTTTAGCTACGTATGGAGTACCAATGGGAGTTTTGACAAAGACCCACACCCGGAAATCTATCGGGGAGATAAGGGTAGATCAAGATAAGATAACGTAGATCAAGATCTTTCGGCTCACTCTCGATCTCGAGGTACTATATGCAATCCACAAGGATGGAACTTGTATATAATTAGCTGGAGCCTGCATAGTCTATGACTGAAAAAGGCTTAGAAAAAATGAGAAGCATACATACATACATACATACATACATACATACATACATACATATTCATGAATGTGAGAGTCAGAAATCTCGTATTCTCAAGCTTTTTTTTATTTCTATCCCTGGGCCAAGGTTTACTCTCTGTTTTAGTGGATTATGCGTCGATAGTTAAATAGCCATCCATGGCACAGTCGGTTTCAAAGTCAATGCTGATCCCACGGCCTCTCTCCTCCGTACTACTGATACATACCAAACCTATGGTGTTCGTTATTCTAACAATACAAATAAAAGGCTTGAATTGAGTATGATGAAAAACTATATATTTTTGATCTTTATGTTGATGCAATTGATCCTTATCCTATCACGTCGTGGAAACAGGGTAGGCATATAGCTCAAATAAGATACAGCCGTTGTCGTCGTTGATAATATATCCTCCTCCGTAGGCCAAATCGTTGTATTCGTCCGTGCCGCTGCAGTAATCAGGCATCCATTGATCCATGCAGATAGCCGTTCCTTCAGCATTGAATACCCACTCCTCTTCACTGCTACCGCATCCTGACTGGTCAGGTGCCCAGCCTCCAGACACTACAATGGTGTACGAGTCCGTGGTAAATTCTGTAGAATAGCTGACCGTTGAGTCCCAGGTTTCAAGGTGGGCTTCTTCTTGCAGAAGTTCTCTGTGGCTGTCCCTGCGTTTTCCAATGTGAATTGAGTGTATCCGTCCGCTTCAGTAAAGCAATATGCACCAGTAGTTTGGTCTGTGGACGTGAGCGTTGGCCAGGCTGCGGCGGAGGTTGAAGAAGTCGTGGAAGTCGTGGAAGTTGCCGAGGTTGTAGAGCTTGAAGAGCTTGAAGAGGTTGCAGAGCTTGTGACTGAGGTGGTGGACGAAGCAGTACCGGTAGTAGAAGTGAGCGATGCGAACATTGCATTCCACTCTGATGATATCTCGGACTTCATTGTGGCCAGGGCAGCGGAACCTACGGCGGTGAGCGAAGGTTCTGCAGTAATAAATGCTGGAGCCAGCACAGTGGCTTCACTGGAGCTGGAGCTGGAACTAGAAGTTGAAGTAGCCGTCGACGTTCCAGTTGTAGTGCCATCGCCATCACCTCCACCTCCACCTCCACCTCCGTCACCTCCATCATCTACACTGATTCCAAAATCAGGGGGACAGTAAGGACAGTCTCTGTAACAGAACACCTCACCTGTTATGCTCATGTCAGTGAGGAGAAAGAGATTGGCAGAGCAACGCATGTTAGACGCAATCTAGAACTCACATCTGTGGCTGGCCCCCTTGCCACCCTTCCTAGTGGTCTCATGAGGCTTTTTGCTTGAAAAGTTTGTCGACCTAGTATTTAAATGCTTGTCTGCTGTGCTGCTCGTCGTATCGGGGTGTGGATTTGGAGTTATTGTGGTTGTCACTGGGGTACCTGTTGTCCCACCAGTTATGGAGGTCGATTCTCCAAAGGTCTGTATTGTTGATGGATCAATCCATGTATAGCGCCCATTTATATAAGTTGTTGCATTATGAGTGGTCACTGTGCCACCCGAGACGTATGTCGTCCCTCCCCAAACTCTAAGAGAGAATCTATTATTAGCACTTTGAAAAGACAGAAAAAAAAACAAAAAGGGGGAGAAGGGGGACAGCGGAGGAAGCCATACGGAGTGATAATAAATGGGAAAGGACTGGGCTGGATGGAAGAGATCATTGGAATTGTCGTAGGGTAGGGCTGTCCGGTGGGGATGGAAATGCCCCAGACGGGAATCGAGGGTCCAGTGTCTAAACATCAGGATTTAGCATGCTGATAGACATATAAGATAAAATTTCCTTATATCAGCATACATGCAGGTATGGGCAGCACTGTCGGTATTGACATAGGGCTGTAGGGTTGCCCGCTGGAAGAAATGTCTCTTCAAAAATTGAGTCCTCCACAAAAGAAGGGAACCTCTACATGCACACCCCCATTTTATTCATGCACACCCTATTTAAACCCTTTTAGGAAGGAGACTAAGCCTTATTAGGCTAAGTTTATTATCTATATTTAGCCTAGCTTATTTAAAGCTGACCCACTTTAATAGATTACCACTAACTATAAATCGCTAGTTCCCATTACAGCTTATTATACATTATAATTTATTTTACCCGCATAGAAATTCTTAAGTACTTTTCTTACTTTTTAAATAATTAATATTTTAAAAATCAAGAAAAACGTGCTTCTAGATTAATTATATATTTAACTATTTTGAAGCAATTTTCTAGGATTAGATTGATGGCGATTTCATGGAATTAAATTAGAAATAACTTGAATAATTCTAGTAGTAGTTTTATTTTACACATACCGTATTTTACAAGGGGGTGTGCATGAATAAAATGGGGGTGTGCATGTATATAATCCCCAAAAGAATAGTTGAGTAAAGGCACTATACCATAATTGGTAATTTTGTGTTTTAGGGCTTGCTCGCACGCTAGCTTGTATGTAGTGGCTTATTTGCGGACTAGAAAGCACAGCTATCTACGTATTATACTCTGTGGCCTGTTTGACACAGTTTACTTGCTCATGCACTGGCTCGTACCTTATCGTGTACACTTTAGGGCTTGTGAAAAATACCAATTATGGTATAGCGCGATGAATACCAGTTCGGGTATAGTGCAATTTCACAAGGCGGTGAGGTAGCTTCTGCCAGGTAGGACCCACTATTGGGTTCAAACTCTTTCACGTGATCTCGTTTGATTAGCGGCTTGGCGTGCGACAACACAATGATGCCTGAGGCAACACATTCTCGCATACTTTTCAATTGCAATTAAGTTCGCTATCTAGAACTGGCTTTAGCAAAGTAATGCTCATGATTAATCATACCGATAACAATCCTGTCCACTGTTGGCTGTTCGTAGGGCAGTATGGTCCAATCAATTTGCCATGGGAACTGTTGGTCAAGTGTTAGGGTTATGACTCATGATGGCTAACAGTAACTAAGTCAGTAACTACTAACTAGCAAAACTAACAATAAAATCTTCACCCAACAAGATATACAAAATAGAATATAAAACAAAAGCCATGCCCATCAAGTAGTACAGCTATAGAAAGAATCAAATCAATAATCAATAATCAATTACTCTCATGCCACTACGGCTCGACAACACCACCACAAACACTCACGACCAACAACCAGCCATGGAGACTCAGTCATATCCTATACCGTCGGGTTTACACAAAATACCCTCACATCTTCTCGATTTACGGTCAGATGCGGAGGTAGACGAGGACCTTCTCAGTTCCCATGCCGTCACAGACGAAAAGAATGTCTGGTTTTTCTGGCACACCGGCTTCCAGCACATGCATCCATACACACAACGCAATGTCCGCGCCTGGCACAGACGCCTTACAAAACATGGCTGGAGAATACGTGTGCTAGACCGACAGCCTGGATCGCCACTGAATATCGCCAATTTCCTGGACATCTCGGACCCAGCTACTTTCCCCAAGGCCTTCATTGACAACACCCTAGACGGTAAATTCGCGCTTCAGCATACGTCTGACCTTGTACGGTTTCCGCTGTTACTAAAGTATGGCGGTGTTTACGCGGATGTAGGGTTGCTAATGATTGGTGATCTCGATCGTCTATGGAGTGAAACAATTGGCAACCCGGAATCACGTTTCAAAGTCTTGTCCTTCAATGAAGGCGTAGACGGCCGCGGTCTTTTCAATTACTTCCTTTGCTCTGGGCGCAATAACGCTTTCTTCTGCAGGTGCCATCGACTTTTTCTGGAATTGTGGGCGGCAGACGGCGGGAAGACAAGCACCGAGGGCATGCATAGCAGCCCGCTCTTGAAAGGCATACCAAATATGGGCGGTGGCAGTTTCACCATCAAAGAAAAAGACAGGGTAATTGGCCCTGAAGAAACAGGTCGCATTTTATCAGATTACATTATCCAGGGACAAGTGATCACAATGGTTATGGAACTCATCGACGAGGAAGACGGTTGGAATGGTCCCCAATATGTGGTAGACAACATCTATGCCATCAATTTTATGGAGGGATCGCAGTTGATCAACGAATTTACCAATTGGGATGGCCGCAAGGCTTTTAATCTGATGTCGCTTTCCCTTCCGAAAGATGGGGAGCCCGAGAGTCCAGAACAGAAAGAAGCCCGCGAAATTGTCGAGGGCTGTCTACAGAGAAGTTTTGTATTCAAATTAGCACATGGATTGATTTTGAAAGTGTTCGAAGTCACGCTTGGTTCTTGCTGGAGGGACAATCCTGGCTCCGACGACATTCCTGGCACATATGCCCATTGGCTTCGATATGCGATGATTTATTGGAATCAGGACAACATTCCACCGACGCTGGATTTCAAGGTTAAACCGCCAATCAAAAGGGGTCCATTGCTGCGACCGGAATAGAATTGTATTTATATTCACTGGTAGCGCCTTATTTTACCTGGTGAGAAGCTGGACTATAGAAGAAGCATATATTGAATAATATATCATACTCTGATCGAATGATTGTCTTCCCTCAACCCTAGATATTATCATGGGTATGTGTAAACTGTCAAGTATGGCACCTGTCCTGAAGATGAGCTTTTGAAAGGGTTACTGAATTCAAGCGCCTGGATGCATGGTGGGAGGAAGACGAAAATTGAATCAAAAAGATGGTGGGTGTCTTGTTGTAGTCTTTATTCTTTTTTGATTCGTACTTGAGAGTTGATCTTTAACCCACGTCAGGATAGTGGCAGTAATGGCATTGTTTATTATCCGGATATCCCTAATATGTAACTATTGTTTGATGTAGCGATACCTAGGTATGATCTGCCTATCTAAGGCACGCTGGGAACTTTGTTCTCTAGATGATGCCATAATTCCTCTAAGGCAGCACTTCTCTCTATAACTTGGCCTAGACCTGCTGTATGTGTCAGCTTTTGTGCCCGGCCAGAGGTTGTCAGTCATAGGGCGTACTGTGGCACCAAGTTGGCCGACTTTGATTGGTTTGTTTGTATTTTTTATATTAAATCATCACAATAATGTTTTTTCCCATTCGTATATACATATACATACTATGTACACCTTTGCTTGAGAACAATTTTCAAAGGATAGTTCACTCTTTCGCCGCCCCCTTCGTCCTTCTTACTCGGCGGGTTTTGCATATGTATAAATGACCAGGAAAGTTACTATTCAAAATTTGCCGCAAATATAAACATTCTATACTAATAATAAACTTCAGGAAGGTTCGTTTGATCATTGAAATCCAGTTTGCGAGGAATATAATGGATCGAAGTATTGGTGCAGATCCGGATTGTCGACGGGAGCAGTGGCAGTGGGAATAGAGATTGGCTGCGTGTCAGTGGTTGCTGCAAATTCCGATGCAGTATTCAACGACTGGTTCTTCGCAGCAGTGTTAGCTAGCAAGGGCGAGACATGGTTTGGCATCATCTCGGCCTGAGAAGCCAGCCCTTCCAGGCTGAAAACAGACGCATCAACACCCTCGCCTTGGGGAGCCGCACTGTTCAATTGATCCAAGAGTTCAAAGTCAAAATTGGACTGCGCAAAAGGATCCGCAAACCCAGTGCTTCCCATCCAATCAGACGACGATTGACCACCCACAGAAAAGCCACTACTCCAAGCACTTGACAGTGCGGGTGCGTTAGACGCAGGACCATTGGAGGACACTCCAACGCTGCCGGAAAAACTGCCTGCAAGACTTCCGGGCATGCTTGGGGCAGCTGAGTGGAATCCACTGCTGGAAGGGAAAGCTGGGCTTTGCATCCCAGATACCGAAACTGCAGCGCTTCCGAGACTCGAATTGCCAAACCAAGAATGACGCACATTCCCTGCAACAAAGTTATTCGTCTCGAGAGGGGCCTGTTGCATCTGACCGACGAAAGGAGGCTGCATCCCTAAATCTTGCAGTGTGATATTCTCCAAACCAGGGAGAGCTTCAATACCACAATCTCGCTTCAGCACACTGAGCCACACCGCATTGTCAGCGCATGTCCGCTTGGATGGATCATTTGAGCCATAAATGATGATTCGGGCGTGATCTTGGACAGTTTTGTCACTTGGCACAACCCCATCGAGTAATTGGCTCCCAATGAATGCTTTCAGCTCGCGTTCCAGCCGCATGAAGCAAGTTTCATCAGCAGGAACTGACAGAGACACCGAAGACGAGCCTGCAGAGACGTTGGCAACAGTCCTCGGGTGTTTCGTTGTAGGTGCTCTGTCTTTGCTCAGAGCCGAGCGCTCATTAGCGATAAGATATGGAGGAATGCTGTTTTCTACAAGACGTTGAACATAAGGCTCAAAACCCCAGTCACCCTTCCACTGCGACATGTCGGCACCATTCTTGAAATGCTGGGCCAGGTGATCAACACGATCTTTCCAGGTGACAAAGTTCGCATCGCATAAGCCACATCGCGATTTAATTTCAGTTGTCGTGCTTCTCCATTGATCCATCGACGAATCATACTTAACATCATGCATTAACCTCAGATGTTGGTTCAAGTGATCTTTGCGATAGAACGTGCGTTCTTGCAATGTTTTCTCCTGGCATGAAGCAAAGTTATGGGTTTCTAAATGGTCTTCGGTTGGATCTGGGGCTCTACAAAAGGCACAAGCTTTTTTGCCATCGGACGTAGTTATCAGCCCTCCTCGTGGCGCACAAGTCCATTTCTCCAATGCCAAATGAACAGACTTTTCGTGTCGCTGCCAGTCATATTTAGCTGGGAAAGAGTCTGTGCAGAAGGTACACTGGAAGATCCGAGCGCCTCGGACCGGTTGCCGGTCAAAGGTTGGAACTGGTGGCATCAGTTTGCGGCGACGACGGCGCTCTTTTCGTTCTGCCGAGTTGAACGAGTGCTGAGAAGATCGGTGTGAAAAGGCAGAGGCGAAGGAGAAGTCTGAAATGGATGAATTGTTCTCGGTTTCATAACTACTCACAGACGGCGCTTGGAACATCGAGCTCGAGTCGTTGCTCGAAACCGTCTTGCGGGAAATGGACCGGCCGTGTCCAGAAACTGTTGGCGGGGCCTGGGGATTTTGTTGTTGTTGCTGCGGCTGCTGGTGCAAATGTGAGGGCGGTGGTGGAGGAAGAGTAGTGTTGGCCATGGCTCGAATAATGGCGCTAGTTGATGCAGCTTCGTGCTCAGGTGGAGATTGCTTCCAACGCTCAAAAGGAGTCAAAAGCGCATATTCAAGTGTGGATGATGATGTTGCCGATGCCGATGACGGCGACGATGATGAAGAAGATCGTTGCGGAATTTCGACGGAACCCGGAACGGGTGAAGAACTACGCGCAGACGGTTGGACTTTGCCTCGACGACGAGCATTAGCCAGCCAATTCGCAATTTGGCTTCTTTTGAGACCAGTGCTGTCTTTCAATACGTCTTTCTCGGCCTCAGTGGGATACGGGTGTTGGTGATGCTCCGAAAGCCAGTTCTTCAAGACCCTGATAGCGTCACGCGAGAAGCGCGCACCAGTTTTGCGGCCACGGGATTCTAGATTATCAAACTTAGATCCCACGGATTTCATGGCCCGTCTTCCTGTTAGACCGCCATTATAGGTGACGTCGTCTTCACCCACTGTATGTAAGGTATGCAAATACTTGCCTGGTGCCTTGGCATGTTTGAAACTGCACTCGCGGTAGAGAGAGACACAACAGGTACAGCCATTGTTCAAGACACCTCTTTGGATGAGAAAGCAGTCAAATCCCATTTGGCGACAGAAATCACAGGGGTCTGTGGCTCGGAACATGGGGTACTTTTCGTCTGGTTCCTGGTCGGGAACGAGGGATGGGGCCTCCAGCTGCTGGGCAGTACCATGCAGGTTATCGCTTTCGTCAGCTGCCAGCCCCATATCTGGACGCAGCTGAAACGTCTTGTTAAAAAAGAGCGAGTCAAAGTTGTCGACGGCATCAGCTTCGTCTACTTCCTGGCAGTCCGATGCAACATCGGACTGGGCATTGGTGGAGGCGAAAGAGGCCTCTTCGAAATCGAAATACTCCATTATGTGGCTCGCAGATACACCCAGCTGAGCAGCGGTTTTGTGGTAGATAAAGACTAATTGGACGACGGCTTGCAAGGATGTTGGACCAAGGCACAACGCAGATGAGTCATCCGAAAACTTTCCGCTTGTTGCGACAGCTTCTCTGTCTCTCTGCTTCTCTATCTGTCTCTGTCAATCACTCAATTGGTTGCCAGTGAGTACCAGAAGAATCAAGATGATTGAAAACAGACGAGAAAGCCGCTGCTTTTCTGCGTTCCTTCTCGTTCTGCGCGATCTTGTGACCAGCATGACGTGATTGGCCGATTGCCGGGGCAGAAGGAGCGCGCCCTTCGAATGACAACGCTTTCCCTGATATGGCCTAGCCCCAACACATGTAATGCCTCTTCCGGACTAGCGGGGTAAATGCTCCACTATCGCCTTCCTATCTTAGTCTAGCCTTGTCGGTGTAACATCAGCCAATAGGAGTAATCCTTTTCCGTATCAGTCTATCAGATTCTTTCAGCCCTACAGCTGAAGGGCTTACATCCTGCCTTCGAGTCTCATAATTCTGTACTTTTTACGCAGAAAGGTCGATTGATTTTCACTTCCGTTTTCTCTAAATCAGCTGTAGCAAATATTCGGTGATTGCTGGGAGCCTCCCACCATTTGGCTGATCCAGTTAACGTAATTCAACGTCGTAATGACTATTACAGAGCAATTATACAGAGGATCAAATTTCGAGCCACAACAAGCCGGGGTGTCATCTTAATCACGTTTGATAATGTCGTCCATGTTTTCATCTATGCGGGTTATCGATACTCCAGCCCCACTTGACAGAGAAGACCCAGAATCTGACCGAAAGAAGCATAAGAAGTCAGGATGACACTTATACAAGAGTCTATGACACCTCTACTACCGGATCTCAGGTGTATTGCTAATATATAAGGATGTAGAAGTACATTGTTTAATGAATCATTTTAGTATTTTCATTGTTTCATCACACCTCTCCGCCTCCCCCATCACTTCGCCTTTACACCATCGTTGAAGATGAACGAACCCAATCATAATGAAACGGAATAAAACCTTACTGTTGTCCGCTCAAAGAATGCCTTAGGGGATTCAACACTCGTCCTGCCCTCAGTAATCATTTGAAGAATGTCCACAAAACTAGTATGCGCTATGCCAAGCCGTCTCACGGTACTCATCACTGTCCCTTCGAAGAGTGTGATCGAAAATACTATCAACTTGCGGGTCTTTGCCACCACATCAAAACGAAACACAAGACCACTATGCGTGCCGAGTCTCGTCGAGATAGTGGCCGTCTCATTCTTCCATGTCCGTTCAATGAGTGCAACGAAGAATACTCTTCTGTCAGAAACGTACGCCGCCATCTAGAAAAACACCACAACACAAAGATGCACTCAATTTCCTACTCGTGCCCATATTCCAAGAAGTTGAGGTGTGATGTAAAATTACACTCCCTGTCGTCACTATGCAATCACCTAAAGAACTTTCACGATATCGACATGGATCCAAAGGATCCACACTGGTTAAAGTGGCTCTCTTCGCAAGACCACGGGCAAAACATAGAATCTATTGAGCAATTGCTATTCCCATGCCCATACAAACAAGACCTAAATTGCCAAAAGACTTTTTGTCGTCCAGAAGAGGCACGAAAACATGCCCAGGCGCAACATTCTAGCGAGGAGGAATTGCAAGTCCCATGCCCGAGAAGGGAGGATTTAGGCTGCCAGAAACATTTCGCTACTTTGTCACTGGTAAGAAGCCACGCTAGAAACCACGTCAAAAAGTACGCCGGTGGACATGGTAACGGCCTTCGGGTCCCATGCCCCAAAGCTGAGGCTCTTGGTTGTTCAATAACTTTCGCCGACCGGTACACGGCAAGAAAGCATGCGCAAAATCAACACAGTTTTCAGCGCTGTTTTGTACCAATGTGCCGGAGAGAAGTCTCCCAACGTCCCATGGCTACACAAGCAATACAAAGGCATATGCAAAAGCACAAGGATCAAGGAGACTTGGAAAGCCTACCAGAGGGCCTTGCACCAATACTATGCGAAGAGACGAGACCTGTCCAAACCACAGATCTATTCCGCGAAATATTTTCTGACCTGAGTGGTGATGTGAACGACATTGTTGACATTGTTGACGATGAAGATGATCCAGATATTGAAGGTTTTCAGGCGGATGACGATGATGAAAAGTTGCCAGATAAAGAAGAATTCGGCCAGCCACCGCTTCTTCAAGTGCTGACAGGGAAAGCTCCAAGTCTTGACGGTTCGGGTTTTACTGAGGCGGGCAAGGCAAGCACTCGAGCATACAATAAAAACTTCATCGGTAAATTGTCGATTTCAATTTCGACATCAGATTCCTGTGCTAATAATGTTCAGAGTATTATCACAAAAAGCGCGTGAGACTTGCCAGCTGTGGTCTTTGTTGCATTGGCCCAATGCCTCTGGACGATAAAGGCTTTGTTCAAAAATTGTGCCCTCACAAAATAAGGTTGAACCTAGACACTGCATATTTCGTTCGAAGAGAGGTCATAGCACTCAAACCCCGTTGCGTTGAATGCTCGGTTAAGCTGCAGTTGAACGAGTACGAAAGGCAAAAAAAAATACCGCCACCTAAGCCTAATAGAGCATGTGCTTTGTTTGAGGTTGCCAGAAAGACACAATGGAATCTTGACGACTCCGAGCTATTTTCCGTGGTTTTGCGAGGCAGCGACCAATTCCAAAGAGGAGGTATCCCGGAAAAAAAAGTCATATGCCTTGACCTCGAATATTGCTCCAGCACACGAGAGGTATTTGAAGTTGGGGCTGTCGACTTCTATTCGGGTGAGGTCCTATGCGACGTGAAAGTAAAATCCGCAACTATAGAACGAGCAATGTTGGAAAATGATCCAAGACTGAATTTGAGGCACCAGATTTTTCATAAAATCTTCAAGAGTTTGATCGCCGATAGGAGCCCCAGTCTCGATGCGAGTCAAGTTGCACATCTGTTGCGGGGCGTTGTGACACCAGAAACCATTGTTCTTGTTTGGGCGACATCAAAGCTAGACCTGCAGTTACTTCGCGAGCTGGTTGCAACGGCTGGCTACCACGACATTCTACCACATGACGACAACTGTATCCCCATGGTCAGTTTTATCCGAAAAAAGTTACGCCAGAAGCAGGACCTGGGTGGTTCGAAAAAGCCCATCAAGGGTAGCTTTGCAAACCTCCCATTATCTCTTCCGATTATCTTTCCATTGATATTTCCTGGGCATGAATTGATAGGCCGAAATCATCGTGCCAAAGTCGACGCATTGCAGCTGCGACTTATGGCACAATATTTTGGGGACAATTTTCGGCCCAAGGAGACTCGCAGCGGAACGTTATTCAACTACCGACGGGTGATACAGACCAAAATCGAAGATCACATGAACGCCATCAATGCTGATCCGTCTTCTCTTCTTGAAAAGAATTCTACCATAAATTTTCAACCCGCACTCCCGTAGCGTTGCAAGCTCTGGAGGATGAAAGTGCCACTGGATTTATTTACATACATCTTTGGATTTAGGTGGACGTGGGTGAACTTGGTTTGTAGATTCAGAAATTTAAAAGTTTGTGCAAACGTTCGGTATTCAGGCGCGGGATATTTTTCCAACTTCCTCCATGATAATCTTCCGGACGCCGTCCAACCCATCCCTTCTCTTTACATGAATGAGTCGTCGGGGAAGATTTTCTAGTGCAGAAAGCTGTGGGGGTAGAATATCATTGAACAGGAACCCTTGTTCTTCTGAAAGGGCTAGTTCCACGGCGTGGCTAAACTTGGCCGGATGTGCGGTCGACAGAGCCACATAGTGAGACCCTGGAGCTGCAGCAGCAGAACGGATCGCAGCTGTCACGCCAACAGCAGAATGTGGATCTAAGACGTAGTGCTTCAAACCAGCCCACTGGTACACATCATGAATAGTAGCCAGTGTCTCCGCATCCGATACTCGCTGAGATGAAAATTCGGCCCTTGCAGCATTCAGCATCTTCTGCTCAACGGAGAACCTGCCTTCTGACTTGAGAGTCGCCTGCCATTGTCGGACCATCGAAGATGCAACCTGCAATTTCTCTCCTGCACCATCAACATCACTGCCGTAGACGTCGGATGCAAGGAACCATAAGAGCCGTTCAAAATTACTGCTGATGAGAATGTCCATGGCAGGGGACATAGTCTCTTTCACGGCACCTGCAGGAGTATTTGAATCCTTGGGACCGAGGAGCTTTTCATAGGTGCCCGTCTGCCAGAAGCGATGAAGGATATCATTCTCATTTGTCGCAATAATGAGTTGTGATATCGGAAGACCCATTCGCTTTGCAAGAAACCCAGCCAGAATGTCGCCAAAGTTTCCAGTAGGGACGGAGAATTTGATTTGATCGCTCGAGGGATTGAACTTGCCAGAACGGACAAGAGAGAAATACGACGCAAAATAAAAAGTAATCTGTGACAGAATTCTGGAGACGTTGATTGAATTGATCGAAGTCAAGTTAAATGGTGCCACGGCGGAACGGTCGGCAAAGAGGCCTTTTAAAAGTTCCTGGGAAACTCGTCAATGATAGGTTCTGTGATGATGTGAAAGGACGACAAACCTGGCAATCGTCAAAGGTCCCATCCACACTCAAGCAGTGTACTAAATGATAAGACAATTAGCTCCGCTCGTAGAATTAATAGTAAAGCTAGTCCTTAAAACTAAGGGTCATAAGAACAGGGGAGTAGACTCACCGTTCGCATCAGCTACGGTAGTCATCTGTGCCTCCTGTACTGAGGAAACCCTTCCCGTAGGAAATAGAACAAACACAGAGACGTCCTTTTTCCCCCTGAGACCTTCAATTCCAGCAGAACCAGTATCTCCAGATGTAGCACCAACAACAACGTAATGCTCGCGATCCTGGCCGGCCTTTAATCTGTTCTGGTTCCGTCTCTCAAGGAAGAACTCTAGGAGATTGCCGAAAAATTGCAGTGCAATATCCTTAAACGCAAAGGTCGGGCCATGAAACAATTCAAGTAAATGTATGTTCCTTTCATTGTCTAGAGTGATTGTGGGCGTTACGTCTGGAACTCTGAAGGTTGCGTATGCTTGATGTATGATCGCTTTGAGGGACTGGTGAGGAATCTCGCTTGATGAGATATATAGGCTTAAGATTTCAAATGCGAGGTCTTCGAATGAATGACCGACCCAGTCGTTCCAATCAGACGGAAGAGATGGAATCGACTCAGGAACAAATAGTCCGCCATCAGAGGCGAGACCCTGGAGAACTGCTTCTTCGAAGGAGACCTGCAAGTTCTTTAGTATTATTGACAGTAGAGGCACTACAAAGAACCTACACCGTTAGAACCCCCCCGGGTACTCAAGAACGATGCAACCATTGTAGTTGGAAAAACCCGGATAATGTAATGTAAACGTGGTGCTGAAAGGAGTTTGCATTGGCGTGAAAAATTTTGGTTGGAAATCGTCGAAGTCATACAGGATAGTATATATATTAGGCTTAGCGTTCTTCTCACGTGAGCGACGATCGGAGTGAGTCATGACATGATGACAGTGTTATTCAGAGACTAAGACTTATCGGGTAAGTGAATTACGGAGTACTCCGTACTAGAGTGCAGACCTTGCGCAGGACGCCGCATTATCTTAACTCCATGGGGTGCGATATCGGAGTCTCTGTTAAAGTTGTCGAGCACGTTCAAGGGAATATCTGGAGAGTCTATGGCGCGCTTTTTTTGTAAGAAAGGTCAGTCTAAGCTGCTCTCAATGATGTGAGAGTCAAATTTTCCATCTAGATGAAGAAGAGTACAAGGATTCCAAGGCAATGGCAGACGAGAAAATCCGCTTGTGTCATTACCCTAAGCAAAGCGAGAAGTAACCCTAACCCTATGTACTCCGCGCCCCACTTGCCCATCATTAAGCTCACTAAGCAACTTCTCCGCTCACTCGCCCTTGTTGGCTGCATGTTCATTCTTAACACAACAACCATTCGCTATAAAACCTACCAGTCGTACATCCACCGACTATGAGGCTGCTTTTCGCAGCTGTGGGACTTGCCTCCCTGCTGCTCTCCTCCGTGTTGGCAGAACACACGTCGAACTGGGCGGTCCTCGTGTCCACTTCTCGTTTCTGGTTCAACTATCGCCATCTCGCCAATGTCCTCTCCTTATACCGAACAGTCAAGCGTCTAGGGATCCCGGATTCGCAGATTATCCTCATGCTCCCAGATGACATGGCCTGCAACCCGCGGAACGCCTTCCCGGGCACAGTCTACAGCAACGCCGACCGCGCCGTGGACCTCTACGGCGAGAATATCGAGGTCGACTACCGCGGCTACGAGGTGACTGTGGAGAATTTTATTCGACTGCTCACCGACCGACTCGACGACGATGTCCCGCGAAGCAAGCGTCTCGGCTCTGATGCCGGGAGCAACGTGCTGGTGTACATGACGGGCCACGGCGGTGACCGCTTTCTGAAGTTCCAGGACTCCGAAGAGATTGGCTCGTGGGACTTGGCGGATGCTTTTGGTCAAATGTGGGAAAAGAAACGCTATCACGAACTGCTCTTCATGATCGACACGTGCCAGGCAAATACCATGTACACTCATTTCTACTCCCCGAATATCATCGCTACGGGATCTAGCGCGCTGGACCAGTCATCCTACTCGCATCACGCCGATAACGATGTGGGCGTCGCAGTTATCGATCGATGGACATACTACGTATTAGAATTCCTCGAGACGCAGGTGACGTCGCCAAATTCAAAGCAGACGTTAGGCGATCTTTTTGATTCCTACGACGAGAGCAAGATCCACTCACAGCCCGGCTTGCGATGGGACTTGTTCCCCGGTGGTGAACAGGAAGGCCGGCTACGGACTGTGGTCGATTTCTTCGGAAACATTCAGAATGTGCAGGTGGAAAGCAACTTGACCTCGGGACCGGGCTCGCTCAAGGAAGATCTAGACGAAATTGCCAGGCTCGTCGAGAAATGGCAAAACCGCGAGCAAGAATACCCTTTCTTGTCTCAGGGAGAAGGAAACATCACTTTTTCGGAAACAGATTCATCTGCACTTACCAGTAGAAAAGACCGACAGGTCGTTGCAGGGGCTAGTAAGATGACCGATGAAGACAGTTGGACAAAACGACTTGTCGGGTTAGCGGTTTTCGGTGCAGGCACAGGTCTCTGGCTGGCTGGATCGGTCTTAGGCAGGAAACCTTGATTTTGTTTTCTTTGTTTCTATATCATGGAGCGTTCATTCATTCAAATCATCCTGTATATATATTAGCCATACCCATCTACTAATCGACACCTATAAGATTTACCTAGGTACTGCACCACGAAATTAACCGAACAAGCAAATACTACCTCATAGGACCTCAGATGATGTCGAAAAATAGCTATGCATTCCATTCCATAAAAAGATTCTGCTATCTACCTAGGTATTGTACGTATTTGTGATATTCCAATGTCCGACTCATTCATCATCGATCCCAATTCCAATTCCATATCCATCCATGTCCATCCAGCCCATGTATTTTGAGCATAACAACCGCCAGAACTAATCATTCAGAGAAAAGAAAAATAGGGAATAACAAGAGTTAAGATGGCAAGAAAATGAAATACTAGCAAGGTGTTCCCTGAGTGAAGGCGCGAAAAAACACAACATGCATAAGAGGGATAAGAAAATAATGCTGATTGATGGATGATAAAACTGTATAGCCAACACGCGTAGTCAACAAGAAGGAAGCTCACAGGGTAATAGTAATATAATAGGGTGACAGGACAGATAACGACATAACAAGTAAAACAAAAAGCCTAACTAGACCTTTAGTCAAGGACAATAGTAGCAATATCATGGTGACAATTGCTCTCAACGTTTTATACTCTCATAACGATGGGCGAGATAGTACTCGCGTCGATATGGGAAGATGCAATGAATAAATATAGAGCTCATTCCATGCATATATAAAGCAATGCAATGCTCGCAGCAGCAACAATAGTAATAATGAGGAAGGGGGGAAATAACAAGAAAATGCAGTATCAACGCTGATTCGATCATGCCATACGCCGTCCAGGACCGAGTAACGCAGGGCCAAAAGATGATGAAAAAATGGGAAGAGGAAATGAACTTATCCGACAACACTCCTGAAACTTAGCGCTTCTAGAAATCCACTCAAATCCTCCTTTTGGACCTCTACCACGCAGTGCTCAAAGCTGTCGATTCGAACTCGGGCACTGGTCTCTTGGACCACTTCCTGGAATGCAATACCAAAGCGATTGCGAACAAGTCTCTTGTTCCCATATAAGCTTCGCTCGTCCTCTGATTCTTCGTCGTCAGAAGATGAGTCCTCTGAATCTTCTGTGTCGTCCTCCTCATCCTCTTCTTCTTCTTCTTCATTCTCGCCTTCGTTACGACGGGCACGTTCGGCCGCTCGTTTTCTCCGTCGCTCTTCGCGTTCTTTCTTTTTCTTGTCGGTGGCTTCTTTCTTGGCCCGTCGCTCTTCGTTTTTCTTTGCAATTGCTGCAAAGTCAATAACACCGCCGCCACCTCCAGTACCAACTACCACATACACGCCGCGATCCTCATCCAGTCCAGCCAAGACGAGTGGTGTGCCTAGGATCTTCTTCTTTCCCATCTTGCTCTCACTTCGGTCTCGCTCCTGCACCTGAATGGCCTCTGCGACCCAGAGTGCCAATTTCGTCAAGGCGCCTGGGTTGGTGAAGAGCTTCACGTCAGGTCCGTCTTTGACTACAGCAATGCGGAAGGCTCGCAGATGGCGAATCTGATTTTTCGACAATAAGGAAGTTCCAGTGCGCAGAATTGCCCGGTGTAGATGCTGCGCTAGAGACAGGGACTCGACTAATAATGTAGGTGAATCAGACCCAGTTGGCGAGAGCGCATCGTAGGCGCTCCAGAATCGAGGATGTAGATTGGCAGGATCTGTTTCAGACGCCGTCGTAGATTCGAGCTGTTTGGAAGAAATGGCACCTGATTCCCAACTCGAAGCCGCACTTGGTCCGACCTCTAGTATTGACCCCAAGATGACAGCAACATCCGTTGCCGACAGACACGCTTTCCAACCCCAGCTTCGTACAAAGCCCCAGCCTTCTCGATTGCTGCTGTGCCCAGACGCGGCAGGCGGAACCAGCCCTTCCAAGCCGTACATAGGAGCGTATTTCAGCAGCCGGGAGCGCAACACGCGCTTCAACTCCATGTCCATGTGGTTGTAGTTTTGGTGGCACTGTGTCAAGCTAATGCCCATTTTAGCCAATAGTTTATGAAGCCGTTTTCGGCCATTCTCTGTCCACACGTGCAATCTTGATGCAAGATATGGGCTGTGCAGCATGCTCTCATACAATGACCAGTGGCGTACCAGAAGAAAGCGCGGCTCTGGTGATATCCGTATCGATGTGTCCGCTGGAGAGCGCCCTGTCGTGGGAATAACATCTGTATTTGACCCGGGTACATCACGAAAACTTTCAATGCTCTCAGGGGGGTTGAGTCGGTGGACTTCATCTCGCATGATCTGCCGAATCCGTTCACCCCGAGATCCGCCCCAGCCTGCCGAGCCCCCAGACTCAGAGGAACTTGATATTCCTACACCTGCCATAGTTCGACCGGAGACTTCCATACTCGAGCTTCCTACGATTGCAAGCCACAAAAGATCATTGTCTTCGCGACCAAGCTCGGAAGCGAGAGAATACATAAGGGAAGATATTGGCTCCGAATAGGCTGTGCCTGTGCTGTAGTATGTTTGTAATATACTTTCGTGTTTTCTCTTCATTCGTAAAAGTCGTCTTCTGAGCGTTCGTGCTGAGGGTTGTCGGGTTGTTGGAGGCGACACGAAGCTGGGTTCCGGAGTAGGCGTGCGGGATTCGTTTGAAGAATCATGCCCAATCGCACGACGTCGATTGCTTGGGGATGAAGTGATGGGGGAGCTCTGAAATGACCATGATTGAGTAAATAAAAGACGACAAATACCTTGCAAGCGTGGAAAAAATACGTACCGAATTACTCCTCCTGCGCTGTCGTGGACGTTCATCATCCTCATCTTCACTATCATCTGTTTCGCGTCCCGACCAGGACTTTCTTTTCTTTGAGCCCCCTTCCAGGCTGTTAACATCTTCTTCACTTTCCGAGGCGGACTCATCGTCCCCATCATCGTCGACTTCGGGCATTTCTTCAAGGGCGTAGTAAGCATCGCGTTCCTTTGACAATTCCTCCTCGATATCGCCGTCGTCGAATACGATAATTCCTCCGCTGCCACGTTTATAGCTCCGGTTAATACAGCCCTTGTCCACGCCACGACCTCTACGAACGGCAGTGAGGCCCATTTCTCCTGCATATTCGTGGTCACGGAGATGATCCGAATGCCCGCCAAATATATTAACCAAGTTCCACGGCCGTCGCGCGTCCAGAACCCAGACTTCCACTCCTCCCATCTCATCGGACTCGTCTTGCTCATTTGTCAAGCACAAAATCTCGCTCAAGTCAACAAGTCCGCCGACGCCGAGACAAACCACGACTCCCCCGCTACCTCCGTCGGTTGTCCGCATAGGACGCACCAGGTCCTGTCCTGCACGTGCCAAATCGCCATATCCAGCAATGGGTTGGATCTTATGGGCGATATAGTCGCGTTTCAATAGCGTCGTAAGGATGCGACACGCACATAGGGCGTCGGGTTCGAGGGCGACGAGTATAAGGACCGGCGGAGAGAGAGGGTGATGTGATCGAAGAAGCTGGAGGTACAGGTGACTTATGAGGCTGCGTGGAAGATACATTGTTGTTTTTCCAAGTTCATTTACGCCTTCTGTTCGCTGTATAGCAAGCAAGTCATATCCCTCGATTGCGGCGTGAATTCGTGAAGCTGGCCAACGCAATTAGAGAAGTGGAGATACAAATAAACCAGGGAAAATCAAAGAGAAGAATAAAAGCTTTTTTTGTTTCGTCAATAGAAGCGTTCTGCGCGTGGACGCATCGTGTCCTGCTTTATTGTTGGATTGTTGGATGTTGTTGCGGTGCAATTAGTGATCGATAACCAAGCGTGTTGTTTCACGCGTCGACGTGCTCCGCGGCGGGTCAGCTTCCCTTTCGGGTCTGGACGTCATCTCCCAGCATTCCGTCCTCTAGACAACACATTCACTACGTACTCCATAATCTTTTTTTTCCCTTTCGTTTTTATTTCTCTCCGCCAACACAGGAATGTGTCATGGGCCTACAATTACTTCGTATTACCAGTACTGCTTCGAAGTGACAGGGATGAATGCCTTCGTTCTTATCCCTAGCAAGTCTACGTTCAGGCGCTGGCTTAGGCTGCTTCTCTGTATTGATAGCAGTTTCAACTCGTCGTCTGAGAGGATTCTATTTTCGACTCGTTTATGCATTTTCTTCCGGGCTACCCCTATTGATATGAACATTCAAGCTAATTACAGCCGGGATTGCTCTTGCTATCTGCATGGAAATGTACTCTGAGGTGCACACTAGCCAGCAATCAGGACGGGGTGAGCTTCGGTATTGAAGACGAATTTGTTCTTGCCGTCGGCTTTGACTTGCCAGTCGGCGTCTAAGAGGTCAGTCAGCAGATGTCGCTTACTCAAGGTTCGAATGCGTCAGACTCACCATCCGCATGGATCATATACGCGTATTTCAATACCTCGGCGAAGATGAATGTCTCTTGCTCATTATCAAATCCGTCTCCCCCAGCGACATTGACGTCCCCAATTCCACTGTATCCGGAGCCCACGTGCGTGGTGGAGTTGATGGCAACAAACGCGTCCCACGCCCAGTCACGGTACTGGGTTGTTGTTAATTGATTTTCATCAGATTGAAAAAAATCACTCTGCAAAAGAAGTAAGAGAAGTACACACCTTTTGGTCACCTGTCACACGATAAGCATAGTAGTAGCTTTCTATTACTTCGGGTCTCAAGACATAGTCCGCTGACGTGATATAAAATCCATTATCTTGGTAGAATGTCTCCTGATCAGATGGGACCCCAGCTTCATCCCATGCAAAAACTTCAGGGCCAATCTTCGTGGCTGTTCCGTTGTAAGTGGCATACCACGAATCAGTGAAGGCTAGACCAGCATCGATCAGATCTTGACGATCCAAAACAGAGCCAGCCAACAAAAAGTTGCCGCCAATGAAGCCTGTCAAATGCTCGCTGGTTGAGATCACGGTGCCATTGTCCCAGATATTGACAAAGGTAAGGTCCGGCTGGGGAACGGGGTGTGAAAGCAGATGCTCGAGCGTTGAATTGGCTGCAGCCAGCCAGCGATCCCGATATTCGGAAAAACGACTGGGGCTGTAGACGAAGAACTTGATGAGATATTCGTAGAACGAATCATCTCCACCGTTCCAGGTGACGTAGTCGTCAATGAAGTGGCCATTGGAGATATTGATATTGCTACCAACCAGACCCGGGAAAGGTTGGGTCCAAGCTGGCTGTGGGTTCAGAAGATAGGACTCGGCCTTCTGAGCGAGTTGGCCGTAGGTCTTGTTTCCCGTCAAGTCTGACAGACGGGTCCACTCGAGGATCAAAGAACCTGTCGTAGCCAGGCCATTGGTGGTCGAGCCATCGTTACCGCGGCTATTCAGAAGCAGGTTGTTGTATGGAACACCGGATGGCGTTTCGAAAGCGTAACTCAGGCTGTCTGCGAGAGACTGGGCCTGGGTCAACAGAGCATCTACTAAGCTTTTATCGGACACAAGGTCCGCGGCCGGGCCAGTGAGCAGGTCGTAACCAGCCAAAAGACCCCCCAAGTAGCGAATTGTGGTCTCAAACAAGCTGATTGTGGTCTCATTCGACTTTGTGAAGTCAACAGTGGGGATGTAGTTGAGGATTTGGTCTAGGACTTTGGTATTACCCATGATAGCCGCCGTTGAGATGGCATCAACTGCAGAGGCACCCCAGCCGTCGCTGATGTGTTTATTAGCTCTATATCCTTCGCGGCTACTTACACAGGGAAACACGCACTAGTTGTCATCATAGCCATTGTCCACGGGATGCAATTCGTCATGCGGGAAAGCATGGGCATAGTAGCCATCCCAGGCAATCTGGAAGGCTTGTTTGACAGCGTTTGCGCGGTCAACAGCTTCCGAATCCCTCTTTGAGACGGGAGATGCAGCAGCCTGGCTGGCGACAGTCGAAGCTGCCAGAAACACGGAGAACAAGCGCATCGTGTAGGTGTATATATTCAAACGAATGACGGGGGAGGGATTAGGTCGGCGCGACGGGGGGTATATACTGTATTATATAGTAGGAATAAGAGCGCTTCGACTCAGAAAAAGAGTGACATCGGCCTTCCTGGCGCAAAGAAAGCCGGTAAGCGAGAGGCAGAGAGGAGAAGAGGAGAAGAAGAGGAGAACGAGAGAGATTCCTGAGGCAGTGAGTGGCACGCGTGACAGGCGCATACCGATCGTGCCTTCCCTTCCTGCGCCCCTGTCCTCCGCCTGCTACCTGCCAAGCTTTGCTCCTCTTCTTTTCCCGCGATATTTTTTTTTTTTTTTCATCTTTTCATTTTTCCATTTTTCATCACGTCTTGCAGACTCGCGTTCAACCGATCCACGCCATACGGAGCCCCCGCACTGCAATGCTCGCTGCTAAGTTAGCTAACCCAGCGCTAGACAGCCTGTTTTGCGCCTCTGCCGATCGGTGGAGTCGCAAGGACTGCCTCCCCCTGACCCCAGCAGCAAGCCCGCGGTGCTTAGTACTTACTACTCGCATCTCGGTTCTCCCCATTCAATTGGATTGCAGAATGCAGTGCATATCCGATATTTTGCATGGGCGAGCCCGGCGAGGCAAGGTAGATTCCCGCTCCCGCCTATGAATGACTGGCATTCCTTAGATCGACAGGCACTGATCCTCAGATTTGATCCCTCCCTACGGAGCAGAATCGACAGATTCGATAGTCGATGCCATGTCCGTCCGTGCACGTCATGCAGTCACAACTTGCACAGACTATTGCTTAACCCTCTTGGCATCACATAAGGCCGACTTGGCTGCATTGTCAATCCATGGCGATGTAGGAGATGATGGCACTGTAGTATCGAGTGCAATCTTGGCAACACCACGCATCATCAACTGATCATTGTCCCGTGCGGGGTAGAAATTGGGCATTCAGCCATGACTCGAGGGCCTGGGGTTGGATATGCAATTGTGCATAACCTGGAAAAAAGTCCGGGCAAATAGCTCGCCTTGTTGTGACTAGCTTGGCAGTTGCATGTACGGAGTAAACCTGGTCTTGGGACTTTACCTCTCAGGCACGTGGCCTTCATGGATTCGTGCGAAAGCTGACCGACGAAGAGCAAGTCGTGCAGTCAGCAGTGCTTCAAGGATGTCGCGTGGAATGCCTTTGCTTGTGCCGAATGACGTGCAAGCAAACCCCCCTCTGAACACATTCTCTAGCGGCCACGGAGTACTCACTCGGTGGGTTTATCTCCCCATGAGCATTGCCTAATGAGGTTTCCATGGATTAATTTGCAAGAGTTCCCCGCAGCATGTGATAACAGTGTACAGTCCAAAATCATCGACGGTTGTCTTGAGTCTGCCCGAGCAGTAACATCTAAGAAGCTACAACCTTGCTATGGTATGTAATACATGCTAGCATTCAACCAAATCCAGATACGGGCACTCCCTCGGGTCGACATAAAACTCTCCCCCAAATCTCTCAATCAATCTACACCGCTCATCCATATCGCGCGCATTATAGATGATTCCGAGGGGTTTCCCATTCTTGTATGCCTCTTCGCGAGTGGTCTTCAAAACCCACACCCCACCATTTCCAGTCGTCGGCCATCCAACATAAAGAAGTTCGTCGGTCGGTGTATCATAGTCTATTCTTGACCACATATATTTAGTATGACTTTCCCACCATCTGGCTCCAAGCTGGCGCACTGCATATTGGATAAATGTAAGCAAATTCTTTCTTCGAGCAACAAATGAGGTTTAATACCAGCTTACTTTTGTTGCAATGTGCTTCTTCTTCCTCATCAGAGGTTTGGTCTGACTTCTCAGGACGTATTGTATCATTAACTCTGTCCAAACCCAAGAAGTCTAGCTCAACGCCGAAGTAGTCGCGCAAGACGTATATGCCACCTTTTGCTGGCCATCCATATATGGTACCGCTGGCTGGGTCAAGACCAAATCTCACCCGGTAATGCGCAGTGTCTGTGCTTTCATCTGGACAATAATCCATGTTTTCTGGTATGTGCATCTTTTCTTGCATGCTAGAAGACGCCGGCATTATTCGAGTGTAGTACCAGTAGGGCATTCCATCCTCAACATATAACCAATAAGAGTACAGAAGAATGAGCGTTGTTGTTGAGGCTATAGCCACTGCCCATAAAAACGTCATCTTATAGTAATCAATAATTATAGTACTTCCTGGTGAAGAAGTGAGATCGACTTGTCAGAAGGACGACATTTACCCGAGGCTTCGATATATATCCGTGTGTATTTAATCCACAAGACTAAAATCTCACAAAGATTCTTGGGTTAGGAGAGCTGCAGGAATATTAAATAAGATATAACTATAATATATACACAATTCCAACATCCAAAGATAATATAATTTGAATAGGCAGAACTATAATCGACCCGCTCTATCAAAAAAGCGGCCTCTGATTGGTCCAAAAGCTTACTGACTCAGAAGATAAGAGAACCTCCGAAGACAAAAGCCAACACCATCACTTTTTTCATTCTTTCACTATGCATCATGGCTGCTCTCCGTGATCTGCAGCTTGCCGTGTCCGGCCGGCGCTCATCCAAGGTCTGCGCACGGTGTAGGCGCAGGAAGACCAAGGTAAGTTAGACATCCTGGAGATGCGTCGTCGTATGTATGCTCACTCGGCTCCCAGTGCGACTCCGGCTATCCATCATGCGGTGCGTGCACCAAAGCCGGCGCAGTCTGTCGTGGTTACGATTCAAACGGCCACCATGATCTACCACGGAGGTAGGTGCTCGACTGCTTGCTTGAAATAAGTGTATTTATTAATCCTCACGGTCGTCTTGCAGTCTAGTCAAGGCGCTCGAGGACCAGGTTGCTGAACTTGAGCGGCAGGCCTCTCGGCTTCATCATTCGCCTGCCAATATCACGTTGGCGCTGACCTCGAGGCTGGCACAGGCGACCTTACTGGCAGATACATCGGGCCCCCGCCCTTTTGTCCTCTCTGACATTACGTCCTCTGTCTTGCTCAGACCGAGCTGCCTTCCTCTTGTTGTGTGCAACGTAAAGATTGAAGGGACAGGTAGCAGAGCTGAGTGTCAGAATCAACACCTCTCATCCACCAACCTTAGCCGCATCCCATACGCAGCAATAGAGCAAATGATATCCAACTATACAAATATTCATTTGCCTCAGTATCCCTGTGTTTCGGAGCAACATCTCTCTGATGCAGTAAACCGAGTTCTTATGGTGCATAATGGCGACACGGATGCTGCCTTAAGCCTCGGGATTCCAACCAGTTCAGGTCTCACTCATTACGACTACTTTATTGTGTTTATCGTCTTAGCAGTGTCATCATTGACCCTCACTTGGAAGAATGAGCACCAGGCGAGAACTGCTTCTGACGCGTTCTTTGATACCGCCCTGCGTCACTTGCGGCTAGCTCCCGAGGTGACGGACATCCATCGACTCCAGACATATCTACTTCTAGCACACTACGCAAACTTGAACCCCAACAAGGCGGATAACTGGACATGCATATGGAACGCCACAAGGATTGTGCTGGATCTAGGATTGCACAAACAAGCCTCCGAGGTGCTTTTGCAGGATCAAGAAGAAGTCCGATTCCGAAACAAGCTATTTTGGTGCACATATGGCATGGAGAGATCGCTCAGCGGCACTGTCCGTCTTCCGCTAGCATTCCCTGAGGAAGCCTCCATCACAATATCGCACGATACAAACTCGGATGAAGATACAAAATACTCGTCCGCTAGTCATCTATATCGATTCCGTGTCTTGGAGACCGAGGTTCATCGTACACTGTATCTTCAAGATAACCTCACTCACGCGAGCAGGACAGATCTTAACGCTTGGATGGTTGACATCATTCATCGACTTGACGCATGGCTGGAAAGGGCCAAAGACTTTTCCAAATATCAAATGCTGGAATTTAGGATGGTTCAGTACGGCCTTCTAAAAGCTAGGCTGTTCCGTCCCTCTCCAAGGCTAGAGTCGCGAACACCAAAGGAGCGAGAGAAGTGCTTCGATGCCTGCTCAATATTAGTTGAGGATTACCAGCGCCAGACAAAGAGCAGGCGATTATTCTACCCGTGGCACGGCGTCCACAATCTTTTCGAGGCGGCCTCCATCATGCTTGAATCGTGCTGGGCACTAAGGGACTACGGACCTCTTACACATCGGTCCCGGCATATTCTAGCCGTCACATTGCCCGACTGTCTAGCTCTACTGAACAAAGTCGGAGAATCCTGGCAAGACGCGACGTTATGTTCCGTGTACCTCAGCCCTATTCTGGACGATGTAACCCGTGCTTACAGTGACAGAGCGCTCGCGCAAATAGACGCAGCTCGAATTGCAGCAGAATCTCTAACGACGGAAAAGCTCCGGAAATTGCTCTTTCCAGAGGGTCCTCTCCTATGGGAATCTCGCATACCCTCCGAGACAGTTCAGAATAGCACTGTTGATCCTACTCCACCCTTCGAACCTGTGATGTCCGGCATGGAAGATGTTGACTGGGATGCGTTCTGGGAATATGTTCAGGAGCTTTCCCCCATCTGGACGGAGATTCAGCCAGAGGCCGTGAATTTGTCTGCATAGTCTAGCACTACTTATTATAAAAAAACCAACTAAATTATTTACCCAATATAGCATTCTCGGTTGACAACAGCCTTTCCATGGTTGGCTTGAAGATGAACGGCAGCTTTGTGTCTTCAAATGTGCTCCCCTTGACCATATCCGCCATCGCCTTTGAAGCAAGACATATCAGAGGCATCCCATGCCCGCTGAACCCGGCGATTATGAGCTGACCGGGCTTGTTGGGCACCTCACCCACATACGGCATGAAGTCCGTTGTCCAACCCATGATACCAGTCCACACCATGTCTGTATAAGCACCAGATTCCTCCCAGCCGTTGAAATGGCGTTGCATCAGCCCGTCGAAATAGTCCTTGGCCGGTTCAATCAGCTTGCTATCATCTGTGACACCATACCAATGGTTCAGGTCATGCCAGAACCTGGGCTTTGCGCCCCCGATTACGATGGAGCCATCCAAGCGTGGGATCATATAGTCATATATGCCCTGGCCATATCGTATGCTGCAACTGTTTGTCAAGCGAGAGGTTTTAGCTGCTTCCGGTGCAACGATGCGACTGCAGATGCCTCGGACCGGAACAATCTTCTCGTGGAACTGCGGCGAGATAGCGGCTGTGTATCCATTCGTGGCGAGGATGAGCTTTTTAGCTTTTATAGAGCCACGATCGGTAGTGACTGTCCATCTCCCCTCCGAGTCACGCTCTTCAGAAATTGCAGTTACCGGGGTATTTGTTTGAAGGTTGACCCCCTTGTCGACCAACTTTGACAGGAGGCCCATAACAAGCTTGTAGGGCCAGAGATGCGCGGCGGTGAAAGAAAAGCAACATTTCGTGTCTTTTATACCAGTTATCTAGAGTCATGTATATACGTTATTTAGCAACAGGCTCTGCAGAAAAGGCCAAAATATAAGAGAAAAGTACATACCTTCTCTGCCTTTTCCCCATGCGTTAATTGTATGTCGCCCAGATCCGCAACGCCTATGCGCACGAGCTCCTTATAAGACTCCTCTGTTGTCTTTGCATGTTCGGCGTCCAAGTATGCATCGACTGCCCTTGTCATGACAAAATCGCAATCAATCCCCTCTTTCTCGACCAGCTGTTTAACGGCAAGGACGTTGGCAGCCTCGAATCGCGCGAAGCTGGCAGCGGCCTCAGCACCATATTTCTTGGTGTACTTGAGGATGTTGTAGTATACATCTGGTTTTACATGACCTCCTATGTAGCGAAAAGAAATTTTAGTTCAAATATAAAAACTACCTAAGCATGTATGAGCCTTACCATTCCGTGCCGAGGCTCCTGAGCAAGCCCCTCGCGCCTCGAGCATGACAATCGAGGGTGGAAAGTCATTATTCTCTAGGATATGATATGCTGTACTGACGCCCGCATAGCCAGAGCCGACCACTACAACGTCGCACTCCTGCGGGAGCTCTTCCGTCGACCTAAAAGTGTCGAGTTTGTGAAGCTCAGTGCGCCAAAATGGCGTGGTTGCATCTGCAACAGGATGCTGGCATGGAGGGGTGGTGGTAGCCATAGTTACAGACTCGATAGAGACAATGATAGTTGTTCAAGACAATAAAATGAAAGGAAAGGAAAGTCGCAAAGAATGCGCTTTGCTTTGGGCAAGGTTGTTAGGTTTCGGATTTGTCCGGGGCGGCGAGTCTTGGGCCGAGGGGAATCCCGAATCGTGCTATGTAGTAAGCCTAGGCGTAGTTAGCTGCTATCAGAAAAGATCACTGGAAATCAATATCGTTGATTATTCGGAATTCAACGTTAGATAAGATAAACGACTTCCTTGGTCTGGCCCAAGCTAGCAAGAAGCCGAAGCAACTAATCTTTAGGGTTGGGGTTACGCCCGTGGCATGATAAGCTCTTAGGGTTATTAACCCTATTAGCCCTAAACATATTCTTCGAGTATACGTTTTAATTATAGCCCCTATTCCAGACAATTCTGTAGGCAATAATAGGTGTGGCTGGCAATATCTCAAACAGAGATGTATGTCAATTTATTATAGATTAAGTCAAGGCCTTTAAAGAACTTCCCTTCGAGACCAACTTGCATGGATATCTAGTGGATATAGTAAAACATTCACACATAGAGTGTACATATGATTTATACATATGAAACTCCATAAGTTCATTGAACACTATCTCATATTCATGTTTCATTTATTTATTTACTCGAGGCCGCAATGATCTTGTCTGCCATTTCTACCAGAGAATCCGCCAACACATCAACCTCTCCAAAGACCTCTGTCGAAGGCTCCTTTTCATAAACCGAGCACCAAGCTGCTTTGAATCTACATGATATGTCAGCATGCGTCTTTGTCTTTTTGGTATGTGAATCAATGACTTACCCGCAATGCTTTGCGGCCGCGGTATCCCACATGTGCGCCGCAGCGAACCATTTCTCATCGGCGCCATCGAACTTGTCCAGGACATACTTGTATACCTCTGGAGCTGGCTTTGCGATACCAAGGGTGTCGCATGTGACGAAGTTGTCCGTGGGCAAGTCGATGCCAGCGCTGGCAAGATAGCTCTGCACACGAACGGCATCGCCAGTTGTGACGGCCCAGACGGTGAAACCTGCCTCTCGCAGGCGCGCCCAGCACTCTTGGACGCCAGGGCGGCCCCTCAGCTTGCGGTACTCGCCGACCATAAAGGCGGCGTCCTCATCGGTGGCAAACTTGCGTGGCTCCTCAATACCAGCCATATACAGAATGCGGTAGAACAGAGGCTGGAAGACGCTCCAGAAGGGCACGTAGCGGCCAGAACGGTCCAAGTAGCTGCACTCGCGCTCAGCAGCTTCCATCCATGCAAAACCGAATAGTCGCGGCTTGATTCCTTCTGCACGGAGTCGGTCGCCCATGCGAGCGTCGATGCCTTCGAAGAATGCCTCGTAGGACACGCAGGTCCCGACGACGTCGAAGACGACGTGCTTGCCTGTGTTCGCCATGGTGGTATAGTAGTGTTGTTGTTTGGGAGCACAAAAAAAGGGCAAAAGAGGGATTTTATTCTAGATTCTATCAACTCAACGAGCTCGGAGAATGGCAAATCGTAAATCCATGATGATATTAACGACCGATTGATTAGCGGAATTTTGCATGTCGGGAAGCCGACGACGCGCACATTTCCGGCTTTTGGAATTATTGCCTAAATCGGTACTAGTAGCTACCAGCAACGAAGCGTGCTTTATCGGGATGATGTAGATAAGGATGTTAGATACTAGATTCAAGTAGATGGCCGGTTAGTCAAGATAATTAGAATCTATAATTCTTACCATACGTAGTGTCTGCTATGTTTGATGTATGCATTCTGATTATCTATCTTGGCTCAGTAGGGTATACAAGTAGTGATGTGTAGGTACGCAACAGCTTATATCTTGATCTAAGGGAAATTTACGTACTTCGTGTTTGTTGGTATATGTAAGAAAGTCTCACTATATTCGCTCCTAGGTAGAGCGTATCAAAGAAGAAATTTAAAATACATATCTAGTTCTAAGGTTAGACATGAATGTTGACAATAGACAGCCCCCAGCATTTTCTTCCTCCCTGGTTGCTTAGCTAAATATCAACCGCCTGGCCTTGAGATACCAGGGAACATCTTTGCTTTGCACTTCCTCGACGTCTGGAACAATCTCTCTCCGACCAGTGACTAAATCAATCTCCATCAGGGGCACCATCTTTGTCTTCTTAATGATCTTCCATCCCACGAAGAGAACGATAAAAACGGCAATGACAATATAGTTTACGACAAAGTCGACAACATGAAACCCGTCAATAAAAACCGAGTAGCCCGCGATCAATGTGAGGAAGATATTTATGAAAACCACAAACCATGTGCCGTAGGGGTAGAACAGAGCTTTGTAGGGCAAATCTTCCACGCGGTTGCCCTGCGCGACCCAAGCCCTGCGAAACCGTATGTGTACGACACCAATGACGGCCCATGCAACGTACGTAGCTGATCCCGAAATGTCAACGAGATACGTGAACACTTCGCCCGGCCCGGCCTTGTAGTTCAGCATGGCTATGAGACCGAGGGCATTGCAGAAGACAAGAGAGTAGACCGGGGTGCCGTTCTTGGTTGTTTTAGCAAAGAACCTTGGCGCCCGTCCCTGAGAAGCCAGTGTGACAAGACTACGAGATGCAACGTAAAGTGCCGAGTTCATGGACGAAAATTGTGCCGTGATCCTTATCATCTAACGTTAGTCAAAGTCGAGACAGACCATGAAGCAGATAGGGAGGCATACATAACAACATTGACTACATTTCCAAGTTGGGGGGCTCCAGCATTTTGAAATGCAATAGTCCATGGAGACTTGCCAGATTTGGTAGCGGCAGTGAGGAGATCGGGACTGTTTGAAGGCACGAGAATGCCTGCGAAGAAGACAAGACCCCTGCATCAGATAGAATCTGTCAGCTAATTTGATTCAGCCAGCAGGGGAAGATAAAGGACGCACATAAAGATGATCAAGATCCGCCAAAACGTCTGTTTGATAGCCCTCGGGACATCTCTTTCTGGGTGCTTGCTTTCGGCAGCAGTGAGTGCGAGCATTTCAGTGCCTGAGAATCCACAGTTCATTAGCCATCCATACAATTTCAAAGACCCTTGCCACTACGGTAGAAATCATACCGCAATAATACACAGCCGCCAGCAGGAAGGATTGTCCAAAGCCGTTAATGCCATTAGCAAATGGGCCAGGGTCTTTCCAGTAGCGAAAACCGATGTAATCACCACCAATGGCTCCGGTATTCAGCAAGATGGCGCAGATGAATCCACCCATGATACAGAAAAGCTTCCAGCACGCAAAATAGAATTCCATTTCTCCCCAGACAACGATGCCTAGTAGCGTTGTAAACTGATAGAATGCCCACCAGATCAATATCCAGCCATACGAAGGCACGGCCGAGGTCCAATAACTCATGATAATCTGTTTTGTCAAGTCAGCAGGTGGGAGCTATACAAAGCCAGAATGTATGGACGCACGGAACTAGCATTAAAGTCACCTGCTCGAGAGTTAGTGATTCATATTGGTTTTAAACGAGAAGCAGACTAACGCACCAGCTATATTAGTTACCCAGAGATACCAGTAGTTATACCCAACACTGAAAGCCAGAGCAGGATCGACAAAGCGGCCGGCAAGTTCTATGAAAGCACCTGGAATGGGAAATAATGTCGCCATCTCTCCCACTGTTCAACCTCCAAGTTAGCGCGTGTCTCGCATCACGTAGGAAAGGCACCAACTGACAGCATTGCATGACAAAGTAGACATCGATTCCAACGACGAAGAAGCAAATCAACGCGCCCACTGGACCGCTGTAGGCGACTGCGAAACCCGTTCCATACCAGATACTAGCACCAACGACACCGCCGAAGCTGATCATGACCAGATGGCCTACATTGAAGAACGTTAGGAGCGGCGAACATGTCTTTTTCCCCCTTTCTCTTCAAACCCTGGAGGGGCACTCACGGCTCTCCAGGCCTCTCTGCAGGCCATTTTCTGATACATGAAAGTCAGCGGACTGCAAATCCTCTGTCAAACAGGGCCTGATTAGTCTCTTACCAATAACGTTGCCATTGCCTGCGACAGCGTAGGAAGCGCCTTCTTCCGACTCGCCAGAGGTGGCGGTCGTGTGCACGCCGTTTTTCAAGCTTTCCGATTGCAGAGACATGGCGAACGAGTCCGTTGCTGTTTCTGTCTTGAAAGGATGAAGTCCAGAATTTCATGGATCCGTCTACTTTTGTATACATACAGAACTCCGCACAGACTCCACACTCGACGGTATCTATTATCTACCACATGGCAATAAATAACGTATGTACGTAGACAGCAGATAACGCCTTGCGTTATCGCCTCCTTTTCAGAGAATTTGGTTATCTTATCCTCGTTGGCAGCGGGGGAAGTCTCAGTAAACTCCCGGAAATCAGCGAGTTATTGCGGGTCTGCACACGCAGGATTCCGCGCTCTTGATAGGAATTTGATTGGCACCAAAGTTGCCACCAAGTTTCAACAGTCGAGAATAAACCCTTCTGATTCACTGATTCAGTATTTTAAGCTCGTGCAGCTGATAACAACAGGTTTTAGCCTGAGTCAGTGAGTTAGTCTGCGATAGTCAACGAGGATTTCCGAAACCAGATTTTTGGCATACGGAGATTGAATGAAGGCGTCGGCGAACCTTTTAGAAATTACGTGGATTCGAAGGGATTTCATATGTCCAGCTAGGTTTGAACTAAGTTGATAACTAAGTTGCCGGCTATCATGGTTTCGTATCTCACAGCGCAATGCACTAGACAATCAAGATGCTCGAAAGTTTCCGGCAGTGTCCTCCGCTGATTGGTATGTATGCTTGTCAGCTAGGTATGACTATGCGATCACCGGACTATTCCATTCGTAACGTTGCGTGTGTTCTCGGCGGACCGTTCCATGCAAGCGTCGAATATGGCCTGATCGCGCACCTCGAAGGCTGCCTCAAAGTCCTTTGGAATGGCGCTCTGAGCCGTCGTATTACGGTTATAATCCACAAAGTGCAGGTAAGGATGCTTCGACGGATCGCTCGCCTGCTTGATTTTGAAAGAGACAATAAGGCGTAGAAAAATAGCGTATAAGATCCGGTTGGAGAAATTGACCGCAGTACACATGCGTGATCCAGCACCATACGCAAATTGGTGCGGAGGAGGTATTTTGTTTCTCATGCCTTTCTCTTCCTTCTCGTTTTCCAACCACCTTTCGGGGCGGAAGACATGCGCATCAGGGCCGTACGTAGCTGGGTCTGCTCCTGGATTAGTGCTTTTCTCCTTTTTGTGAAGGGGTTTGGTTACTTACCATGGTTAGCCGCCTGGCAGTTGACCAAGATCATAACACCTTTGGGAACCTTGGTTCCGTTTCTCCATTCGAAGTCCTGGTATGTCTGACGCGGAGGTAGCAAATGTAGGGGAGGGTAATATCGCAATGTTTCCTTAACAAACGCAGCAGTATACTTGGACTTCTCCTCGTCGACTGCTATCTCAAAGGCAGCCTCGACAGAACCGTATGACTCCACGATATCTTGAAACGCTTTTTGCTGTGCTGATTGACCCTCGGGACTGGCGAGAAATGCTATACCAGCGATTGCAGTTGCAAATACGGTTTCGAATCCGCCAGACATGAGACCTCCAAGAATCGTACGGACGTCGACTGAGTTTGGTTAGAAACCGGACTCGTGAGTAAAAAATAATCAATGGTAACGATGCAACATACGCTTGGTTAACTTCTCCTCGGTATCCATCAGCAGCCCGGAAGCAACACAGCTAGTGACCTTTCCAGAGGCAATATTCTCCTTAACTTCTTCAAGCAATTCAGCAAGCCATTTGTCTCTTCGGTCTCTGACTTCCGTGGCCAATCCCTTTCGCTTTTTGTCTTGCAAAAAGCTCAAGTATCTAAGATATGGGATATAATCTTGGGCGTTTGAATTGGTGGAGCGAAAGCTTAAAATATTCAGTAAGTACAGTTAGTACCATTAGGCATTAGAAAAATGTATGGTTAGGAAAGCCGCGCATACCTTGAAATTATTGAAGCATCGCTGAGAATGCTTAGGAGAAGAGGATCATTGGCGTTTTCAAAGCGCCTTCCATAGCAGAACATGAGAACGACATTCAGAGACAGCATCTTTTGATAGATGTGAGGCATGATTTGTTTAGAGCCTCCTTTGCCGTCACGGAAAATGGCCTTGACCATTTCCGATGTTTCGAGATCGAGCATACCGGCAAGTCTCTTAATAGCGGGTGCTGTTGTCAAGGAGCCTACAACTCGACGCTGCTTTTTGGTTCTCTCATTCCAGGGGTTTGTGCCGATTGTAGCCGCTAAAACCTCTTGATTAGGAAAAAAAATAACATAAACTCACGTCGATTTTCTTGCCAACTCACCGGAAGTCTTAGATACTATCCCGTGGAACGTGTAGAACAGAGGTCTATCGACGGTAGAAGCTTGGTTGGTAACGATCCATTCTCGTGCCACTTGGAACCCATTCAGTACAACGACGCGCCTGTTTCCAAACCGTACTTGGAATATGGGCCATCCATATTTCTCCGCCCATTTTTGGGCAGTGGTAGCATGGTCATTCCCAAGCTGATAAAGATGTCCATGGAGGAGGGACGCTCCTGGTATTTCCGGGATGCCTCGGATAGCAGCGAAATCGACGTAGAAATAGCGCAAGTAGACGAAAAGTACCACGCTCAATAGGATAATTGATATCAGAACTGCCAATTGTAGGTCGAAAGCTGTAGGCAGAAGTGCCACAGAGACGACCATGGTGAAAATGACGATTGCACTCTGTCTAGGAGTTCACTGCAGCAACAATTGCAAGAGATCACTTAAATCTCGAATCAAGATAACCCTTCAAGATAATAATTATTGCCCGGGGCTATCAGCTCTGATAAGCAAGTTCCTAGCGTTAGGGCTTTTTCTCGGTGGGGTAGGTAAGCGGAGATGTGAGAAGCAGAAGCTTGGAGCAGCGGGCATTTCCGATAGGACACTTCATACTTCGAAGTGATAAATCAAAGAAAACCGTGAAACGCTTCCTGTCTACAGTATGCAAGGCACTTACACAGCTAGGAAGAAATTGATCCACTAGGGTATTGCTCGCGCAAGTTGCCGAAAGATTTCAAAGTAATCTCTTCCTCCCCGCCACAACGGAGACGTGAAAGTCAGGACTTCAGAGCACTTGAGCAAGGACCCGAAACATGTTTCAGATCCCGGCCAATGGGTCGCGATGGCAGTTGATAAAACGCATGCTGCCATGAATGCCCTTGAAGCTGCGAACATAGGCGGGATAAAGACATCCTGGGAGGTCACTAGCATGTGAACGGCGGCGATCAAGGATGTTGCTTCACGAAGAACTCGACGATGCAGGCCCGTTTCATCGTCTACGGTGCTTGCCGGGAAAGACAAACAGGAATCACAGGGAGCATGATCAACCAAGAAAGGATGGAGCAGGAGCCAAATTTCGTGAGTCACGGGATCCATGGTAGTCGTAGTAGTAGACAATGTCTCGAGAATTTGCAGAAATGAAAGGCCAGTAGTATTGGACAGCGGGCATTCGCCATCGTCAGGCAGCTTGGAGTTTGCCCCAAAATAATCACGTATGATCTGCCAGTAACTGTTGTACGCAAAATCACTACTGGACTCCCAGGTGGATGTGCTGGGTCTCAACATCGGAGTGCGCTGCGACAAGACGCTCAGTGGCCTATTTTATAATTAGTCTTTAAGCGCATAGATATGATGATAATCAAGAGAAGGAGACAGTGGCTGTGCCTACCTCTCAATGTTTATGAGCACAGATAAAAGCCTCCGGCGAGTCTCCGTATTCAGTTTACTACGAGCGGGATTTCTCTCGTCATCAGAGACTTCCACGGGATCCTCGTCAACTCTATGCCATCCCAGTTGAAAGCAGATTCGTGTGGCCGTGGATAGAAACTCCCATATAAGGCCTCTTTCTGGGTCGGCAAGTTCATACACGATGAACATGATCAGGATAAAAACCGAATAGTCATCTCGCCTCTCTATCAAAGGCTGAGCAAGATCGCCAGCCCAGTCACGGCAGGCGGTGGCAAGGGCCTTCCAACTTGGGATTTGGTAGCTCTTGTGTACGGCGGCGATGGCACAGGCAAGAAGAACTGCACAACGATTGTCTTCATTAAGCTGCTTCAAGTCGGTCTCCACGCCCTCCCCGTACTCGATGATTCTAGTTGGATATGTGGGTTCGATGCATTTAGCATAGTAAGTGAGAAGCAATCGCACTATACTTGGCGAGACGCTGTTTCTGTCACATTTGACTTTAACTGCAGCCGGTAGTCGCTCATGCTCCGAAATGCTGCTCGCTGGAGACGACTCTATTTGTACTCCGAGCCGCTGCAGCTTTGCGATCGTGACATTTCCAAGGACCACCGGCGGGGATGGACCCAAAAATAGATACTGGTGAGTTCGATAAGGAACAATATAATTGAAGGTGTCAAGATACGGCGTGGTTGATGACACGGCGTTCACCGCTGACCTCTCTGCATGCGATTGATGCATGGAAACAAGCGCCGAGAGCTCATCAATCTTGTCGTAGAGACTCTTGATATGGCTTCTGGGGATATTCTCCTTGAGAACTTCATCGTAGTAAGTACATGGCAGGCTTGACTTGTAGCAGCTCATGCACGATGGAAGGCGCGCATCGCACTAATGTATGCAACTAGGTAAGCTATGAATTCTTCTTTGTCTAGAGGTACTCCCTCTCACCTTGATACGCCGAGAACGGCAGCGCGCGCATGTTTTAAGCATAGCGCCTACAGGATGGCTAGCGATAGCTTGAAGCTGTAGAAAACGACGTAGACTGGAGAGGCGTGGATTTTCCCCGTTATCTAGACTGGTCAATTGGCGGTAAATTAGTCAGCCAGGTCAGGATTTTATGAAAATATGTTATTGACTAGCAAATAACATATCTTGCCTATATCCTGTTTTGTAAGCAGAGCGTAGCGTGAAGTAATTAATTGGTGCATTGAGACGAGGAAGATCCATGGATGCTTCGGTTTGCGTTTGATAGGGTGGCATGGGCGGTGGCAGAATAAACACACTAACTATATACAGAGAAGTTCCCGCAGTGACATGGAGATCTCCACACCGAACATAATTTCGAAATTCTATCTTAATATTCCGGTTAAAGCCTTTCCCGCTCAAAGACGGCCTCACGATCGTACCCATAGTGGGTGGTCTTCTTTCTTACTCGCATATTGCAGTTGTTACGACTTACTTATAATCAAATCTCAGGGTAAGCTCTATTTACTACCACTCGGCCTCAGCGTGTCTCATAACAGGTTACTTCTACTCGCAACCACTATATATATCCATTGATACCCATGCGTACAGGACTTGTCTCTTACAGCTAACCTTGGTTTGAGAGACAAATTTGGATTGTAGACATTCGGGAGTGTAATAGCAGCCACCGTTAAGGTGGCTGATTTCATATTAAATCAACATCCAACCAACAAGGGTTCAAGGGGGACAAGGAAGCGTTGTCATCCCAGCCAGTGAATGGAGCCATTGTTGGGTCAAATGGGAGTGAGAACCAATCATCAATACTTCTGTCCCAGGGGGTTGTATTTGCTATTCCTGCAGTAACAGGGTCAAGACCGACGTCTTCCATCGGCTGAGCATCGCTGGGACGAAATTGCCGGTAGCTAAATGGATCTTCACTATGAGATAAATGAGAACCTGTATAAAAAGTCGACTCGGGCTGGTGTGGCTGAAGAGATGAACTTGAAAGCCATCTTGTATTATTGTATTCTCTCTCAAAGAGCTTGAATGAATCCCTGCCCTCTTCGTAAGACCGAGAATCGTGTATTCTCCTCGCCGACAATACCGTTGACGATTTGAACCTCTTCCGGAAACGATCAACTAGTATTTTGAGGAGCTCTCCATATTGTGCAGCGAGATGTATATCATCCAAATTGCTATTCTGCAAGACCAAAACGGCCAAGTCCAGAATTTTTAAAGATTCTGTCAATTTGATTTTCCTGACTCCGAGCCCAAGAGTTTTGAGGAGAAAGATCGACGCGCTTATCATTCGTGAAAAAAGCGGATAGGGGCGTAGTGTAAATTGTTTCTTTTATCCCCCTTGTCCTTTCCTATGATTGTCTCTATGATATGGCAGCATCCGTCAATAACATCTTCCACTAAGCCATATTCGTACTCTGATTGGAATGGTGTTCGGAATTCCGAATTAGTATTTTGAAACAACTGAGGCCGGGTGTGGCGTGTGATGGCTCGCTGCATTCCGGTTGAATTGATCAGGACACGGAAGTGCTGGTACTCAATGGATATGACATCTCCATAGGCAGAACCTAGATGAACAATTTTTAGTCGGGTGTTCTGTTTCTTTTTTGCCATAGATGTTTTTGCATGGCATCCGAAACCTAGGAAATTGTCAAGAGAGTAAAACTTACTATCGAAATCAACGTTGGTATACCACCGTGAAAGTACTTCTTGTTGTTCCTTGAGGCACATTTGGAACTCTCTTTCAGCGTCTGTGGTTATAAGAGGAAACAAGCTGTCCATGGCAGTCTTTGTCAGTTTTGTCAACTCGACCCAGTAGTTCATGAACGACTGCCACTTCTGATCAATCCCCGAGGCGAGACTTTGGTTAGCCTCTGATATTGAAACAGGATTGTCAACTGGGCACATGAATGGCATGCATCCTAGCCTAGAAGACACCAAATTTATGAAACAGAACAGAAGCTGCGGGAGTCTCTCGTGACGAACTTTTATGTGCTCGGTATATGTTTCAGCGTCTGGTTTTACAACTTCAAGAGCGGATATAAGTTTGGCTACACAAGCAGTCCTTTTGTCAAATATTCCCACTTCATGTGATAGCGCCAGTGCAGCGCTTAATACCGTCCAGGACATTTGCTCGGATCTCTTTGTCGGCTCGATAACATCTCTCCTCCAGCGCTCCAGAGCAGGAATCTCATGTGTTAGGGGCGGATCCCGCATATCGGACATCGTCAGTAATACGTCTGAATCCCAGCCATCGCTATCCGGCGGGAAGTGTACTGAGAGGGGATACCAATCAACAATCAATAACAGAGCCTCAATAGTCCCGACATTTCTCGTCTTTGCTTTTGATACTTTCTCCTGGCCCAGCATTAAGCGCAGTAGCAGGTGTTGACGATGTTGCCACAACCTATGGTGAATAAAGAGGGCACGAGTTTTACCTCCAGATCCTGGAAACACATGGTAGCGAGACGATATGGCAAGGATAGTGCAGCACAGCATAGGCTCCTGTGCAACCAGCCAATAAAGAATGCAGATGATGGGGAGCACTCGACGGTCAAACTGTGATACAGAGTTAACTTATCAGCATAATATCACAACGCACTTGGGCATGCGAGAAGACCGGAGTAGAGCCTACCTTCATGCATACGTAAGAAGTCCGTGTATGCAAGGCGCGACAGGTGTCTCCTCGTCTATCTTACTAGATCTATGTTCCACATGTTGGATTTCGGCCTCTGGCTGCGGGTTCTTGGTGTCTGTCATGGTAGGGCAATAGGGGTAAACAAAAGTTGGTGTAAATGATCCGGCTGGCCATTTCGTCCGTATATATATTTCTCCAGAAACTAATAGAAAGTGCACCGTGTCGTATCCTGGGTATGAATGCTCTGTTGTGGGCATGTCCTACCCCATGGGGTAGTTAGGGGTCCGTGGCAACAGAAAATGCCATTATCCGCATCGTCACGATATCCGACTTAATGCATGCTAGCTCACTGGCCCATTTTCCATGTCTCTGAACTTTACGTGTTCGTATTATAGATATCCTACCCCATGGGGTAGTAAGTTTTTGCTAGGGGTCCGTGGCAAGTGGGAAATGCCATTCATCCGCGCTACATAAGGGAAAATGGCATTATCCGTGTCGAATATCCGCACTGCTGTGTTGGAATGAATATATTTAAAAAATCGGGCGAGTACATATACCCAAGCATGCATGTAATATATGGGAAAGTTTTCTCATTGAAGAATTGAGATTGCATCCATAGTCCCTCGCTCTTCGTCTCTTCATCTACATCCACCGAATTTCAAAGCTTTGCCAACTTTTCAATTCACCATGGCAACTCCTAATAACATGCCGTATCCCTTCAAATTCGAGAGCACGGGTTACAATGATATTGAAGCGAGCAATGGTACGACTCGCGACGTAACGTTGACTCTCAACAATGTTAGAGGAAAGATTCCCTCGCTCCAGGCATCCCGTCTTCGATCCATGATGCTGGAGGAACACCATGACCCATCCAATATCCTAGCACACTGCTGCTCCTACGATGGATTGTCATCACGTCTTGTGGAAGAAGCCGGTTTCCCGATGGTCTTCCTTGCCGGTTACCCTGTAGCAAGTTCGTACGGTCTTCCGGACACAGGATACATTGCCATGGAGGAGATGTGCCACAAAATCCAAGAGTCTGTACGTCAAGTTACAGTTCCTGTAATGGCGGATGGCGATACTGGATATGGAAGTCCAATGAATGTGAGGCGTACCGTCGAATGTTATGCAGCAGCCGGAGCAGCCGGAGTGATGATCGAGGACCAAACATGGCCAAAGCGTAGGTTTATCATGCATATAACGCTTGTAACCAGATAGAAAGGGAACTCACTGATTGACGACTTTTACCTTTGCAGGTTGCGGACACACTAAAGGGAAGTCAGTTGTGTCACGAGGTGAAGCATTTGCTCGAATCCAAGCCGCATGCGATGCCCGTGATGAAGGGAGAGATATCTTTGTCCTCGCTCGAACAGACGCTCTTATACTCGGATGGGAAGAAGCAATAACTCGAGCCAAGGAATTCAAGCGCATTGGAGTTGACGCAGTCTTTGTTGAAGCTCTTCCAGACCGTGAAGCAATGAAAGCTTGTGTCCAAGAACTCGGCATTCCCACGTTTGCAAACATTATTGAAGGTGGAAAGACAGAAAATCTGTCCACCAAGGACTTGGCAAAGCTCGGCTTTTGTGCCGTTGCATACCCCTGGACTCTTGTTGCAGCGAAGCTCAAGAGTATACGGGAAGCATTAGAGAGTCTGAGCCTTTGCATGGCTGCATTGGCGGTGACGACAAGCTTCAGCTCGAGCAACAAAGGGGCAAACTTGCCTGGGCAACATTCATATTTTTATTCAATCTCTTTTATCCTATCGGCTTCTTGGGAGGAAACTTCCTATACTGCACGGAGGTAGCGCCCATTCAACTTCGAACAGCCATGAACTCGGTATCCACTGTGAACCACTGGCTATGGAACTTCGTGGTCGTCATGATTACCCCAGTAGTATTGAATACAATCGGTTACCGCTATTAAATAATGTATGCAATTATCTCGGCTTGCATTCCCATTGCCGTTGGCCTCTTCTATCCCGAGACTATGGGTCGGAATCTAGAAATGATCAACCACGTATTTCGTGATGCTTCCTCGCCCTGGACGATTGTGGCCATGGCTAAAAACGTGCCCAAGGGGGATCTCACCAAAAACGACGTGTTTGAGCAGAGTAATGAAAAGCAAGGCGTTTCTTTTGAACAGAGAGAAAATGCCTAGTTGCCTTTCTATAGTATTATTGGCTTGGTTATCACATGCCGTCTACCTAGGTATTTTACGTTCTCCTCATGTATATAGGTTGGCGCGTCCAGAACAGGTTTATAAACGCCACTTATCATTGTACAATGTATTGATTGATATAAAAGAACTGCACGAAAAAGGGCGCATTGAATTCTTGCTCGAGGCTATAAGACTTGCTTACTGCGTGAAGTCTGGGGCTACCACAGACTGTCGCATTTCCGAGTTACTTGTCCCTCTCGCTTTTGTCGGCTAGGCCACTCACTCTGCACTTGAAAGTATAGATCAAATTTTGTACTGGCGAGAATGGCAGCTTTGTCACCGTCTCCTGTCTCGGACATCTGTGATTGGCGGGGCAAGGCTTTATACTGGTTTGGGTCGATTATCGATTCACATCCTGTACTAACTTCAAGTATATGTTGCTTTCCTACATCCCTGGCAATGCTTTCACGTGGTGGTGGTCGTGGTCGTGATGTTGAGGGCAGATGCCTCAGAGTGTCATTGCTATAACGAAGGTCTCCTCGATGGTTCGGTAGGGTGCCTGTGGAGAAGGTGGTCGGTTGACTTACTTCTGGTGCTTGTGGTAAGGCTCCAGTTTCAAAGTTGAATGTCTTCATCCTCTTCGCAGCATTATTCGTCGCCACCCGTTCCATTGAGATGTTGTCGGTTGATATTGGGGAGAACTGAGTCCATGAGTTCTCAGAGCTCTGTTGTATGGTGTAGTTCTCGTCTTTAGCCTTCCACCAGGTTTTAATGTCAGATGAATTCCCATCCCGGAGAGGTAGTCTGGTCCATTCTTCCATGCGTGCCTGTTTCCCTTGCCTACTTTCATTTCCGGGCTTCATCGACGCCTTGGCTAAGGTCAGTTCGTCATGACCGAGCGAGTATAGTGTTGCTAATGCTTCAAATAAGGCCGTTTCGGTGTCTGCCAGTCGCTGTTCAAGCTGAGTGGGATAGCCCCTCTGGGCGTTGGAAGGAGCGATGTTTACAATCCAGCGAGTATGGTATTTGGGGACCTAACATATGATATGATCCCTGACCATGTCTCTTTCTCAAACTTGAATGGGCTTTCGATGAATGAAGGCTGGACTGTAGCCGATGCGCCATGGCTCATTCACGGCGACTTTGGCGTTTTATGACGCAACGTAGTACATGTTATATGATACACGGCAGTTCACCAGGAGTATTCCAGGGCTTATGAATGATATATTGTGACGACTAGTACGTAAGAACATGGGGTGGATGTTTTTCCCAATACTCTCCTAAATATTTGATAAAAATAAAATCATATAATAAACACTGTACGACTCTTATTTCTTCGCCAGCTTCTGGATTTCTGCAACAACTGCCGCTGTGGCTTCCTTGGTAGTGGCTTTGCCCCCCCAGATCCTTGGTCAAAACACCCTGCTCGCAAACATTCTCAACGGCTTCGAGTAGTTGTTTCGCTGCGTCGGTTTCACCCAACCAGTTGAGCATTTCCACTCCTGTCCAGAAGGTTCCGACGGGGTTGGCAATACCAAGGCCTGTGATATCGAAGGCGGAGCCATGGATAGGCTCGAACATGCTAGGGTTTTGGCGTGTAGGATCCAAATTTGAGGTTGGAGCAATACCAATGGAACCAGCCAAAGCCGCCGCAAGGTCTGAGAGAATGTCGGCATGCTACGTGAAATTAGTATCTGCGTTGCTTTTCTTTTGAATTGCTCGGGTCCAACAGGGGGATGATCATTTTTCATGCATACCAGGTTAGTTGCCACAATAGTGTCAAGGCTCTCTGGTTTGAGAACCATACGTGTGGTCATGGCATCGACAAGCATCTTGTCAACAGTCACATCAGGGAAATCTTGCGACACCTCCTTGGCAACCTCATCCCAGATCACCATGCCATTACGCTGGGTATTGCTCTTTGTCACCACTGTCAGCAGTTTGCGAGGTCTCTTTTGAGCTGTCTCAAAGGCAAAACGCATAATGCGCTCAATGCCATGGCGGGAGAAGATGGCGGTCTCAGTACCAATCTCCCAGGGACGACCCTGGTGCGAACGACCACCCTGGCCAGCGTACTCACCCTCGCTGTTTTCGCGGATGATGACCCAATCAAGATCCCCAGTGGTGCGGTTGCGTAGAGGGGACTCGGTACCACGGAAGATCTTCCTAGGTCTCACGTTGGCATATTGCTGAAGAGGCTGGCAGAGGGCCAGTCGAAGACCCCATTGTGAGATGTGGTCCGGAACATCTGCCTCGGGATATAAATAAGCTTCTATACCACCCCTATATTTTTCTCCTACCAAGGTTCAGAAGGTCATAATGTATTGTACTTACCAGGAGCATCCACAGCCCCAAACAGGATAGCGTCGTGCTTTTTTAATTGATCCAAGCCGCCATCGGGGATGTATTTGCAGGTCTTCTTGTATGAGTCGGAGCTCCAGTCATAGTGCGTAAAGCCAAGTTGGAAAGTCTTGAGGGTATCAGCCAACGCATTGAGCACTGCAATACCTGCATCAATGACTTCCGGGCCGATTCCGTCGGCGGGGGTGGAAGCAATGCTGTAGCTGGGGATAGCGGAAGCTAGGGCGGGCGACATGTTAGCGGACGAAGGCCTATTTATTCTGTGAGCTAATCGGGATTAAGTGCTGAACATGACTAGAGCTTTATAGATTTGCAATCTTGGCGTAAGATATACATCAGAGTGAGGGGTTCTTTGGGTCGTTTGGGTCGTCGGTTATGGCGGAGGAGCAAACCTCCGTCGTGGGCAAAGATAACTGTTCTTCTCCATTCAGAGGCCGTAGCACAAATGGGGATTAGAACGCATATCTATTGCCGAGTTTCCTCCAGGCCATGGCATAGCACAGATACACCACGGCCAACTGCTACCATGATTGCACAAGAGAGTCTGGACGGCCTACTAGGACACGTCCTTCCACACATCCCCCGGCATGTCGACCGGTTAGAAAGGCAGAAGCCGTTCCTACTAGCCCTCACTGGCCTGCAGGGGAGTGGCAAGACAACATGGACGTCAGGTATTGTGCGAACGTTGAATGAAAAATACAAAGTCAGGACTATTGGTGTGTCGCTAGACGACTTCTACCTAGACCATGACGGTCTAGTGCGAGTTCGATTGGAAAATCCAAGCAATAAGTTGCTACGAGTGCGAGGACAGCCAGAGACTCACAATACAGCCCTAGCAGTGGAATTCCTTCGCAGCCTTGTTCCGACGACCGCGTCCCCTCACGAAGTCTTCATTCCGGAGTTTGACAAAAGCAGATTCAATGGCGAGGGCGGTCGTACTCCTAGAGATCAGTGGAATAAAGTCACAGTATCTACGGCGTCTACCATCGATGTCGTCGTTTTGGAAGGCTGGTGTTTCGGATTCCAGCCACTCAGTGAGTCGGCAATCGAGGAAAAGTGGAAGAAGGCTAAGTATGGGCAGAGTCCTTCTGATGATGATGATGGAGAATTCCGACCAGAACGCTGCAGACCCATTCACTCTCTAGTTACATTGAGATCAATCGCAACTTGAAAACATACTGCGATGTGTTCATGGGTCCGCAGCATGTGGACTTCCTGGTCCATCTTGACACGGACGACCTGATGAATGTGTATCAATGGAGGTTAGACCAGGAACATGCCCTTTACAAGAGCAAGAATAAGGTGAATGTCGGATGACCAAGTAATTGAATTTATCAAGTGTTATATGCCAGCGTACGAGCTGTATCTGGATGCTTTGCGCCAGGGATTCTTCAGCAGTCTGCCGGGGGATGCGCGGGCACAAAAGGAGCACAAAAGGGTTACAGTATTCTAGGGAGAGATAGGAACATGACGAGATGCCCCAGGCATCTCTATCTCGCTTAGTAGGCCAGCGCGGCCTGGCGGTGGCCTGATTAGGCACCGCCTCGCACACATCTTCTTGTGCGCTGCTCCGAGCGCGTTCTTCCTTCCTAGATATCTCACCAATATGAGCATATTGAGCTTGATCGGCCTGCTGTTAGAACATAGTCGGAATGGTCGCTTGTAGCTAGGTCATATAAACTGACAACGGGCCGATCAAGCTCATATAGAGCGTAGATACCTTCTAGGCATACGAGGCAAAAAACAGCCAAGCAGCCAACATGACAATCAGCAAGCCCAAAACAAAAGACCGCAAAACCTGAACCCCTTTTGCCTATATAAAATAGCTCTTGCGGTGTTGACGTTAGATGAGGCGGTGTGAGAGATGGCAGAATAAGTACACTAACGGAATACAGAGTAGTTCCCGCAGCGTCCCGGACAGCCCCACACCACACGTAATAGCAGAAATTTTAATAATCTTCCATCTCAGAATTTTTTAAAGTTGCCCTACCCGTGCCACTAACATTTGGGTGAAATTTACGTTTGGGTGTAGCTCACCAACAGTGCAGAGCACTGTCGGTTAGCGTTGGCACGGGTATGTATATACTATATTCATTTCCATCATCCGTTTTGAAGGATTCCGGTAAAAGCCTTTCCCGCTCAGAAAGAATTCAAATTGCTCTCATGTTCATAGCCGTGTGCTAGTGCTTACCTAGGTAGTCAGTAAGTCTTAGTCCAGACACTCTCAGCTAGTTAGTTAAGTGAGTCAGCTTACCTCATAATAATAGGCTTATAACTAAACTCTTCATTTACACTTTACTCCATCAAGTAGTTACGTGTCAACCAATACGTATTTACATAATGCTGTGGCTCCAGCAATGCTAGTCTAGCATGTGGATGGATTTTTCTCGCTTATGTACTACCTGTTCATCTATTTCAGGTACCTAGGTACGAGGTACTGAAGCTATCCACCTGCCCAGACATGTTACAACGCTCGGATATATAGCTGATGCCCCCGTCTTTATATGATTGGATATACATACATATGTACTCTCATTGACCTAATTTGGTTATTCTAGTGCTTACTAAGCTTAGCCCATGCTAACTTAAGCATCTAGCCTAGTGACTACTACTATACCAGAGACCTAGGTACGATATATATTAATGAATTTGGATATAGAGCAAACGAACCAACAGCATGGTAGCCTGTGACTCTAAGTGGGCTTTGTCAAGGGACTTGGCCGCAATAATTACACCAGCTTGGTGGAGGTGAAAGTACGCAGTTCATTGATAACTTCGAATAGCCTGCTTTTAAACAGTCAGTACTCCACCAGACTATCGCAACTTCTTCGTTTAATCTTCAGCTTTGGAGACTGCAGAGTAACGATCGGAATCCCACCTTCTGCAATGGTTCTAGTTCCAAAAAAAAAAGAGGGAATATATAAACCTCCCAGAGACCGCTCTCACCTGAGCAACATCAAGCAGATCGGCCAAAGCACAAGATGTGGCTATTCACACCAAGGCATTGGCTTACCTTGAGCACCATGCTCGGGGTGGCTCCCTTGGCTGCAGGATCGGGTTTCCAGTCACAGTTACAGTCATGCCCCCAAGCTTGCTCGATTGTAGGCCAATCGTCAAGAAACTGGACAGTCTACCATTCCCTTGATCGTCTGCAATATTGCAACGAGGCCGTTCTTTTTGACTTCAATATCTTCAATCCTCTAGACAACCCGAAAACGCACACCACCATCCGAGCGTGTACCGTTGATACTATTTCCGGCTCTAATCAAAGTTCACCGGAGTGTGCCTCTGCAACCTCCGTTCCTGCGAGCTTACAATTGGCATCTTGGGGTACAATTACATCGGACTCGCCGCTAGTCTCTTCTATTACTGAGGCAACCAAAGCACTTCAAATTCAGCTTGCCAATCGCGATGCTTGCGATAACAACCCCACGGTTCTATTTGCCAGTCATGAGGATGTTATCCTTGGATTGTACGCGGATAGCAACACTGAGAGTGCCGCTGCCGCTGATACTCTCGTCAAGTCCATCATTGGCCAGAGCGAGCAATCAGGTGTTGGTAATGCACTCGCCGCTCAGGTCTGCGGTGCTAGCCAGAACGGCTCATACACAATGGGTCTAATGGTGAGCACCACGAGTGACTATCAATTGTTCCAAAACGCAATACAAAGCTGGGCAAATGCCACGTGTGTTGAGGGCTACGACAGCGCTACGTCTAGTAATACCACTGTCTCTCAAGTACTGACAACCATATACACACCTGCCTTTGACAAGCGAGACGATACCTGCTCTTACATACTCGTCGTCTCAGGAGACTCTTGCAGCAGCCTGGCTTCCAAGTGTGGCATCACGGCCGATGAATTCTACGAGTATAACCCTAACTCCACTCTCTGTTCAACTCTAGCTGTTGGGGAGCCCGTGTGCTGTTCGGCAGGATCTTTACCCGATCTCTCCCCTCAGCCTTCTGCTGACGGTGAGTGCTATAATTATACCGTCCAGAGCGGAGATTATTGCAGCCTTCTCGCCGACGAGTACTATATCACTGTTGATGATATCGAGGAATACAATGCGGAGACTTGGGGCTGGATGGGTTGCAGTGACCTGCAGCTGGGTGCTAATATCTGTCTGAGTACTGGCTATCCCCCCATGCCAGCTGTCGTTTCCACCGCTGAATGCGGGCCACAAATGCCAGGGACAACACGTCCGAGCAACTGGACTGATATTAGCTTGGAAAACCCCTGTCCGCTGAATGCGTGTGTAAGTTGTCTATTCCAAGTCTTTCTTCCTCCCACCTCCCAGCGCCTACCTAATACTGAACTCCTCGCAGTGTGATATATGGGGCGAATGCGGTATTACACCAGAATTTTGTACTGTGTCTGAATCGGCAACCGGTGCTCCTGGAACAGCAGCCGAGGGAAGCAATGGCTGTATTTCCAATTGCGGAATATCCATCGTGAACAACGACGAAGCGCCAACTGAATTCATGAGCGTCGGCTATTTTGAAGCATACGGTGTTGAGCGCCCTTGTCTCGTAATGGATGCCAGTCAGATTCCCAGTGAATATTCTCACGTGCATTTTGCCTTTGGCCAGATTACCGACGAGTTCGAGGTAGACCTCTCGGATTCCATGGACCAATTCGAGGTGTTCGTCAATCAAACATATTACAAGCGCGTCCTTACTTTTGGCGGCTGGGCTTTTTCCACAGAGTTTGTTTCCACATATTCCAGTTGGCATGCCTATGCAACACCACTGACATTTTAACAGCTCGGATACATATGATATTTTCAGAGAAGGTGTCACCGAAGCAAACAGACTCACATTTGCGCAGAATGTTGCCTCCTTTGTTGAGCAGTATGATTTGGATGGCGTTGACTTTGATTGGGAGTATCCTGGTGAGCCAGATATTCCTGGCATTCCTGCAGGAAGTTCTTCGGATGGTCCAAACTATCTTGCCTTCTTGCAGACTCTTCGCTCCATATTGCCATTGGATAAGACAATTTCCATCGCTGCTCCTGCATCATACTGGTATCTCCAACACTTTCCTATTGCCAATATGTCCACTGTCTTGGATTACATTGTCTTCATGACTTATGATCTCCATGGACAGTGGGACTACGGCAATTCATATGTGAACCCTGGATGCCCGACTGGGAACTGTCTGCGTTCCCACGTCAACTTGACTGAGACAGAATATGCGCTGTCTATGATCACTAAAGCTGGAGTTCCTGCTAACAAGGTTGTGACCGGCATAGCGAGCTATGGCCGCAGTTTTGGTATGGTAGACCCTAGCTGTACGGGTCCTGAATGTCTTTTCACCGGGCCGGAGTCCACAGCTACGCCTGGGGAATGTACGCAAACAGCGGGCTACATTGCTCAAGCTGAATTGCATCAGTATCTCGATTCTACAGCTGGCACTCTTACTCGTCGGGAAGTTACGAGTTGGCATGATAACAGCAGCGACTCGGATATGATGACATACGGAAATGATACATGGGTTGCCTATATGACTGACGATACAAAGGCGTCAAGGATTGACTTGTATGCAGGCTACAACCTTGGAGGAACGGTTGATTGGGCTATGGATCTCACCAACTTTGTCGAGAACGTGACCGAAGTCTTATCCAGTGAAAACATCACACTTCTAGAGGACGACTTCACGGCTGCGCTCGCTCTTAGTGGTTACAATATCTCTGAGTTTACAACCTACAACTTGTCTGATCTTGCGACCCGGCTTATTGGCTGGGATGATTGTAGCAAGCAATGGGGGTCTGACCCTGCTCAGATATATTCTGGCTGGCAGCAGTCATGGAAACTCATGAACCTCATTTACAGTACCGGCATAAACTTCAACGAGGCCGCTGCTGTAGAGTATCTTGGAGCCCCAGCTCTAATTGAGGACCAAATGAGTGCCTTCAAAACGATTTTTGAAAATATAGCTACCATACAGCCTGGTTACTTTTTCAACCCTTTTCGTTGGAGACTTGCTGTACGTTGCGACGATTTTAAGAATCTTTGCCGGTGTGGTAGCGGTGGCAAAGTGAAGGCATACACTACCAACAAAGATCCAGATTACGACACTGCAAGTATAAACTTCTGTCCAGCATACTTTGTAACACCCACGCTGGACCAAGTTATCGCGGACAACGCGAACAAGGGGTATGGGTTAAATGTCTACGCCAATCTCGACTCGTACACCCCCAACCAAGGCAAGACGTGGTTTCATGAACTGTTGCATATCGACTGGGTGACCAAGGCTGAATCGTACGGTAGTAATCGTCATGTTACCGACATCAAGATGCAATTTGACCTCCCCGAACCCGGCCAGAAGGCTACGTTGATAGGGGCGTATGGGCCGAGGGCGTGCAAGGCACTGTCGCGCTTTGGCGAGCAACCGGGCAGCTGGACCATTCGCAATGCCGACAGCATGTCTTTGTATGCCCTGGCCAGGTACGTACAGAATGCTCTAGGTAACATTTATCCACATCTGCCATTGGCCCCAAGGGTCCCTATCCTCGCGTCTCCCAAGGAGTTCAATGCCGCAGACCTTTTCGCTTTCACGTCCAATGGAACCCTCGAGCTCCCTGCCAATATGACCCTTGACGACGACCTGGCGTGGAGTGAGAGCGAAGGCACGTGCGCTTTGGTTGACGACCTGGATGACAATATGAACTCCAATACTATATTGGATGTTGTTGATGACTTCGCCAACGAGACAATGTATTCTTCAGAGTACCTATCTAGCTGGTCATCATGGGCTGGTTTGACACCCACAACCTCTACTTCCACCGCAATCTCCACCACAACTACAAGCACCGCGACTACACCAACTGTCACATGGAGTATTGCTATGTATAGCGAGAAAGACTGCAGCGGAGACTACTATGTAGTACAAGGCTATAACTATGACACGGCCGACGACCAGTGCCTCGACTACCAGAGTTTGCCTCTGGATTCTACGACAGGGGCTTCGTGTGGGTGGTACACAGATGGAGGATTTTCGTACACGGATTGTTCCAGCAGCGACCTGACACAGCCGCTCTCATGGGCGCTGGGAGCGAATAGCGTATGCACTGCATTCTCTGACTCGGATTGCTCCGAGTCTGGTAACTGGCAAGCATACACACCCGGTGAGGGGTGCCATAACTATGATGCATCCGAGGGCGATGTACAAACGTGGGCCGCGATCAAGTGTGGCTCTGACCAAGATGAAGACAGTCTTCTCAAGCTTGCCAGTAACACTATAACTGCTACTGCGGCTGCGACAACGACAAGCTCTGTTTCCTCGTCGACTTCGGCAGCTACAACGCCAAACGCTACGAGCGCCGGTAATTAATCTTGATGTCGGCCGTTAGAGCTACATGCTGGTTGGTCTGCAGTGTGTTTGATTTTTATATGACCAATCTAGAAGATTATTTGGATTTTATATCTATTTTCATTCATATAAAACAAAACTATGCACACGTCTCCTAACCATCTATAGAGCCGTTGACTTGTAAATGCAAATAGTGACATGCCTTTTGCATATATACGTATATATTATAACATATAGTCTACCACTTATACAGGGTGCCTCAAAATAAGAGACACTAGAACACCTCTCAGGGCTTATTACTCTCTGATGACTACCTAGGTACACGGGTATACACCTTAGCATTCATCTTCGAAGACGTATACTTATCAGTAAACTTAGATAAGCGCATAATACTATTTTCTTTCTATAATTCTTTACTCGACATATTCGAGAGAAAGTTGAGAAAAGCGTAAATTAAGAGATGTTTCTCGAGGAAATCATACAATTGACTAGAAGACTTGGGGCTACATATCTGCTAGTCCTAGTACTATATCACTGTACAGTGTACGTCATTAAACCAATTAGTTAGTTATCTCAGATTGATAAGTCATCCAGTTGCTTATACTTGGCTCAACTTCTATTATTAGTAATTTATTAGTATTCTCGCTTTCTTTCACTGCTTACTTCTTAGTGCTTACTGTCAGATGGCCTTCTGATCGGGTTTCTCTCCGCCTGATCTCGTCTTATTTATTCGCCAACATACGTCTATGTGTGCCCTTGATAGATGACAGATGCCTGCAGCTTTTTTAGTTTTTGTTAGTAAGAGACCTAAGTATGTAACCTTTTATCGAATGGTGCGTATGAGATCGGTTACCTGTATATGGCACCCGGAAGAAACTTTTAACCCTACGGAATACCAAGACTTTCTGTAAGAAAATGTAATGTGATGAATGTGATAAGTAATACACTAGTAACTACAACCCCACTTAACGATTGGAGTTTATAGAATATTGTGCCTCCCTAAGGACGTGGTTTGGGGCTTCTATGCAGATCTCAGGCGGTGGTTCCCAAAGTTCTTGCAGATTTGTTCCTTATTAGACATTCTGTAGCCGCTTACCCACAGACACCTTCAGGCAGTTTGTATACTGTAGAGAAGTCTCAGACCTATTATAAAAACCCGATACTCCCCTGAGCGAGAAGTGGTCCTCTTGCTCCAGCCATCAGATAGGGCAAGGCAAGTCACGGGGCGGTGAAAAGAGACCAAGAGATTGCGGGGACTTTTCTGCCGCTTTTCCTCCATTCTTTGTCTGAAAAAAAGCGGGTCCTGTATGACTCTTCCCAACGACGACAGTTTGGAAAACAAGAAATAAGAAATCTTGACTGAGAAACTTGGAGCTTTTCTGTCAACTCGCGACCAAGGAAGAGCTTGAGCCAACACACCCCGCCACGCGTGTACATTGCTAGCCTTCTGGAGATAGTTTGACTATGGCGTCACCCTTGGTGATTGCCGTACAGCCCCGCGCTAAGCTGGGGGGTCAGGAAGATGACTTCAGTCTCAAAGACATCGCTCGCGTCGGAAACGCCTTCATAAAGGCCTCGGCTTCCGCAGAAGCAATTGAATTCATCAATTCGAATTCGAGCCTCCTCGATACCTATGTCGATGCGACAAATATCACCCTCGCCGATGCAGTCGAAGTTCTTAACGCTGGCGCCGCTAAAATATTCCTTACCCCGAAACAATTAGTTACCATCGCCGCGGAGAACCACATTCCTTCATCTAGACTGGTTGCATATGTAGCCTCGGAGGAAGACACGACAGAGTTGCGCAGCTGGCTTGCGGACGCTCCAGAATTGGAAGATATAGGTGTTTGCGCAACAGCCAACGCAGCTGGACTATTCGAAAAATTTGGCTTTGCACGAGATGGCGGACAAGTCTACAGGCTGTTCGGCGACAATGTGACTGAAGCGGCCGTCATTGAAGAAGTGGCCCATGGCGTCGTTGCCATTGTGTCGTCTGAGCAGCTTACAGTCGTTCCAAATACGACTGGCAAGGTTTCAGTGGTAAACGTGCTGTCGAGTCGCGCTGTGCCTGATTCAAACACCGGTCTTATCGCCACTTTGGTCGTTGATGAGAGGGGTGTCTCCTTGGGATTTGTATGGAGTAGCAAAGAGAGCTTGTTGGAGGCCTTGAAGACAGGCACTGGAGTTTATCAATCCCGAAAGCGGGGTCTCTGGTTTAAGGGACAAACTAGCGGAGATATCCAACAGCTTGTGAGTGTCGGGTTCGACTGTGACTCGGACTGTATGGTCTTCAAAGTTAAACAGCTTGGCCGAGGCTTCTGTCACCTTGGGACAAACACCTGCTTTGGTCGGTACCAAGGTCTGTCTAGCTTGCAAAAGACCCTGCAATCTCGCAAAGAAAGCGCCCCGGCTGGATCATACACGGCACGCCTATTCAATGACCCCAAACTTGTCGAAGCCAAAATCATGGAAGAAGCGGAGGAATTGTGCCAAGCGACAACCAAGAGTGAGATTGCGGCCGAAGCCGCCGATTTGATCTACTTTGCTCTCACTCGATGCATTGCCGCAGATGTAAGCTTGGAAGATATTGAGAGAAATCTTGACATGAAGAATCTCAAGGTGAAACGTCGCAAGGGTGACGCCAAACCTCGTTGGGCTGAAAAGGTTGGGTTGAACACAGAGAATGCACCAAAACCAAGTCCTGCAGTACAGGAAGTGGTGGCTCCCAAGTCTGATCGAATCGAAATGAAGCGCATCTACACAGCTTCTACTCCAGTCAGTGTTATTAAAGATGCTTTGCAGCGTCCTTCGCAAAAGTCCAACGATGCTATAGTTGGCCTTGTGAAGCCTATCATCAACGATGTGCGCACGAACGGGGACGCTGGTGTTCTTAAGTACACCCACAAATTTGAGAAAGCCACCTCCTTGACCTCTCCAGTTCTGAAGGCACCTTTCCCAGAACATTTGATGCAACTGTCGCCTAATACCATTAAAGCAATCGATGTAAGCTTTGAAAATATCAGGAAATTCCATTCCGCACAAAAGGATGACAAGCCCCTTGTTGTCGAAACCATGCCAGGTGTAGTTTGCTCCCGTTTCTCGCGTCCGATTGAGCGTGTTGGTCTCTATATTCCTGGTGGAACTGCAGTTCTTCCCTCGACTGCTCTCATGCTTGGTGTCCCTGCAATGGTTGCTGGCTGCAAGAAGATCGTCCTTGCCTCTCCACCTCGCTCTGATGGTAGCATATCTCCAGAAATTGTCTACGCAGCACACAAGTGTGGTGCGGAGAGCATTGTTCTGGCAGGTGGTGCCCAGGCTGTTGCAGCCATGGCTTACGGCACAGAGAGCGTCAGTAAAGTCGACAAGATCCTGGGTCCCGGTAATCAATTCGTGACAGCTGCCAAGATGATGGTATCCAATGACACATCGGCGGGAGTAAGTATTGATATGCCTGCTGGCCCCAGTGAGGTCCTTGTTATCGCCGATAAAAAGGCCAATCCAGCGTTCGTCGCATCGGATCTTCTGAGTCAAGCCGAGCACGGCGTCGACTCACAAGTTATTCTTATAGCAGTTGATCTGGATGAAAAGGAGCTTGCTGCAATTGAGAATGAATTGCATCAACAAGCCAATGCTCTGCCACGAGTGGACATTGTGCGAGGCGCGATTGAGCACTCGGTCTCCTTTATTGTCAAGAACGTCGAGGAGGCTTTGAACCTCAGCAATGAGTATGCTCCGGAGCATCTGATCTTGCAGCTCGAAAACGCAGAGGACGTTGTTCCTCTAGTGGAAAACGCTGGAAGTGTCTTTATCGGTCAATGGACCCCTGAGAGCGTGGGAGATTATTCTGCCGGTGTCAATCACTCTCTACGTAAGTTCCAATACATCACCCCTAACCTAACGAATAACCTGCTAACACCTATTCCGTAATAGCAACCTATGGATATGCCAAGCAATATTCAGGTGTCAATCTAGGCTCCTTCGTGAAACACATTACATCCTCGAACTTGTCTGCTGAGGGTCTTCGCAACGTCTCTGAGGCAGTCATGCAATTGGCCGCCGTTGAAGGATTGGATGCACACAAGCGGGCAGTTAGCATTCGCATGGATGTTATCAATAAAGCTTGAGGATAAACTACATCGATCCACTTCGTCATATCGAGAGCTTCAAAATATTCACTGAAGACTGACATTGATATATAGGCTTCGATCATGGGGGTTGTTTATCGCTGTTTCTATTCCCTTTACACTTAAATATGGCTGTTTTTGTTTTATGACTCCGATGCCTTATGTGAATGAGTTTATTATGATGTACATTCCAAGGTGTGGAAAAAGTTTCCGGGCTTGATTAAATCAGTGAATTGGGGTCTTTAGAATTAGTTGGCTATACCCCAAATACAAAAATAAAAATAATGAATTTTTTCTATATTCCAGTACGCCTTTACCCACCTAGGTTATGATATTTGCAGTTCTGAGGTCAAGCACTGCATGGGAATGAATCATAGCATGCAAGAAGAAACATCAAATATATGTCTACCTCTTTCGCTCCTTCACTTTCCATTTCACACCATTTTTATTAACGCCTCCGATAGAATGCGACATTCGGGCTCGTTGCAAGTCAAGTTCTCTCTCAGCGGCTGTGATATCTGTGTACTGTTTTCTGAGGGCCTCCAACTTCTTATGCCGAGATTCTGCTGCTCGCCGCTTCAGTTTGGCAGCCCGTCGTTGTGAGTGAGCTTGTCGTTGAGCTTCTATTTGTTGTTTCTTGGATGACTGTAGCTGTTGTAGCTGTTTCCCGAGTGATTTGCTTTCTTCGTCCTCATCTTCCTCCGACTCCTCATCCACGTCATCTTCTTCACCGTCAATTTGCCGACCAAGCTTCTTCTGATCTTCTCGACTATCCGCAAAAACGAGCTTCCGTTTCTTATTTGCAACACCACCACCACTGCCAAAAATATCATCCTCATCTTCATCCTCATCGTTCCTCGACGAGGACCCCTTCTCCCCCAAGATATTTCCCATGCCGTCCTGCAATTGCACTTCTTTTTCCAACCGCTCCATCTCTCTGCGCACTCTTTCACCAACCGTCCTCAGATACCCAGCGTCCTGCGTCTTGAGTAATTTCACCGTATCATGACTGAGCGATGTTGATTCGCGCGCACCATGTTTTCCCTGCTTCCCACTCTTGTCTGACAGCATGCCAAATGCGAACTCATCGGGGTTGCGATCGCGCGCTTTCTCGCGCAGACGTTGGAGTTTTTCTTGTTTTTGGTTGTAATCTTTGGCGCGGAGAGAGTAGTCCTATACACATGTTAGCTTTTTCCCTCCCAAAAACGAGAAGAAAAGGAAAGGAAAGAAACTTGCCTTGTGCTTCTCCAATATACCCCATTTCTCTCGCCCTTCAACCTGGCCACGCTCACGGTGATTCCGCCGTTGGACGGCATTGCGCATGGAAGACATTTTCGGTAAGGATTCTGGAGCAAGGAATTATGATAATTATAATGGCCGACTCTCAAATTGCATTCCCTCGAATTTCATCCACTGGCTCTTATATTTCCCAGTGAATTCCAGCTGCCGATGATTGGTATCAGTAATTTTGCTGACTCTTGTCCATACTAAAAAAAAAAATAAGATATAGACCGATTAGTTTTACTGCCGGCGGCGGAAAAGGCGGTGAAAGAAAGAGACGGCGGGCGCGGCTCGGAAAGACCGACGGACGGCAGCTTCCAGAGCTTCTTTGCTGATCGAAGATTGCAAGACTTGAAGACGGACAAGGCACAAGGCACCGTGATTCTCTACTTGTTTTGAAGAGAGACGTTGATTAATGCAGAAGCATTAGCAAGAAGAAGAAAAGGACGCAGACGAGACACTCGCAATATGAACTCAGTATAACGCAAACCGTCAAACTCGACCTTCCTTTCCAACATCTGCAATTGAACCTTTCTCCTCGATTCCTTTCGTCCATTGTCCATTCTCATTCGAAGTGCGGACTCCGGAAAACTTTTATAACAAAAATGGCTACCTCATCTTCTCCCAAGTCGCCTGCGGCGCCCCAATTCAACTTCCGCAATCCAATGCCTTTATCAGCAAGTCAGGAACAACAAGTCAAAGATATATATTATAAACGAGTGCGCGGCTATTGCGCGCCCGAAATCAAAGGTACCCAGCTTGAAGAGAGAGAGAGAGAGAATAGAAGAGCGTGTTACTAATATTTTATGTTTCTTCCTCTACAGCATTCGCAGAATGTGCCCAAGGTCGAACCTTCACAACAACCTGGGTCTGTCGAGAACAACGCCTAGCCATGAACACGTGCATGCTTGCACATGCAAAACCAGAAGAAGAAGACCGAGCGCGTGAAGAATGGTTCGCGGGCCGCGAAGCTCGACGACGTGAGCGCGAAGAGACCGAGGCTGCGGTCGAAAAACGACGACAAGAGGTTATACAATTGATGCAGTCAGACGAGGCAAAGAAGCGGAGTAAAGAGGCTTCGTAGGCATGTTCCTTCTTCATTCAATTTTGGAACCTTGTAAAGCATGATATTACTGTTTGGATGGTGTGTGTCTGGAAAACTCGCTTCTCGGTTTCTTTTGGTTTGTTGTGTTTTGCATATTGAAGCGGCGTCATGGTGATATTAAATGTTGGTGACGAGCTGAAGATGAATCTCTATTCTGATGTCTGGTCCCAAAATGTACATTATTTTGTAGATATATCTTATATACCATTGGTACAATATTTGAATTCATTTTCACGCTATGTATCCTGGTGCAAAATGTTACAGCAGGCTTAAATATTGATACATTAAAAGTAAAACCCCCCTTAAATAGCGTAGAACAGCCCAGCGCCCCAAAAATCATAAATCCAAGAACGCCGGCTTTGATATTTAACCATAAACTCCAATCAAGATGCTGTAACTGTGAAAAGAAAGGGCGGAAGACGCATCAAGCATCCTCCATATTTTCATCTTCTTCGTCGCCTTCTTTCATATCGACATCCTCGCCAAAGATATCCTCCATCTTCCCATCGTCTTCGTCTTCCATACCATCCTCTTCCTCGTTATTCGGCAGTACCGTCGGCTCCGGTTCCTCAACGTCTTCCTCGCCTTCGCTCTCCCACTCATCCCGCAAACTCCAACCCGTTCCCGTAAGACAAAACCTTTCTGGGGGAAGTCTCATTCCGCCCATGGAGACATCCGAGAATGTGCTCTTGGACCCAGTCTCTCCGCCTCGCGCAACACCAGGAAGAGCAATTCGATTCCGTTCCGACGCCACATCTATCAAGAACTCTTTGGGAAGTCCGGGCTGGAACTGGTAATGGAGTCGAGACGCTATGCTCAATCGCAGCGCCTGCAGTGTGATTGTATTTAACTCGACAACACCGCCGCGTCCGCCACCCGTTGATACGTTCGTTTCCCCGGGGCCCGTTGCGGTGCCTGCGTATCCCTCCATGGCGAGGTGTACAGCGTCTTGGAGCGTAGATGAGGTGTAGCGATAGGCAAAATCAAGCAGTTGCAGGGGCACCCGCTCCTGGTATGAGGTCACGCCGAGTGATGCGAGAAGCATGTGGATGAGGCGCGCGTCGCGGGGGCGTCGCCATTTGCCAGTGTCGTTGAGAGAGGTCGCTGGTAGGGAGGGGGCACTGGGAACAGCATTTGGGTTGGCGGTGCCGTTTTGCGACGAGGCCTGGTTCGCGGATGAAGGGTCGTCGGGGGGTGTCAGGGGCTGGGTTGACCCGGTAGGAGCTGGGGCTGCTCTGGGAGATGCCATTTCGGGGAATTTATTCTTCTCGTAGCGAGTGATGGAAGGATTATTCGAGGTCGATGTGAGATTTCAACATTAGACGCGGAGTGAATCAACTCAAGCCGATAGTACTCCGATGAGGCGAGGTTGATAATGACCGAAGAGTAAAGAGTCGATTTGAAACGAGTGATAAAAGATCCTCCCTCGGGTGGTTCGTTAGGCGACTTGAGCTCGCACACTATTTATTAACCGTGGTTGAGTTGGTGAAGTGAAGTAGAAAGCTCTTGACCCCAAATCGTCACGGCTCAATGCCGCTAGTCCCTTTCTAGCCGTAGTGCCGCCGCTTTAGCACGTACTACATGCATGATACTACAGATATCATAGAAGATCGAGCCATTAGAATGGAAGCAAGTTCATGTAAGAATGACGTATATATATTTGAAGCAATCCAAATCGTGTCTTGCCCCATTCAAACCAATTATATGCGCACGCTTGTGAACATGCTTCAAACTCCTGCCGCTTATGCGTCTATTTTACACATCAGATAGATCATAGCACACTGATCAAAAGCAAAACACAAACAAAACGATGGCACCCTTTGTACAAAAGTCGTGCCGTAACAATAATCATGAAAACAAAAAATTCGACTTGGGTATAGAATGAGACCGCTCAAACGATCTAGCGTATGTATCAAAAGCTGTTCAGATGTTTGTGTCGCGCAAGGAGACTCCCCCTACGTCTGGTAGATCGTCATCAAGTTCCGAAAGCTCGTCGTCGGAAACTGCATCATCCGCGATGGTCGACTCAATGATTGAGCTGGCCAGTTCTGGATCCTCAACGGAGTCCTGCGAAAGAAAGCTGTCACCCATGTCGCCGATGGGTTCATCCTCATCGAGATCGCTGACATCGTCTTCCTCCTCGTCATCACTGTAGGCGTGGTCAATTTCAAGGCCATGACCTTCTTCTACATCGCTGTCTGTGACCGAAAAATCGTCCAAGTTGGCGTGTTCTCTCCAGTAGGTAAAGTCCGTGAACTCCTCTCCGCCACCTTGTACAAGCAGACTGATAGGAGGGAAAAAGTGGTCAACCAACTCTCTCATCGTAACGTAGCTACTCTTGTATTTGTTCAGACTCAACAGATCCAGTGAGACCTCCGCGTTGGAGTTGATCGTGAAAATTCGAGAAGACGGGATATTGACAGATCGATAGCTGAGAGCATCGGTCAAACGGTTACCGAAGCCTGCATAAAATGGGTTCTGGCCTAGGGGAAATAGATTGAGTATGTCGCGGAGGCAGGCCATCTTGAAGACCTCGGGCTTTCGCAGGTAAACCTCGCGTCGTAATGCGGCTATTGTTCTATCGGGGCTCATTATAACAGGTCCTTTCGGTAATCTGTATCCGTCTTGTAGGACGCCTTTCAGATACGTCCGAGTCAAGTCCGCTTGCCCGGTCGAGCGACTCGTAAGATACATGATATTGTATCCGTTGCTTACAATGTCGGTGAAAAGCTTCGCAACGCCTTGATGGGTCCAATCACGCCCAATCATGTTCAAGACATGTCCCAAAACGTCAGACCTGAAATATCCATGTTAGTGAACAAGATCGACAAGGAGTTTCCCGGTTCCTTACTTTGTAATTGTCCCGTCAATGTCAGAAATGACAATGGGAGTTTTGTAACTCCAAAGGTACATCATAGCTGGGCATGTAGCTTTGTTAACAGTGAAGGTCACAGGATTGGCCCCAGGCTTCAGGTCGAGCGTCTTGAGTTGATCGCTGGTTAGCCTCAGTGTTTTGGCGTAATTTCGATTGGGGTCTCCAGCGCTCGCATCTTGCGGCGGGGTTTGAGGGGGGGTCGGAAAGCCAGGCTGAACATCAGATTGAGCACGATGATGGCGAGTTTGCAATGGAGCTTGTAGAGTTGATTGTTCTCCTTCGCTGTGGTACCCAGGGTCCGAGATAGCATCGTCACTGAAGGCTGTTGGTTGTGCTTTGAGGGTATTCAACGTCGCTCGGCGGTCGGCAGAAGCTTTGGCCTCCTCGCTACTATATATCCAGAGATTGCCATGGTCATCTGCGCCAATCAAAGCCCCAATGTCATAACTGCCTTCTAGTTCTTCAGAAAGAATTTTACGCGCAATAACCTCAGCGCGAAGTGCATCTTCCTCGCTGCTTTTATAACCAGTCATGTCAAGCATCAGGTCACCAGTATCAGTAACATGTGAAGGGATGTTGGAACCCGATAATTTCTTGGAAAGAGCCATGGCGCGAGATACGGCTTCACTGGGTGAGAGAGGAGGTGGGCTCAAAGAACGGCGACCGTGGAGCGCATCTCCCTGATGTGCGGTGGGAAGTAAGCTGACAGGACTGGAAGGTTCGCTGCCTAAGGATTCTATTCCCTGTGGCAGGATGCCTTCTGAAGCCGAGCGATCTAATTTCCTGGGCACGTGTGAATGTTCGCCGAATGAATCAAGCCGATCGCGTTGAATGGTAGAACCATTTGGTGATTGCGATAAGGGCGTCAAGTTCCCTGTCCAACGTTAGAAAGGCAATTGAAGTAGCAGTCGTCTTACATACCAAAATCGTGACTGGAGAGACGATCGTTCGATGGAATCGGGATGCCCAGCGGGTCCCTCATGTCCAGTTTGGAGGGATGTAAACTGTCGAGATCCAAATCAGGGGGGTCTTGCAATGAAGGCAGCTCATCGACAGATGTAGCCGGACTGCTGGCAGGGGAGACCAAAGGAGATGTCTGGAGCGCCGCGGGGACATCCTCGGTTGTTTCGAAGACAAAAAAGGCTTCTCCCCCGTCGCCCAGTTTCATAGAAAAGTCTTGCTTAATCCCATTGACTCTGAACTCGACTTTCTTCTCGGACGGCCGGAGCAAAGAGAATTTGCCAAATCTGACGTGGAAAGGCGAGCAGGAAAGGCTTCCTACAGTGCGCTTGTTAGACCCGAATCGTATAAATAGCAAAAACAGAGACAGGTATTCCACTCACCATCGTCATGCTCGATGACTATCACGTCGATAGCCCCGCTGAGCGTGGCCGGATTGATTGAATTCCATGTCTTAGAGACGGGGCCACTCAAGCTTCGCACGTACTGCATCCCGGCCGCTGCTTGTCGAGCGACGCGATGTTCTGGCTGGGTATAAGCGATATGTGTATATCATGCAGTGATAATACTAATAAAACGAGGTCAAGTCAAATGCTCGAAGTCCGAGAAGCGCGGCTGGGGCGATCGATTCGGCGTAGAAATGTGAGCCGGACGGGCGATTATCATGTGAAAAGTGGCTGCGCTGCGGCCAGACAAGGCACGTTATTTCATGGCTTGCGGAACAGAACGAACGACGGAAGTCGACAAGAGCGCGAGCAAACGAGAGAAATGAGGCCTGAATGAAAGAGTGAAGAGCGAAGACAAAGAGAGAGGGGCGACGGCGATGGTAGTAGTGGTGGTAATGGGGAAATGCAAGACAGTTGGAGCGTTGGATTCTCAACGCTTCAACAACTGCAGCGTCATCGGCCCGCCTCGGTCCCAACCACCACCAGATCAACGCATGCCTGTACCAGCACCTGACCGACAGATCAGCTGACTGGTGATCTTTCCTTACTTTACTTTATTCTCAGAGTCCGGAGTTTCGTCTGTTTCTAGTTTCTAGTTTCTAGTTTCTACAACTGCAAACAGAAGATCGCTGCACCTAGTTACATGCGGGGATCTTTAGATCTGTTTCACGCAATAATGTTGAAAAATTGACCTTGATATTAAATAAATAATGCTCGTAAATACTATATATTATCACACATAAATCTCACGGTGTATGGCATATGCAAACGTGATCGCCGTCACGTGACTGTCCGCCGCTAAGCCGCTTGGAGCAGCGCAGGCAGTCCACCTTCCAATTTTCCAACGACTCTCGCCATCGCTGCTGCTGCCCTCGCTTTCTCTGGCGGATGGAATCCTACAACGCGGGGATGTACGAGCCGCTGTACTGGTCCTTTGATGCATACCCCAGTGTGGTTCCTCGCGTGCGGGTTCGAGGCGTAATGGCGCTGTTCCTCGCAGCCACCATCCTCTGGGCCCTGGTTTGGTGAGTCAAGCTTCTTTCGCTCGCCCCTGCGATTTTTACTGACAGTCCACGATTCTAGGCTGCTGTACCGAGCCTGGCAGGTGTGTCAAACCCCGAACGACATTCTAGTCGATAAACTCGGTTTAGATATCCCTCCGTCGCCCGAGGTCACTCTGGAGGAAATTTCAGCACGAGAAATCCATATTGCGTGGAAACAACCGGACTTTCACAATTCCATCCATAAACATATAATCCAAGTCAACAGTGCAAAAGGTGCAGACTTTCCTTATGTGTGACAAGTACAGGGCTAACAGCGCGCAGTGGGCGAAACCAAAAGGGCGGAAACTGCAGTTACCATTGGAAATTTGACGCCTGGACACATCCACCACATTTGTGTATTCGCTGTAAGCGCAGCTAATTTTCAAACCGCAAGCTCTGTTCTTCATGTCCGTACGAAGCCTCTTCCCTTGTCGCAGACGCAACAAGATGGCGATGTCGAAGGCCCCACGATCCATGCATCAGTCCCGCGCTCGACGGTTGCACTCTCCGCTCCGTCCGCTCCAGTGATGGCGAGAGAACATAGCGCTGGTTATCCGCAAAGCAAACGCACCGCTGGAGGAAAGAAAATGTCAGCCTCAGCTCTAGTTGACTCCGATGATTACCAGCGTTTCTCTGCCAGCGACGATCATGCCGGAACTTTGGAGCATCTCGCAGAGCGCCTCAAGAATCTTCAGCAGGAAAATGAAAATATGGATAAGCAGATTGCAGAAGAGGACGAGGAACACGGCACAACTCTGAAGGAACTGGAAAAACAACGTGATGGGCTCAAACAGCGTGTGAGAGAGAAGGACGAAGCCAGTGGTGATTTGAAAAAGCACGTCAACAAGCTGGAGAGTGTCAATCGCACGGTTCAGAGTGAAAAGTCCAAGCGCGAAAGGCTGCTTCAGCAGAAGGAGGCTGATCGAAAAAAGCGGAAAGATGACATTGTTCGGTGGCAAGACCAAATCGCGCAACTCAACAAGGACATGGCACGCGCTAAAGAAGAGAGGTTGAAGGTTGAGCAGGACGCCGCCAAGCAGGCCAACGAAGTTCGGGAGAAGATTGCATCGGAGCAAGTGAAGATGAAGGATATTGATGATGAAATTCAAGAAAAAGGTGGCCGCATAAAGAAATTGGAAGATGAAAGACAGGGACTCGATGGGGGTGACAATGAGGATGGCAAGGAGCTCGACCGTATTGATATTGAAAAGGCTCGTCAGTGGGAAAACCGTCTCAATAATCTCCACGCAAGATATGCCACGCTCGTCAATCTTCATGTGCAAGCTCAGCAACAATATCAAGAAGCTCAGGAACGCCTCAAGTGGCTGAGCAGTCAAAAGATTAACGGGACGGGGCCTTTCGCGGCATTGCAGCCTCTCGACTTGGATTTGTCTCAGTCTTCTGCTATGCGTCGCTCTCGGCATCGGAGTTCGTTAACAAGCAATGTTTCTTCACCAGTGGCGTTCCCACAAGTGGAAACCGCATTTTCTCGAAGCACGAACTATAACCCATCTAGTAACTCGCCTACATTCCCTCCCAGCACTACTTTCTTCAACATCAACAACGGAATGACATTAGCCGGTCTTACAGAAAGAGCCGATGCTCTTCCTACGGAATCCGATACATCGTTACCACCGATGAGCCCACGCGCTGATGCATTATTACCGTCGGATCTGCTCGGAGATGAGGAGTCCAACGAACTCCCGGGCCCTATCATGGAACCCAACGTTCCTGATACTACTGTAGGAGCAGGCTCTTTGTTCGATCAGCCTCGCTCGCCTTCTCCCGACAATTCGGAAACCAGGTCTAATAGGTTCTTCGCAAGCCCCCATGATAGTATTAGAGACACTGATCTCAGCATTCCAACAAGTGAGGGAATGTCAGAGACCGATACATCTCAAGCACAAAGTGCGTCACGGCGATTGTCTGGATTGTTTAGTTTTCACAGACCACGCGGCAAAACCACAGTTGATGGGCCTCCATTGCTTGGAACCCTGAAACCTGGGCAGAGTCGCTCGTTCCCGCGAAACTACGATGAGATTGATGCAATTGGAGCACGTCGACGCCGTCTAACCCATGCTACTAACTGGGCAAATCCGATGTCTTACTTTCCTCGAAGCAGTGCAACATCGCACGTGACTGCCGATAGCTCTTCCGATCATACCCCGTCCAAACGGAGTACATTTGCGAATATATTCTCCGCTGGCAAAGGCGGGTCGAGTGATTTGGTTAAGATGGACCAAGGATATAATCAATTCAGCCCCAGACATGATCCCATCGATCCTTCGTCCATTTTGGGTCCTATTCGACGAAGTTCTTTGTCTCCGCGACCCTCATCTGTGTTCTCCTTTGACAAGCAACTTCCACATCCTTCCACCGAGCCATTTGGCTGGCCTTCTGGCGATCTTGTTACCAAACGGGGTTCTCTAGCTTTTGACTGGGCCTCGCCGTCAACGTGGTCGCGCAGTCCATCTCGAAGGCCCTCGACTCAGTATGGGTCATCTAGTCATCTACCTCTTGGAATGTCCCCCGGGGAACCGGACTTTTTGCAAGCGCCACATGACAAGCTTCGGCCGTTACAGGCACCCATTGGAACCAGACCTTCTTCGTCTCATCGGCCTGTAACGCCAAAGTTGAACCCGGCGGCGCCAACTTTCAAGACTTTGTTCAAGAAATCGGAGAAAGACAAAGAGAGAGCGGTGTATAGAGAGTTTGGCTCGAGGTCTGAGGAGTTTGATTTTCAACCTGAAGATCAGTCACCTCCAACATCTAGCCGGTCCAAGGATTCGCACCCATTTTCTGGTGCCGCCGAATCTCTCGAGTCTCTGGATCTCATTCCTTCTAGCAGCCCCTCTGATAATTTTTCAACGAAGGAGTCTTTTATCCAGAAGATCACGCGCAAGGGAAGTTCCGGCAAGTTTAATCTTTCTTGGAAGGACCGCGGAGGGATATTCTCGAAGAAATACGACTCGTTCCAAGGGGACATTGACGAGGACAACAATAACCATGACGAGGCGCAGCTTGGCAAGAGTGTGGAGAGCGTCGTGTCTAACACGCCATCTGCAGACAAGTCCAGCATTCGGAGCAGCCGAAACTTCTTCAGTCGGAAATCAAGGAAAGACAAGGCTTCTGTCGAGGCCAGCGAGAAAGCGAGTGAAACTGGAGATGAGGAGCTGGTCGAGGAGTAAATATTGTTAATACTTTATACCCAGAGAATGATGATCTAGCAATACAATACTGACTTGTAATCTTGATTCGCATTTTGTCTATCTCGATAAGTGATTTTACACCTAAGCCTTCAGCAGCACCTAACAGCTAAACGTAAAAGGCATTTTGTAGATATTCTCTGTAATAATTCATCCCATTAATTCATCAAGCATAGATAATAATAAAAAGTAGAGCAATATTTGACATGTTCGTGTAGCCGTATCCATGGATCTATACATAGATAGGGTTCGTCCCGCACCAAACAGCAGCTCGACAATTCGACCTCGCAGAACCATCCAAGCCATCAATAAATTCAGCAGACAGTCCTGGATTTCTCAACATCTCTTTTTCGGCTATAAACGCTAGGAGCAGTGCGATATAAGACTGCATCGTCGAAAAGAGCACGGTGCTGGTTGAACGATCATTAAAAATTTTTGTGCGGGGAAGATCTGGGATATATATCGACCACCATCTCATGGCGAACTCGAAGTAAGTCGAGCGAAACACAAGCATAACTGTCCAGACATTACTAAACATTGAAAAAAAAACAGATACGAATACGTAAGGCTATTCGAGCAGCCAGACAATCTCATTCCCCAGACATGGATTGTCGTCCGAATAGACGGGCGAGGATTCCACAAGTGCGTTGAGCCTTTTACCCATCACAACGATATTATCTCCTGACATTTACTAATTGAATTTAGATTCTCGGATAAATACAGCTTTGAAAAGCCAAATGATCGTCGGGCACTGGATCTTATGAATGCCGCTGCTGTCTCGGTGATGAAGGATCTTCCAGATCTGACTATTGCCTATGGCGTTAGTGATGAGTATAGGTGTGTATACATAATGCTCTCGAATCATGTAATGGCACTGACATGTACAAGCTTCGTCTTCCATCCGAATTGCGAGTTATTTGAACGGAGAAGCGCGTAAGTATACACACAGAGAAAGCTACACGAGCAAATACTGATTGATAAAGCAAACTCGTGACGACAATTGTATCTGGCTTCACGGCGGCATACGTACACCAGTGGTCAACATTCTTCCCTGACAAGCCGCTTGAACTATCAAGTTTGCCGACGTTCGATGGGCGGGCTGTTCAGTATCCGAATGCCAGCGTGCTTCGAGATTATATGAGCTGGAGACAGGTCGATTGTAAGATCACACTCTTGTACAGTCCCAAGGAAAAAATATGAAGTACTAATACTGAAATAGGCCATATCAATAATTTATACAATACAACCTTTTGGACGATGGTTCTGAAGGGTGGAATGACCAATGTCGAGGCGGAGAAGGAGTTACAGGTATTATTCCTCTATACATTACTGATATTCAAAGACTTACATCTTCCTAGGGAACGATCTCATCCGACAAAAACGAGATCCTCTTCAGCCGCTTCGGCATCAACTACAACAACGAACCCGAGTTCTTCAAAAAGGGCTCTGTCGTATACCGACAGTACCAACTCCAAGAACCAGAACAGGCCTCGACCGCAACAGCAACATCAACGGCGCAGGAAGACAATGAACCTATAAACAAGCTTTCTCGGTCGCAGCAGGAGAAACTACGAAAGTTGCGCCGCAAGGCACAGGTTGTCGTGGAGCATGTGGATATTATCAAAGACGATTTTTGGCTGAGGAGGCCGTGGCTGTTGTCTGGTAAACCGGGGAAGATACCAGTTGAATAAACTTGTCTTGTGTTGTCGACGTAGAACTGGCTAGTCATTCTTATCTCGTAGTAATGAAGCAAGACGCGATGTTCTATGTGTGCAATGTCTATTGGTATATATAAATGATATCTAACAGCAATCTATTTCGTGACAGCTGTCTAACTGTCTTTATCCTTTTTCTTTTTCTCCTTCCTCTTCTTATCGGATTTTTTATCCTTCTTCTTTATTTTGACTTGGTCATCCTCTGCGAGAAGGGATTCCATCTTCTCCCTCTTTTTCTTCTTCCGTTTCTCCGCTTTCTTATCGGAATCGGTATCTTTTTCGTCTGTTTCTTCCCTGCGTTTCCTTCGTTTGCTGGGTTTCAACTCTGAATCGGCTTTGCTGTCAGAAGTTGAGGCCTCAATCCCGGTCTCAACCTCTTCTTCATTTGATAATTTCTCTTTCTTGGATTTTTTCTCCTTTTTGACTTTCTTTGTCTTTGCAGTGTCGAGGTCATCAGTCTTGCGCTTTTTCTTTTTCTTTTCCTTCTCGTCTCTCCGCTTATCGCTATCGTCATCCTCGTCTCGATCTCGTTTCCTCTTCTTCTTCTCCTTCTTCTTATCGTCGCTCGATTCTTTCTTAACAACCTCCTCCTTATCCCGAAGTGTGCCGGGGATAACTTCCCCCCTGACAAAAAACTTGTACAGCTCACTACCATTCCTGGTCAGCGAATTCGTCGTGTCATCGGCGGTCCCCGTCGCGGTAGCGCTGCCATCCTTGCCGACGCCTCTCAGGGCCTCTTCAAACCCGCGCAACCACCATTGGTTCGTGGGGTCTTTCGTTGGCACCTTGCCGATACCGATCTTGGTTTCTCTGCGCGATATAAGGAGCGGACGAGTTAGTCCGAGACCGCCGTGTTGGCCGGGCCGGCGGTTGGGATTGAGAGGATTGCCAGGCCCGGACCAGCCGTGACGCATGAGATAGGCTTGTGCGTCCATTATGCGATGTTGATTCTGAGAAATGCTTTGTTTCGTAGGTGGATTGTACGCGTAGTCGGAATCAATTCGGAAATGTATCAAAGGAAAAGGGTAGTGTTTTCCATTGTAGAGCGTATCGAGTTGTCAATTATGCAAAAATAAGACAATTCAAGCATGTACCAAGGCTCATTGCCTTGTCAACAAGTCTTGTCCAGATGGAAAAAAAATAATGCTTAGCTCCGCAAGTGGAGATCGATATTGCCGGGCGGTGAGCGATAAGGCTGATATCAATGTGACGGGCCTATCAGGCGGCCGCTCAGGATTCCTCGTCCAACTCCAGCCTCACGGAATGGTATGATGTATCAGGCGCCCCAAGACTATATATATGGGTGACACCCCCTGCATCTGCCTGAACCCATCATCTCACTCACAGCATACATTGAATACATTTAATCCCATCCGACATTGAAGTCAAGATGGAGGCCAAGAGCACCGTCTGCCAACGGATCATTGACTACATCTTTTCAAACCCCACCAACATCCTCACTGCCCTCAACATGGCTGGATCTGGCAATGGTAGCGCCATCGTCTTCCAGAAGCGCTTTATTACAGTGGCCAAAAACACGCGTCTGGCTGTCTACGGCGACTCTGTTGCTCATAGCCATCTGTGCAGCCAGTGGATCAGAACCGAGCTTGACAAAGGTATTGTTATCACCCTACTTGGATGCACGATGGGCACTAACAGACTCAGCTTCGTGGAGCCACATCCGCAACGAAGTCATGGGTAACGACAACCTCGCCCGCGTGGGATTCCGAACGGGGCTGGACCGCTGCATCAACCTGAACCCCGGCACAGTCAAAGTATCCAATGGCATGATGGCTACAACCGTGGAGGCCATCCTGGGTGCTGTGCATTTGGACGGCGGCGATGCGGCCCTGGCTACGGTCATGGGTAATCTAGGTCTTACACATGATCTCCTGGTAATGTCGTTCCCTTGCCCAGTTTTCCCCTCGTGTTTTAGTTTTGGGAGTACTACTCTCCATGCTTGTTCAACTCAAAGATTGATTTTATAGGTTCCTTACCTGCAGGCTTCCATTGCCCCGTTTCATGCGTTGGCCGGTGGCACTTAGCATGCGGAGACAACTTGGATTCGATATCATTCCTCACAATCCCGCGGTCTTCTCTGGGCGATGTCCATAGATAGCACAAGGGACCAGAGAAGACCGCTGCAATGTGCGCATTCATATCGGGATCAAGTTTTCTTCATATGATTGGTATCACCAACCAACACATAAAAAGGGGCAATGTAAGCCTACACGCCGAGGTACCCGTATATCTCCGGTTGACTACATATACGCGATTGTCGGGCGTACCTGTATCCGTGTGTTTGGTCTCTGTCTAATGACTAGTTCTTGCTTAGGCTTAGCTAGGTGGAAGACTTAACCGGACGCAACGTTGGTATCGCGAAATGGAAAATGCAGATGGAACGCAATGGATCAGCTGGTGTGTTGGTTGTTTGCTTATGATGGCACATGTTTATCGAGATCGTTTCTACTAGTTGTCAACTAGTTCGCTCGAATTTCAATGTTTGAATGGTACAGCCTAGTATCACCTATGAGATATACCTGGGTTAGTACGGTTTGAATCGCTTCTCGTCCTTGTACTTCTTTCTGTCTTTTGCTCGAGCGCCTGTTGTCTCGGATGGAGAGTCCTGCATCTGGTCGCTCTCGTCTGGCTGTCTCCATGCTCGAACGAACCCGTCTTCGCCACCGGTGAACACCGTTCTTGACTGCGGGATTTACATTAGAAAGAGAAGACAAACCCAAAGATTAGATAGAGAGAAGTAATACCTGATCGTCAATATGCACTGCTCGGACAATCTCTTCCCCGTGCGCTCCTGGTAACCGCCACACATTGCTGTAATCAAAGTCCCACTTTGGAGTCGATATAAGGGGGAATAAATCAAGGCGTTTTTGTCTGTAGGAAGTTTTTAATCTGACCTTTTTCTAAGACATTTAGAAGGGATGAAGAACTTACGTCGTGTTACCAGCAGCTAAATACGAGCCCAGGCCGTTATCACTAATCAATGTCTGAACAACATATTCGCATCCTAATGACGGCCTCAAGTCCCCGAATTGGAGTGGACTTGACTCGTTTTCTTCAGAGTCTGGATTAGTGATAGGATGGACAGAAAAGGTTTCATCATGGCTAAGAGCGTAGACGGCAGTCTCTGAAAGGAATCCAGCATGATGGATTGACCCGTGATTGACCACTTGCAGAAGCGCATCGTCTTCGTCTGCTACGTTGATGTCGTAGAGATTTACTAGGCCGTCTGTGCTTCCAGAGAGAAGGACATTTTTGCGAGTAGGGTGAAATTGCAGCTGGACGCAGACAATGGCGGTTAATTTAGATATTTAACAGGAGTTGCAATTCTTGCAATTGCAGACTTACCTCTGTCACGTCGTCGTTGTGGCTCTCCACATATTGTTGACGCTTCTGTGCTGGTGCTCGAATGTCCCTGGATGGTTTTAGTATATCTAAACATGGTATGCGGATAAGAGACCAACCATAAAGCAACAGTGGCCTGCGAGGATACGAGCTCCGTGCCAGCCACGACGGTGTGTGATTCAGGGTCACAAGACAGAGACAAAATAGGCGCATTCCTTTCTATGGACTGGCTGTTAACCGGAAAATACTGACGAGCCATTAAAATTGGACAGGCAGACTTACCAACCCTCATCTCCACGGCGGGTTTAACATGCTGGCCAGAGCGCACATCCCACAGCCTGACAGCTCCATCCCGGCCGGCGGTGGCCAGTAGGAAGGGCGCTGTGCTACCGCGGAACTCTTTCAAGGCCGTGACGCCATCATGGGTCTTTGCAGATGTGAGGGCGAGCGGCTGCAGTGACTGGCCATCGAACAGCCGCAGCGAATCGTCGGATGATATGGCAGCAAATTGGGATGATGGAGCTGCGGCAATTACATAGATGTACGTACCCGAGGGCAGTGACAGGGATGAAGCTGCAGTTTCGTGGAGGACGTGCATGTGGTTGTGGTTGGTGTTGTTATTATCAGGGTCAGTGTGGCGTCGTCAACAATAGAGACTCAATCCTATTGATGCACGATGTGTCTGCTTGGCGAGCGCAGGGCCCTTGGCCGATGGACGATTCAGGCAGGGCGGATTTGGAATTCTGTGTGCTTGAGGCTGTTGAGTTCTAAACAGGCACAATGGTATTATCCTGGATATATTCCGAGGTCTGAAGCACCAAATGAGGTCGAAACTGAGTCGACAGAAAAAAAGCTGGTGTGGGGCTGGGCTGGCTGGCGGCCAATGAGGCAGCGCGCGTCACGCTGTTTGATGCTATTATTAACGCATCCTGTATAAGACTTATGTATACACTACAACTATGCAACTACAAATATATAAAACACAGCTGGTGCGATCTCTTGAAGCAATACCACCGACAAAAACGAAGGCTGCTTGCCGCCAGCCTTAGGATAACCACACGACATGCATGTGGACGAGCCATGCAACGATGTGTTGGATTTGCGGCGCAGCTGCAGATAATACCTCTCAGTCCCAGGCATGCACCTGGTAGGTCGAAACGAGTGCAGGAGCCGGCGCGTCGCCGATAGGGCGGCCCGGTTAAAATTTTAGTACTGTATGTGTTGGTACTTACTACTTAGTATAAAACGCAAAAATAAAAAAAAAAGCACATCCACGTAACATGGAGTCCATCGAGTGGGTGCTGACCGCCAAGGGACGACTTGCGCCGCAAAGCCCGCCTAATTAATACGGAGTCTGGTTAGACGGCCCTTACGTAGACAGCAGCGCCGCAAAATAGCGTGGCAGCTAACGAGTGCTACCAGAGGCTACCACAGCTGGAACTCGCGGTGAACCCAGACTACCGGGTGCGCAGGAATCCAGGACCGTGTAATCACTGGTAATGTCACCACGGACCCAGGGGCTTGGGCGCGGCCATTTGCGCGGATGGATAGATCACAATGCGTATGTAGTGCTGTAGCAATATATGTATCCATCTGAGCTATCAGCATGCGTCTATTTATTAGTATTTAATATGATGTCCCCAGCTGCATGCTATGTAGTACCGCGCGCTGTGGTTGGCTCCCCAGAAAGGGATAGCCTGCAGCTTACACTTACAGCGGGCCGGGCCCTAATTTTAACAATCCCCATTCTGCGTTTTATTTGCTGCCGCCGCCTTGAATTATGGACCCTGCTGATTCTGCTTTTATTATTATTGCTGTTCGTCGCGTTTCGTCTTAAATATATATCTCTCGTACTGTACTCCGCCCTAGCATCTGTATATATATTGTATGTGCATCTGCATACATAAGCTGCCCTTGCATCCTCCCGTTGCGCTCTCGTGTCTACTGCACTCACTACATACTCAGCTCCCGCCCAGCTTACTAGTCACCACTGCCACTCGCCACTACCTCTCTCTGCTTGTCTCTGTTTTGTCTCTGCCTGCTCGTACCGCCATGCGGTTGCGTTGCGCTGGAACAATCCTTGCCTAGTTGATCGTTTGAGTCTAGTGCAACAACCCCGTCCTTGAACCTCCCGGCTCTGCTTATACCGCCGGGGGAAAATTTTGAAACGAGCACAATCCCACACCACGGCGTCTGCTCATGACTGAATCGCACTGCCTCGATCGCCAATTGTGTTTGTCCTGCGAAGAAGCATTGCGAGCACTCTCCAGCCGCTCTGACAGCCACGCCGCAAAGCCACACTCTCTCTCGCACACACAAAATGTTTTCCAATCGACATCCAATGCCACCGCTGCAGGGCACGACCACCACCACAATCACCAATTCCACGGGCAGTCCCCAGTCAACGCAACTCACCTACGGCTCGGCGGACTCCTCGAGGTCTGGCCAGAATGTTGGCGATATGTCTAACCCCCACGCTGCAGAATTGGCGCACCCGCCAGCCACCAGTAATGCGAATAATATGATGCCTTCCCACTACAAGTATGTTGTCCCCTGTCTCTTGCCTATAAACACATCACTTAGACAGGCTGACGTTGTGGAAAAAGACTTCCAGAACAACACCCTCGCCATGTGGAAAACGGGCGGACATATCATGGCTACCGAAGAGGAGTGTATATGCTGCCGTGCGACGACGAGGAGCAAGATCGTCTCGACTTGTTCCACAAAGTCATCACAGAAGCTCGCGTGGGCGACGGCCTGATATATGCCCCGCACCCTCCGAATGCGCGCGTGCTAGACCTGGGCTGCGGCACTGGCATCTGGGCCATCGACGTTGCCCACCGCTATCCCGACGCCTTCGTGGCGGGCATGGACCTCGCCGACATCCAGCCGGAAAACTGCCCCAAGAACTGCGATTTCTACGCCCCGCGCGACTTTGAGTACCCCTGGGCGCTGGGCGAGGACTACTGGGACCTGATCCACATGCAGATGGGCTGTGGGAGCGTCAGCAGCTGGCCGTCCCTGTACCGCCGAATATTTTCCCATCTGCGGCCCGGCGGCTGGTTCGAGCAGGTGGAAATCGACTTTGAGCCGCGGTGCGAGGAGCGGTCGTTGGAGAACACGTCCATGCATAAATGGTACCAGTACCTGAAACAGGCGACCGAGATGTCAGCCCGGCCTATTGCGCATAGTGTCAGCGAGACCATGGCGGCGCTGGAAAAGCAAGGGTTCGTGAACATCGACCACCAGATTGTCGGTCTTCCGTTAAATCCATGGCATCACGACGAGCACGAGAAGAAAGTGGGGAGATGGTACAATCTGGCCATCTCGGAGAGTGTGGAAACGCTCATCCTGGCGCCCCTGTATCGGGTATGGGGGTTCTCGCACGAGCAGATTCAGCAATTGGCCTTGGACGTGAAGAGGGAAGCTTATAATAAGGATATCCGCGCCTACAATATACTGCACATTTACCAAGCGAGGAAACCAGACAAGCCGGCTGGGAATTGAGCTTTATATATACCTAATATTTTCCGGCAGATGTCAAACCACGCCAGTTGCGTCCGTCTGTTGATGGATGCAAATCCCTCCGCTCGCTCTTCGCATTGGATCGTATCGAATCGAATCGAGCAAATGCTATGCTATATTCAGAAGCGCATTTAATGTGTTGGTGTGAAGAAAGTCCTTTCTGGACGGTATATATGCCACCTGACGATCAGTTCTATCAACCAGGGACCTACCAGTGCAAGCATACCCACAGATCATCGGGTATACACACACAACACATCTAAAAAGAGAAAAGAGAAGGGAGAAAGAAAATGAGTAACGACTCTACATTTAAACGGTTTATGGATTGGATTGGCACGGGGAAAAGGTTAAAAAATGGATGGGTCTTTTAGGGCGATATTTTTACTTTTACGTATTATTATTTTTAGCTTTATTTTTCTTTGTGTTGCATTTTGCTAGCGACGAGTGCTTTGGTTCGGGCTTTGGTTCTGGTTCGGCGTTTGGGAGAGGGCAGATTTAAGAGAGAGAGGGGAGGGGAAGGGGAAGGGGAGAGGAAAATGGAGGACAATCTATATATATAATATATATAACTATTCTTTCACTCCATATTGTTTTCATGCTTCGTTCGAGTAACGTCGTTCTATCATCGCCGAGCAGATACATGTAATCAACCCACCCAAACGCCGCCAATGTGCCCGGAATCGCTGAAAATTAGGAAGAAGTAAATAATAAGACAAACAAGAATGGTAGATAGATATAACAAGAAGATCACTTTTTCCTGCCCCTGGCTCTCGTCCCGTTTGTTGCGCCCCGAGTAGATGACGCTGTTGCTGTGTCGTGGTCATCGTTGGTATTCATCCATTCACGGTTTGCTCCCGGGCTTCGTCGCCGCATGGTTCCGGGGCCGACTGCTATGATGTCCTCCTCGCTTTCGCTGTCTGACAGATCAAGCAGAATGGGCATGCGGAAGGAGTCTATATCCATTTCAGCTGCGCCGCCTGTGTGCTCAACTGTGAGCACATCAGGCGTCTCATCTTCCTGGTCTAGTCGTTGTTGATGTACTTCTTCCGCCGGGTGGATGTCATATTCGTCTTCTCTTTCGACATATATAACGTTCTCCTCGACCTCGGCAAAGTCTGGTGCCAGAGCTGACCATTTCTGTGGTGTAATTATGGACCACATATAGATGGATCCGGATTCCAGTCCGCAGGACATTATCATAGGCCGTGATGGATGCCATTCCACAACGCCCATTTCTTCGCGAGGTCCTTCCAGGATTTTGACCAAGGAGCCATGGCTGCGCTCCCAGATGTAGATGTCTGGATTCATATACGTCGATGCCATGATGAATTCTCCCGTTGATGAAAATGCCACATGATTCCAGCTCAGCCGATTGACGACGTCTTGGAATTTGTGTTCAAGATCCAGCTTGATGTTGGACACATCAAGACCCATTCCTAGTTGCGAGAGATCTGACATCATAACCGTGCGAATTACTCGATCTGAGCTGTTGACGAGCAGGTCGCGCCCGTTGCTCGCTAGTCGAATGAGAATAATAACTCCATTGCAGAGTCGAGTCGAGTGTATTGTCTTGCATGTCTGTGTTTCAATTATATTGATCCATCCCTTTGACGTCCCCGCAATGATATGATTTCCTAAAGCCGTGAAGATAGTAACACAGGTAGATTGTTTTGCATCTTGTGCGGCTTGCTTAGCTGCAGCAGCAGGATCGACTCCTTCTTGCGATCGAAGGGGAACCGAGGGTAAAATGCGCTTGATAGGTTTTGAATTTGATATGTCGACGAGGACGGGCTGCTCTTCGAATAGAGAAGCGACGAATAGGAGACTTGAATTCAAAGTCAGCCAAAGTAAAGCCTCATTAAGAATAGTCGCAACTCACTGGTTGAAAGGGTGCAGCTCAGCAATATATACCGGGGCTGCGAACCGGACCATTCGCACCCGCGAGCCATCCTTCAAGTCCCATAATATACATTTCCAATCTTGCGAAGCACTCAACAAATATCTGCCGTCTCTGGACCAGCTGTAAAACAGTCAGCGACACCCGATCTATGCGCGTGTTTTAGGTTAGGCAGTACCTAAGCGATTGGATTTGCCTTGTGTGTCCTCGTAATTTGCGCGCGACTCCGTTCGTCTCCAGGTCAAAAACGATTACTGTCCCGTCAACCTAAAACGAATCAGCCTTTTGATTATCATCATGAAACCATTGTTTATCACTCACCCGTCCTGCAGCGAGGTAGTCTCCCTTGCGACTGAACCGTAAGCACGAAGCATGGCCGCTTTCTGATCTCAAGCATTAGTCTGATATCCCGTCGCGAGCGCGATTAAAACAGATCAACATACGCAATTGTCCGGTGAGGGTGTCGGGGTAATCCTGTGCGAGGGCGAAAGGGTCGACGAGTGATAGATTCATGGTAGGGTAGTAGTCGGGTAATCAAGCGCAGTCGCGATTCCTGCCTGGCTGCGATCCAGGAGGTGACAACAAAACTTCACTCATGTATCATACTTTTGAGTAGAGACTCGCTTCTCACCAATAAAGGGGAGATGAACTTGTGTGAGGTCAGAGTGCGCTTTGTGAGTGAGGTCAAAGATGATTGAATCAGGCAATTAATTAAAAAACGGGGCATGCCGCAGAATCTCGTGCCAAGACATGCCCGCCTCTTATTGGCCAGCGGGAGCCGCTAGCCGCTCCCAAGAAAACTCGAGCTAACGTCCCTGCCCGGACGCAGAGAAGGCGACTGCAAACCTTCGATCCTTCATCAACGCGACGACGCACCTGCCCATCACTAACCATCCCAGAATATCGCGTTTCGATCTGGGTTTTCGTCAAGGAACGTCAGGGACAGCCATTTCTGCGACCTCTTGCCGCCCTACCACCCGAAATTGTCGAGTTTCGCTGCGCCCCGTTCTCTAGGTGAACGGCGCCCTCGTGGCAAGGGCTGCCAAAGTCCTCACCGGCAGGCCGCTCTGTCTTTCTTGCAACTGTCGCTCACTATCGCTTCGCATTCGTTTACGTCAAGCCTGTTTAGCGCTTTCAACATAGCCTTCAGGCGTGCAGTCGAGCACCGACCGCTGATACCACGTTCTTTTACCGACCCGTCACAACGTCTCCGTGATTAACGTCAAGGACCCCAACCATGTCGAACGTTTACTTCCCCTACTCCAAGGCGCCTTTGCGCACGATAAAGGAGATTCAGTTTGGCCTCTTGTCACCTGAGGAAATCAAACGCATGAGTGTGGTCCATGTCGAATATCCTGAGACTATGGTAAGGCGGCTTTTTTCTGGTTGCCAGATGGAAAAAAGATGTTAAACTTTTACCTCTTCTATTAGGACGAGCAGAGAATGCGACCACGGACCAAAGGCCCAAATGATCCCAGGCTTGGTACTCTCGACCGCCAGTATTATTGCGAAACTTGTGAAGAAGGCCAAAAAGAGTGCCCTGGTCATTATGGTCACATTGAGCTTGCGACCCCGGTTTTCCATATTGGTGAGATTACATTTATTCTGATCGTACATACGAATCAGCGCTAATTCAAACAGGTTTCATCACGAAGACGAAGAAATTGCTGGAGACAGTTTGCCATAACTGCGGGAAAATTAAAGCAGATATGGTGAGTTCAAGAATCCAGAAGACCTTTTCCCTTCGATATTCTTTATATTAATGCATGCTTTTCTACTCGTCTAGAGTGACTCCAAATTTCAAGATGCGCTACGTATTCGCGATCCCAAACGCCGATTCGACCTGATTTGGCGCCTGTCGAAAGACGTGGCTGTTTGCGAGGCTGATCCTCTTCCCGAGGAGGAAGATCCCTTCTCCAAGGAGGCGTCTAAACCTCACAAGGGACACGGTGGCTGCGGTAATGCCCAGCCAACTGTTCGTAGGGAAGGCCTCAGTCTTGTGGGAACCTGGAAACCAAATAAGGCGATGATGGAGGATGATATCGACCTTCCCCAACCCGAGAAGCGAACTATCACCCCTACCGTTGCTCACAACATTTTTCGCAGTATTTCACAGGAGGAAGTGAGAATTATGGGTCTCAGCAACGACTACGCTCGTCCTGAGTGGATGATTCTTACTGTTCTCATCGTCCCTCCACCCGTCGTCCGTCCTAGCGTTGTCAGCGGCAAGAGCACAAGCGGACAACGTGCTGAAGATGACTTGACTTTCAAGCTTGCAGAAATTATTCGTGCGAATCAGAACTTGCAACGATGCGAACAGGAAGGTGCGCCAGAGCATGTTGTTCGAGAATTTGAAGCCCTGCTTCAATACCATGTCGCTACCTACATGGACAACGATATTGCTGGCCAACCGAAGGCCATGACGAAATCAAATCGACCAGTCAAAGCCATTCGTGGTCGACTAAAGGGAAAAGAAGGTCGTCTTCGTCAAAACTTGATGGGAAAACGTGTCGATTTCTCGGCTCGTACTGTCATCACTGGTGACCCCAACTTGTCTCTGGATGAAGTCGGTGTGCCACGAAGCACTGCCATGATCCTTACTTACCCAGAAGTTGTCACCCCCTACAACATCGAGTTCCTCCAAAAGCTTGTCAATAACGGTCCTACAATTTACCCCGGTGCGAGATACATTGTTCGTGATAACGGCGAGCGCATAGATTTGCGTATGGCGCGGAAGACGAATGCCAATCTTCTCTACGGGTGGAAGGTTGAGCGTCACATTCTTGATGGCGACGTGATTCTTTTCAACCGTCAGCCGTCGCTTCACAAAGAGTCTATGATGGGTCATCGTGTACGAGTCATGCCTTACTCTACTTTCCGTCTTAACTTGTCGGTCACAACTCCTTACAACGCCGATTTTGACGGTGACGAGATGAACTTGCATGTTCCTCAGAGCGAAGAATCCCGCGCTGAACTTCATGAACTGGCCATGGTGCCCTTTAATATTGTGTCACCCCAGAGAAACGGTCCTTTGATGGGTATTGTACAGGATTCTCTGTGTGGTATCTACAAGATATGTCGACGCGACGTATTCCTTACCAAGGACCAAGTCATGAATATTATGCTTTGGGTTCCTGACTGGGATGGTGTAATTCCTCCACCGGCTATTTTGAAGCCACGACCTCGTTGGACCGGAAAGCAAATCATTAGCATGACCTTGCCTTCGGGACTCAACCTGTTGCGTATCGATAAAGACAAGGCTCCACTTTCTGAGAAATTCTCTCCGTTGGCAGATGGTGGTCTTTTGGTACATGGAGGTCAATTGATGTATGGCATGTTCTCGAAGAAGACTGTGGGAGCTTCTGGTGGCGGTGTTATTCACACCATCTTCAATGAGTATGGACCTGAAGTTGCGGTGTCTTTCTTCAATGGTGCACAGCGTGTTGTCAACTATTGGCTTTTGCACGAGGGATTTTCTATTGGTATTGGCGACACTATTCCCGATAAGAAGACTATCGAACGAATCCAGGGTGCTGTCCGCAATGGAAAAGAAGAAGTCGAACAAATTGTCGCTAGCGCAACCGAAAATACCTTGGAACCTCTGCCCGGTATGAATATCAGAGAAACATTTGAGAGCAAGGTATCCCGTGCCTTGAACAACGCTCGTGAAGAAGCTGGTAGCGAGACCGAAAAGAGCTTGAAGGATCTTAACAATGCCATTCAAATGGCTAGGTCTGGTTCTAAGGGTTCCACTATCAACATCTCTCAGATGACGGCCATTGTTGGACAACAATCTGTTGAAGGAAAGCGTATTCCTTTCGGATTCAAATACCGCACACTCCCCCATTTCACCAAGGATGATTATTCTCCAGAGTCTAGGGGTTTCGTTGAGAATTCTTACCTTCGTGGCTTAACACCGACTGAATTCTTCTTCCACGCTATGGCTGGTCGAGAAGGTCTTATTGATACTGCTGTCAAGACTGCAGAAACTGGTTACATTCAGCGTAAGCTTGTCAAGGCTCTTGAGGAACTCATGGTCAAGTATGATGGAACTGTTCGAAATTCCCTTGGCGACATTATTCAGTTCCTTTACGGAGAGGATGGTCTTGATGGTGCTCATATAGAGAACCAGAGGGTCGATATTATCAAATGCTCCGACGATCAGATGCAGGATCGTTTCCGAATCGATCTGATGGACCCCGAGCGAACACTTGGTCCTGAAATCCTCGAACAAGCTGCTGAAATCGAGGGTGACGTCGAAGTCCAGAGGTATCTTGACGAGGAATGGGAAGCCCTTCTCAAAGATCGGGAATTCCTTCGTTCTGTCGCCAAGGGAGACGAAGAAATGATGCAGTTGCCAATCAACGTCCAACGTATTCTGGAGTCTGCCAAGACAACATTCCATATCAAGGAAGGTACTATCAGCGATCTTCATCCTGCCGAGGTTATTCCCCAAGTACAGGCTCTATTGGATCGCTTGGTGGTGGTTCGGGGTGACGATGTGATTTCACAGGAGGCGCAAACGAGTGCCACCCTCTTATTCAAGGCTCAGCTTCGTTCAAGACTAGCCTTCAAGCGTCTAGTTACTCAATACTCTATGAACAAGCTTGCCTTTAAGCATGTTATAGGAGCAATCGAGATGCGCTTCGCACAGGCACAGGCCAATCCTGGAGAAATGGTTGGTGTGTTGGCCGCACAATCTATTGGAGAGCCTGCCACGCAGATGACCTTGAACACTTTCCACTTTGCTGGTGTTAGCTCCAAGAACGTCACTCTTGGTGTTCCTCGTTTGAAAGAAATTTTGAACGTGGCCACCAATATCAAGACCCCCTCGATGACAGTTTATCAAGAACCGCATAGGAAGCACGACAAAGAGTCAGCTAAACAATTGCGTAGTGTTGTGGAACATACCAGCCTTCGTTCAGTAACGGAAGCCACTGAAATCTACTATGACCCCGACATCCAGACCACCGTCATCGAGAATGATAGAGACATGGTTGAGTCATACTTCATCATCCCAGAGGACGTTACAGATGACTCGAGTCACCAATCCAAATGGCTTCTGCGTATTGTGCTAAGTCGACCTATGCTTCTGGATAAGGGACTTACTGTGCAGGATGTTGCTTCCAGAATCAAAGAACAATACCCGAAGGATATTGCAGTCATTTTCAGTGACAACAACGCTGACGAACAAGTTATTCGTATCCGTCAACTCCATGACGTGAAAGAGGTTGATGACGAGGAGGATATGGAGTATGACGTTACTCTGAAGAAACTAGAGCAGCATCTGCTAGACACCCTGACTCTACGTGGAGTATCAGGCGTCGAGCGTGCCTTTATCAACGAGAAGGATAATGCCCGCGTCTTAGAGGATGGTGCCCTCTTCCTGAGCAAGACAGATCCACTCTGCAAAGAATGGGTTCTGGAAACAAGTGGTTCGGCACTGGCAGATGTCCTCACGATCCCAGGTGTTGACTCAAGCCGCACTTACTCCAATCAATTTATCGAGGTATTTGAAGTGTTTGGTATTGAAGCCGCTCGTTCTGCCCTTCTTCGAGAATTGACTCAAGTGTTGGCTTTCGACGGTTCCTATGTCAACCATCGTCACTTGGCACTTCTAGTCGACATCATGACGGTGCGCGGCTACCTCACTCCTGTCACGCGTCACGGTATCAACCGCGCGGATAATGGTGCTTTGATGAGATGTTCCTTTGAAGAGACTGTCGAAATTCTGCTTGAAGCTGCTGCTTTTGGTGAACTCGATGATTGCCGTGGTGTATCTGAAAACCTGATCCTTGGTCAATTGGCCCCGGCTGGAACGGGAGAGTTTGATGTGTATCTCGATCAGAGTATGCTTAATACAGTGGTGTCGAGCAATACCGGAATTGCTCTAATGGGCGCTCTTGGAGGCAAGGATGCGATGATTAACGATGGAGCTGCAACGCAGTATGACAACAACTCCCCAATGATGGAGAATGGCTATATTGGTACACCGGATCCGGACGCGAAGTTTTCTCCTATTCGACAGGCTGGATCAGAGACCCCTGGTGGTTTCACGGCTTACCAACCATCTGGTGGCATCGGAGGCTTCAGCCCAGCACCTCAGAGCCCGGGTGGTTATTCCCCAACCAGCCCGTTCAATACAAGCCCCGTGTCTCCTGGTTATTCACCATCTTCCAGTTATTCTCCTGCGTCACCTGGAATGTCCATTACTAGCCCTCGCTATGTCACATCGCCGGGTTTCTCTCCACAGAGCCCCAATTTCCAGCCAACCTCGCCTGCTTATTCACCAACGTCTCCCGCGTATGGTCAAGCATCGCCCACCTCGCCATCATACTCTCCGACATCGCCGCGCTTCTCTCCTTCGTCTCCCAATTACAGTCCATCTTCGCCAAATTTCAGTCCGGCTTCTCCTGCGTTTAGTCCAAGTTCTCCGACTTACAGCCCAACCAGTCCGGCAATCGGTGGCAGCAGACAGTTCTCGCCGTCTTCTCCAACTTCGCCCAAATACTCTCCCGCGTCACCGGGATGGTCTCCTACAAGCCCTGAGATTTACTCTCCCACATCTCCCAACATTCACGGGTCTCCGACGTCACCTGTCCGCGGCGCAACTTCGCCTAGCTACAGTCCCACTTCGCCGCAATACAACCCGACGTAAGTTGATCAACATTATATTCCGTGCTGCGATGTACTGACAAATATTAGGTCCCCGCGCCAGTAGATTGGGAGTGCTAATACGGGCAACTCTTGCAAGTCCACTTGCTGTATTACTACTGTCAAATTTTTACATAAAAACCGAGAAATCAAACATATCGACTTTTACGGCTTCAAGTTGCTTGGTTATTTCTTTTCGTCCGATCCATCTTTTTTTTACATTGACTTATTCCCCTTGCAATCGGTTTCATTCGCTTGAACACTGATTGCAATAATATCTTTTCTGTCTCATTTATTCAGAAAAGCAGAGACTACCATTTACTTTTTTCCCCGACTTCAAAGATGGTCGCGCATAACAGCATGGAGTTAAGAGATTGCTTTCTGAGATTTTTTTAATCTTTTTTTCCTTATCATGAATGATCACCAACAACAAATACAGATGTGAGAATCATGGCCCTGTAATTTTTGTCTCTATTTTTGATTTATGTACACAGCTGCTTGCAGAGCCCAAAAAATAAAATATGTTAGGCCAAAACCACGATAGCGTAGTTGAATACATAGTAGTGTACATTGTAGGCAAAACCACCCATGTTTCGTAATCCTCTAACTTTCCAGGAGCTTGAAAGGTGTTACTTATATAAAGCAGTCTGCTTGTTTAGCATTCATAAAACATGTAATCTAGATGTTGAAACGAGTCATGAGTCCATATGATATCAAATTAAACCCCTTTCGGAGTTGATAAGACTATCGCGACACTAGCGGCGGTTAGCTCTGGCAGCTTCACCCGCAACTCCGTACCTCGTACCTCCCTCCATCCCCGGGACCACCAGCCTTCGTGATCGCTCGTTTGACGCCCTTTAGCACTATTTAACCATATTTTAGCAAACAATTACCACTATCACACAGAATTTCTTGTCGCTTTTGTTTACGCTTACAAAATGGGCACCTCCCAACCCCTCGCCGCAACTATGGAAGGTAGTGATATGCTCGACTTCGACCAGTACCACATCAATCTGACCATAACAGGATCGAAGATCAACAAATACCCCGGTACGTGCAACCCCTCGCTCGCTGCGTAGATATATACTAACTACTCGCTAGCGAAACAACACGCCCGCAAAGTCGCATCCAAGCTGGGACTCTCCCGCGGCCTTATTTATCTTATTGGCAAACCGACTGTATATCTCGATGACTCGGACCAAGCCGAGAATTTCCGGCAGCGACGGTACTTCTACTACCTGAGCGGTTCCAATGAGCCAGACTGCCACCTTACATACGACATCGGTAAAGATAAGCTTACTTTATACGTGCCGGATTTCGACTTGCGACAGGCTGTATGGATGGGCCCTACCATCTCAATTGAGGAAGCGGTAGAGAGGTAAGCTTTATCATAAACAGCTGTATAGAGACGTATTGACTGAGATTAGATATGACATCGACAACGCGCGCTATGAGGTGTCCCTCGTCGATGATATCAATACTTGGCTCCGAGTGCGCAAAGACGAGTCCCAGATTATTATTCTCCATCCTGAACAGCGACCACCTATTGAGTGTGCCCAAGAACTTTTGGAGGCTCAGCGCCTGCTGCCCGCAATGGATGCAAGCCGCGGGGTCAAAGACGCGCACGAAATCGAACTGATTCGCCAGGCAAACGTCATCTCGGGGCTCGCACACACAGCTATATTAGAGAACATTGGAAAAATGACCAACGAGAGCGATATCGCTGGCCTCTTCCTCGAGACTAGTATAACTCATGGAGCGCCGGAACAAGCATACGGCATTATTGCCGCTTCGGGCGAGAATATCGCGACGCTTCATTACATGAAAAACAACGAGGATTTTGGCGATCGGCCTTTAGTCTGTCTGGATGCCGGTGCCGAGTTTGAATGTTATGCTTCGGACGTAACGCGCACTTTCCCCATCAGCCGTACGGGCGAGTGGCCCACGCCAGAGGCGCGTGATATCTATCTCGCCGTGGAAAGAATGCAAGAAGAGACTATCCGATTGGTCAAGCCAGGCGTGCGTTTCCGTGACGTCCACAACCATGCCAGCCTCGTCGCTGCGGAGGAACTGCTGAAACTCGGGGTATTCAAGAAGGGTAGCTCCGTGAGCGAAATCATGCTCTCTGGCGTTGTGTCTGTGTTCTTCCCACACGGCCTGGGACATCACGTGGGTTTGGAAGTGCATGACGTCTCCGAGCATTCTATCATGGCAGCTGGGCTGAAGACGAAGAACCGAAACTTCTTCATGCAGTCGCCAGATGCCATGGCGGCGTCGCTTCTGGAGGCGAATATGATTGTGACTGTCGAGCCGGGAATCTACTTCAACCGCCTGGCACTGAAGAATGCACGACGGCTGCCTATTGCCAAATTCATTGATTTTGATGTGATTGAGAAGTACTACGCCGTCGGTGGAGTGCGCATCGAAGACGACATCCTCGTCACGGCTGACGGATACGAGAATCTGACTACCGCGCCCAAGGGACAGGAGGCGTTGGACATTATTCGGAGGAGCTTTTTGAATCGCTCTTGATAACTACGACATCTTTTCCTGGCGTGCTTGTACATAGTATCTAGATACCGCTTTCCGCGACTGACATCTGAATTCCTTGTTACCTATAATCCAAGTTAACACTGTCTATAAACGCAGAGCAACAACCTAGGTAAGTACGTAGAATCCTGTGAGGTAGGTATCTTGGGTAGACCTAGAGCTGATGCTAATTTCCGGATTGCCGGAGACCGAAAGGCTTCTAACCAAGCGTGTTAAATATGAACTTGTAGCGTCGGACCAGCTAACTAAAAGCTTAGGTATATTGTTGTCTTTTAGGTACTATGCCAGTGTGATCCGCGCCAACTCGTGGCAATCCCATAAAAGTCAATGTTGGTGCCAGCGGCAGTTTACTCTAATAATTATCTTGGCCTATCTATTGTATTTTTGGATTTTTTATTCCAACTTATATACAGGTGCATGAGTTGAGAACCTCTATTATTTTAGTACATTAACCCTATCTTCAAGATTTACAGAATCTTCGTCCCAAATCAATATATGGGTTGAGAAGAAAAATAAAGGCAATGCAATCTTTCACCAAGTTAAGTTGTAAGGCATTTCAGGCAAACCATTAAACATTAAATACTTTTCATTACTACAAACATGATTGTGAATGGGTCTGCAGGGCTGTCAAAATATGCCAACACGTATGAAATTCGTCTTAAAGCTACGAGTTTCGTGCTGGAATCAATCATCTAACAAATATCAGCGTTCTACAAGCTTCCGCTATTCTGGAATTCTTGGAAGCCGCAGTAGCAAGGGTCTTGTAATCATGAACCATCATCAACTTACAAGATACTACGCTATACCGCATAAGAATGCCAGGTTCAGTTACAAGAGTATTTTGTTCCGGGGCACGACTAGGCCTGGGGCCGGTATTACCTTTCAGCACGAGAGATGATTTCATGGCATGGTGGTTAGTAACCTTTGATGCCGATATAAGTCACTTGGAGTTCCAAATGCACATCGGTACCTAGGTAAGCTTCGATAATCTCAGAAACGTGTCCTCCGCCTTCCTTGGACTAGAAGACCAGCCAGCAACACATCAGATGGGTAGTCACTGGAAGCGCCTGCTTAGGGTCACAAAATCTGAATAAATTTTGGTTGGTTGGATGAAGCATAAATATGCAACCATACCTGGTATACGAATGTACTATGTAGCTGTTAGCACCACTGCTCCGAAAGGGATTCCCCCTGCAACAAGCGGGGTTCAGTCGAAGACACAGCGGGGTAATCTACCAACGTTTATTAGCTAAGTTAGTAAATCTTAGCTATAGAACGGTTTCAACCTACTTCTAATTGTGATCAAAAGTTCCTCAAAGCTGCTGGCTGACATTGGATTCAGAAACAGATCGGCCTACTCGCAGCAGGTTAGTCTGCCCTAGAATACAAAAGTTGTGTGAGTTCATGATTAGAAACCAACTCAAAACATCCAGACAACATCCCACCAACCCGCCATGGCTGACAAATCCCCAAGTGAAGCCGCGGAAGGAGAAGGAGTTGTTGGTGTGAGAGCAGACGTGAAAAGTCTCCAGCAGTTGAGTTCATCGGGCAAAGCTGCCCAGGAGAATAGAGATAGGATCAAAAATGAAAAGGCGAAACGCGCATTGGATGCGGCAATTGAAGAACTCGTGGGGGATCGAAAGAGCCCCGGTGAAGAATCCAAACCTTAGTACACATCGTCAATCAATATTGAATTCGGCTTTGAGTTTGTTGTCGTACGATCTTTTGTCCTCCACTTTTTGCTTTGCTATAGGTACGAACTGCTGTGTCCAATACCATGGCATAATCTCATGGAATGAATCGTGATCCGGACATGTCTTTGTGAATCTTGGTTGGATCTCCTTATCGAAGATTGCGAATAGTCCAGTAGGGCTGGATAGAGCAAGGCTATACCAGAAAGTGCCATTGTCCCAAGCCGAATTCATTATCTCTGATAGCTTGAAGTCGAAAGGAGAATCGCCTTTACGGTCATCTCGCTTTTCTTCCACGGTCAGAATATCCATGAACTCCAATCGACTCTTATTGTATTCACAACGCTCGATCCTATCCACAGCCATGCCAGTGAGCCAATGGGGAGGATGGAGCATCTCTATAGGTAGGGAACATGCCCACTCAAGATCTATAAGTGTTGTTATATGCCAATTCTCATCAACAAATACATTGCTTTGATGTAGATCCGTCAATGTCAAGACAAATGGTCCTCGGCGAAGATCGCGACGGAAGAACGACGAGAAGATTGCCCGCATTGTTGTCAGAGATGATGTTTGATAAATAAAGTCTCCAGTATCATTTATGGCGTTTGGTTGATGGTGGAGCCGGCTATCATGGTAAGATAGAGTATCCACAATATATGAATCAACCGTGGAGTAAGTGAAGTTTCGCGGCATATCTACCGGGATGCGTTCATTCTCTAATCCCTGAATCCCAAGTGAAAGAGGTCGGTTTTGAAGGCGTATAAATCCGTTGTTATCGATGGCAAAAGACCCAATTCTCTGAAGAGGCTTTCTAGATAAGCTCAAAAATATCCTACTCAGGTCACGGAAAAAATTGGCCCGCAGCTTTGGATCATTGTGCTTCGATTCCCAGGAAGATGACAGCATTGTCCCCTTTCTTGCCTCGATGTACTCAATCAGCAAGTAGCCAACATTGAGCTCTCTAGTCAGCTTGTTTTGGATTTGGTGACGGACATATTTTGAAGGGGGCGTACGACCGAGAAAAAATAGCATTTGGCGGCGGAAATGGTGTATCCAACGAGATAGGATGGAAAAATTCTCAACATGCGTGAACTAGATAGTCAGCCAGCTGTGCGTTAAGAATAACGGGGCGCACATACAGTTTCCCCAGAAGACACCCCAAACCCATAAAGACGTGGAATTGGTATTTCAGGGCAATTTTCTTGAATCCAGGCGTACGTTCCCGCCTCACATCGGATCTTTTCATCTCCATTTCCAGGTCGAAAATCCTCTCCAACTCGGTATGGCAAGGGGAAGCGGATAAGGACACGTTTCTCCAAGTGTTGTCTCCGTTCAAGAACAGTAACTGGAATGCAAACATTGTAGCTCCCATGTAGCCAATCCTGTAATGGTGCCACTTGGCACGCATTCGCTGACCGGAGACCTAGGTGCTGGGCGACAATATCTTGGATCAATCTATGCTTGCTTTCGAGGAGCGCGAAGAATTGGGCCTTCTGTGCAGGGTAGCTAAGTTCATGGAGAATATTCCGTTCTCTCCTTTTCGCATCCGAGTATGTTAACTCCTCGTGAAGCAGTTGCCGTGTTTTTGCCATGATATATCGAATACGTAGACCGAATCCGTATCTTATGGAACAATTACTTATTTACTTGGTGATGTCTAGATCGTAAATGGGAAATGCAAACGATGCAAACGATGCAAACTATACAAACAAAAGTAAAGTGCTTCTTTTGACGGAGACCGAAAAAGCTTCATCTACAATACCTAAGTAGCCCATTCTGTTTCCTATCGTGCTTTCAACCTCCGTACCAAGACTGCAATAACTCAGGCTCGCGAAAATATACATCAAATCTAGGAATAGGATGAAGTACAGGTAATGACAAAATGGATCGCTAGGTACATGGAGTGTGAAAACAGCGTCGGACCAGCTAACCTCAAAGCTTAGATATATTACAAGTATCCATGGCGTGAAAACGCCAGCTGATGCGGAGTGCTCACTGGCTGGCCAATAAGAGGGCTTAAATGTAGTAGAACTAACCTAACTAGGAATAGCGCATATAACATAGGGAGTAACTTGGTAAGAAATAGAAGTAATTATTTGTTTACTAAGCTGCTTAATACGCTTCCTAGTAGTTAAGCTGCCTAGCAAGCTGCTTAAAGAAACCTCTAACTAGACCGGAGGGTGATGAAGTCCGCTAGTACGTGAAATATTGCCCAACGAGCTTTTCACTCAGCTTCCACAATATTTCTGCCTCTATTGTGCTGGTTGCCCACGGCTTAATGGTGTCTTTCAGCGTGTCTCCAACCCTGCACTTGATGAGATAAGAACCGTTGTTCTCTATCGACATCGTCTAGTAGAGGTAAGTAGGAGTAGATAAGACTGTTGCTCACCTTCCAAATTCGGATCAAAGGAAGCATAGACATGTGTAGCGGCAACTACTTGCTTGGACTGGAACGAGAACTCCGTTGCGAATCCCTCGGGGTTTCCAAATGCTATGTCAACAGCCTCTGAATAATGGTTAGCCAAGGAAGATTCCGAGTCGAACAGGAAGCTTACGTAAAGAGGGATAGTCAACTGCCCAATCAACATGCGTTCCAAGTCCAGTTTCTCCGCTGACACCAGGATGGAGACTGAATGCCTGTAGGCCTTTGGAGCCCAACTTCTGGGCAAGGGAGAGAGCCATAAGCATGTTCGCCGTCTTAGACTGGTCGTATGCATGCCACTTATTGTAAGTCTCTCCACCCTATAAAGCTCTCATCAGCAAAAGTCAGTCAATGTGCGTATTACAAAGACAAACGCGGAAATTATAGTCGGCCCATCGGATGGGGTTCAGACGTTGGCCGTCACTGCTAATGTTGACAACTCTCGGAGCCTTGGACGCCAGAACCTTGTCGATAATGAGATTGGTAAAGAGGAAATGGCCCAGGTTGTTGACGCCAAACTGGCTCTCGAATCCATCGACGGTTTGCTTGTGATCGACGGCCATTAGCCCGGCGTTGTTCACGACAACGTCGATGTGCGGGACATCGGTCCAGGAGTTGACGGCTTCGGCGACCTCGCGCACCGCTGAAAGAGAGGCTAGGTCGAGTTGTAGCACTCGTACCGGGGTATCAGTGATTGCATCGGCTGTCTTTTGGGTCTTCTCGACACTACGACCGGCAAGGATTAACAGGCTGGGGGCGCCCTTCGCCACGGACTCGACAAACTCAGCTCCCAGACCACCAGGCGTAACACCGGTGACTAGGATGACTTTGCCTCTGATGATGTCGGCGTAGTCGCGCACGAGCTCGTTGGCGGTGGTGTCGGGGCTGTCTCGTATTGAACGCTTGATAGTGAACCCGAACAACGGAGTTAGCTGTAGGTGGCTCAGAATACATAAGTAGGAGGACTACATCCTCTCCCTCTAGGTGCCTATCAAGGTAGGCGGGCGTGATGCGATTGTTCGTTCGCTCGGACGGAGTTTAGATATCGGTTCTATCGGTTAATGGACTAATTCCGACCGAGGACGTCCCACTGCGGGGCGGCAGGACTAAATAGGCTTAATCAAGGGTCCAGGCTACCTTGCTGAAAACGAAAAGAAGCAACGGTATTGAACAATCAGTGCCAGCAACGAGGTTATATCTCGGGTACATGAAACATACTAGCACATATATTAGCGAGACTATTTATAATACCTGTTTGGGAAAGACGTACTAGTTTTGTAATTTCTGCATTTATTACATACGCATGTTGCAGTACCCGTAAATCGAATACAGGCGTACACTTCTAGATAGATTATTCCACGTCCTTTGCAAGATAACGTCACGTGTCAGTGGACCTGTCTATGTTCATTCTCGAATTGACTGAAAGGTGAACATTAACAATCGAGCTGTGTAGAACCCAACCAAGGGAATATTGGCAGCATTTTCGACAAGAGCCGGCCCAAAATGTTAAGGATCGTAAGGTCATGAAACTCCAGAGCCACGTCTCAAATCACGTGAAGGATTTTATGGTTCCTGCCCCCACATCAACTAACTTCGAGGCTCCACCGATGATGAAACTAACAACTCAAATTGGCTTACTATTATCATGTCTCTGCCTGACTATTATGAAATACTTGAAATCCCGCAGTCGGCGGATTTCAACACTGTCAAAGCAAGTTATAGGCGTCTAGCAATGGTCAAGCACCCTGATAAGAACCCCAGTCCTACCGCGACGTCCGAATTCCAGCTGGCAAGGACATCCCCTTTCTCCCGTGACGTAGCAAGCCCTAACAGCACATTTAGCTTCAAGAAGCATACTCAACCGTGATTGACCCCACCAAGCGCAGGGACTATGACAGTCAATATGCCCATACCAAGTTTTATCGTACGACGTCACACCAGTCAGAGCAATCAACGACGAAAACACCTGAATCGAGCCAGAACGAGACTCAGCAAGAAGTAGGAAAATTGCAGATACAACTACAACACCTTCAAACCCAATTATCGACGCAAGAGAAGGAGTTACATAAGGCGCAGATACATTTGCAGGTGTTGAACAGAGAGCTTCTTAATTTGCAAAGAGACATAGAGGATATAATGAGGCAGCAAGCTGACGAAAATACACTGTGGGGATACCTCGCATCGTTTTTTTCTGGAAATTCGCAAGAAGCAGAATTGCAGAAGACGCAACGAGATTTTAACCGACTTCAGAAGATCGCAGCGCGAAGTATCAAGGAAAACACCGTTAGACAACAAAATGATCTTATTCAAAGTCATAGACGAGCTATCGAAGCTATTTATGGAAACATACACTCGATAGAAATGAAGATTAGAGTGAGAGAAGACCAAGAGAGAAGGAAAAGGGAGGAGGAAATTCTTCGCCAAAGGTTCAACAGAATGAAGGAACAAGAAAGAGAGAAGGCTCGACAAGCCGAAAAAGAAAGAGAGAAGGCTCGGGAAGCCGAAAAAGAAAGGGAGAAGGCTCGGGAAGCCGAAAAAGAAAGGGAGAAAAGGCCCGGGGAGTCACACGGAGCATACCGGGCTAGAAACAAGCAAAATTCTAACACTAGAGAAATATGTCTTCACCGAGGCTGGTGGAATCGGGTTGATGGCCGTATCGTTTGCAGTTGCTGCTCGGTTCTTACTCGCAAATTCGCTTTCCAGTGTCCCAGCTGTGCCACGTTAGCATGTGCTCCATGCCGGGATTCTATCAAAGGAAAACCGTCAAAGTGGGACAGAAGGTCAGGGGCTAATAATCCACGGCATTCAAAGTTCACTTGAGATGATCACTATTTCAGTTCGGATTGATATTGAGCCCTTTTTATACCTATTTAAACCAGCGCGTAATCGCTGGTATTGTAATACAGAATGCCATATAATGTTACTACGAAGAGAATATTGATATTTTAGGTTAGACTGTGTTGATTCAAATCGGTCAATCCCAAGACCTACTCATATATTCGAAGTTTAGCGTGGCTTATAGTTCCAAATGGCCAGCTTGTGGGGTATCATCAAGCGTCAGAAGTGGCCTTTGGCACTTTCTTTTCTGGCCTACAACACTAAGAGAGAACTTATCAAAGTCCCGTTTAGGATTCTGCTCGTAGAATTTCCAGTTCCGCATAATAAAGGCCTTCAGCTCAGCAAAGAATTCTTCAATCGGATTTAAGTCTAGGGAGTATGGACGTAATTAGACCCGCTTAACTCTATTCCCAGAACATAAATTCAGAATTTTCCCAGAATTATGGAAAGAGATTCTCCATAATAAGAACGGATTTTCCCACTACCTAGGTAGATATATATTGCAATACTGACGAGAGACCCGAAGAGGAATAGCATATTAAGCATAAAGCTTATACCGAATTGGCTTAGTAGCTCTCACCCTTACTCCTGGAAGCCATACTGAGGTCCGATTGGATCAGTGGTATTGCTTGGTAGTGAGTGGTACTCCGTATTAGACTATTAGGGCTAGAGCAACAGGGATTATTATAGGCCTATCCCCTTGGCTGGGGACTTATGACTTTTAGTACGCATTAGTGCCTTAGCTCTAAGGCAGCAATTTAATTAGCCAGCTCACGCCCGCCCCACAATAATATGGCAGAAAATCCAGCAGAAAATCCAGTTCCCCTGACCAAGGCTCTCCACCACTAAATATTCAATTTAAAGTGTCAAAAAGAGTATCAAAAAAGTATTAAAAAAATATAGATTTATTATAAATAATTCACAACTCTAATACATATACCCCTAATCTACCTCCTTAGCAAATTTTAATAGAAAAAAAGGCTAAAGCTATAGTAATTTTAGAGCAGATTCTAGATGTAAAGAATATTTAATTTATCCTATTATAAATTAATATAA